>OZ001246.1:17104516-17557741 GCA_963924025.1 Ischnus inquisitorius
GAATAACACGATTGTGAATATATAACAAAATCCTAGGTTGAAAATTTCGACTTTTTCTTATTTTCTTAATCGACGAGTAAGCGCTCGAACGTTACTCAATCGACTGTGATCCGTGCGCGTGTTATTCGATTGCGCAATTGTTGCATAATTACTTTGAATTGAGTCTCCAAAAGTCTCGTGTTCACCGCTGTAACGCGGTGAAACTCAGTGAAACCGCTGGCCGGCTCCGCGCGTAGACGGGATGGCGTATATAACGCTCGGAAAAAAGTTTCGGCTTTCGATCGGATTGCGCGAATGATACACACCGCTCGATGGGTTTACGGGAAATAAAAAAACAATGAGACGACAAAAACGTAAACGATTATGCCACTGCTCGGATAATTTGTCGAAACGTGACGTGACCGTCGAAGAACTTTTCGAAGAGTATTCTCGATAGCCCTTTTCTAGCTTTCCTGGATCCAATTTTTGCGTTTTGGCGAAGAAAAGTATGTTTACGGAAGGAACGAAAATTGAGTTTTCAATCGAAAGATGTTCCGAATGTTCTCTAAAACTTTGGAAAGTGCAATTCAAAAAATGTCTCGAAGTTACGCACGCAAGACAACTTAAGAATATAAGAAGGTAAAAATCATCAGACAGAGCAAACAATCGAATGGCTGCAGAATTTATCTTCAATGAACCTATTATAGACGCATATCGCTTCTGTTCGGACTATTTTGTTTTTCAAACTTCTATCGTACAGTAAAAAAAAGATTGCTTCGAGAGAAAGAAAAATAGCCATCGCAGTTGCAAAGACCGTTCGCCTTGGAAGCGATGCAAAACGATAAAGAGCAACGTCCAAATAAACTCTCAGTCTCGTTGCTTTACATTGGCTTCGATCTGCACGATTCGTACGAATGCCGATGCTCGTTATCCGAAATCCTGGAAAGAGAGCGAGGGAGAATGGAAAAACATTCGCTCGACAACATTAGACGATGTTTACTTAAAACTCGCAATAAAAAAAGGAACAGACGTTTACACGGAGACCCGATACTTCCCCGAACGAGTGCGCGACAGCGTCACTGGTAATAGTACGCGCCGTTTCTACAGAAGTGTACCCCGCTGGCTCGTCTATCGTTCTGTGCCGGTGGTCGACTAGTGGTAAGTGCCAGAGGGCTATGCGCTAGTAGTAGTAGATGTAGTAGTCCGGCCGGTCCGGCTTTCTCGACGAGAAGTGCACCTTGGCACACTTAGGATCAACCCCACGCCAGCCAGCGAACGAGCAAGCAAGCAAGCGAACGAAGCGAACGAACGAGTCGGCCAGCGAGCCGAGCCAAACCAACCAAAGCCAAGTCAAGCCACTCGACTCTCTTCGAATCCACTCTACTCTCGTATACCTACTCTCAGCAGACTCCCAAGCAAATCGACTGATCCTCTCTTGCTTGCTCCGTTCACCGAACGGCCAATTCCGTGTACAGTAAACTCGAAAGGATACCACGGAATCGACGAGATTCATCCGTGATTCTCGCTGTTTGGTCCCACTCTCTATAGCTCGGCTTCGCTTCGTCGTCGATTTTTTTTTCTTCTTCACTCTCGTGATCCGCTTATTCGCGTCGAATTCCCATGGGCTTCAAACAGATCGGATGAACGTTTTACCATTCTTCGCTCTTTGAGAACCAATCTTTATCTCTCGCGAAAGCAAAAATCTCATGGTTGATGCAATTTTTGTGCAAAACGCCTGAATCCCTTTCTCGCGAATCAGTTCGGTTGGAACGAATTGAACCGATGACCCGCGCTTAGTACATTTTAGGCCATTATATTGTAATTTTATTTTTTTAAATATATGCACTTCCAACAGCATGTTTTTGTGATCGATAAATTTGATGCTTCGATCGAAAACACGCCGATCGGTGCCGAGTGCGATTTTTCGCGATGATTGAACATGAGCCGCGAGTTCGGGAACTTTGTGTTTACCAACGAATGTAAACATCGCATTAAAGTCGGGACTGCCAAGGATTCGCCATGCGGCCGACGAGGACGACAACGCGATTCATCCGATCCGCTCTCTTCTTGTTCGCGGCGTTCGGCTCTGTTGATGCCAGCCGTTCTCGCGGCTTCGAGAATCGTTCGCGGTTACATAATAACGACCAAAGAAGACGGAGGGGAGGTACACACGCTGCGCCCCTTCTTACGCGTGCGACTTGCCTCACCTTATCTCTTATACCTTGCTCCTCTCCTCGATCCTTCCTTCACTCTCGCTTTTTCAATTGCTCTCACTCTCCTCGCTTTTTTTCCTCATTTTCCCCCTTTTCTTATTGCCATCGTGTTCTATCGCGTTCGCCGGTGTGGCCGCATATTTCATGCTCTCGAAGTACGCGCACGTATTTTGAGGTCTCCGTCGACCGGGGTAGACCGCGCGGCTGTCTTGTCACGGGACAAATAGCAATCAAGCCGCTCGAGCACTTTCTTCCCTTGCATAATTGTTGCCGCTCGATCGTACGTTCGGCAAATTCTATCGCTTTTTACCGACATTGTATAAGACTGATTGTGGCATTGATCGCATCAACGCCAGAAATCATAGAAAACGCGAGGTGGTCAAAGCAAACAATGTGTTATGATTGCGGATGATCGTGAGATAAAAGAGATCTGTTGAAAAATTACTTTGCACACCGAGCATTGAGATACGCGCAGAAGTTCGGCTTTCTATTAACGCGTTAGAAACGATAGATCAATCTTTATAGAGATTAGATTTGTCCTCCGTGTTATCACTAATTTCGGTCGTTCGCCATGTAACTCAATTAATAGTGAAAACATCACGAATTAATTATTATATAAAAATATTACAGCCTGACAACGTTTAATTTACCATTGTTTTTGTGTAAATAGATAACGGGTAGGTAGATTTCGAATTCTGCCGTACTTGTTTCGATGCATCGATCGTATTTAAACATAAACCAAAATCGCTCCGAAAAACCAAATAATCATTCATTTTTATAATTAATGTCCGTAAAAATTACCCTTCGGTAAAAATAGTCTTTACAGGGTTGAGACGATTGTGGCGCCACGCATTGAGCGCGCGACGAGAATCTCGCTAGCCTATGAAAGTCCGCTGACAATAGCACGAGTTTCCTTGAGCGCAAGTACGCACATAGTCCTACGTCTTCTCGAGACGCTTTACGAGCTTCTCAAACATCAAACTAGACGACGACACAGCGATGTGTGCAGCTCTTTTGGCCTATTCCACGGTAGTACGTAACACGAACTGAGCGAACAGCGTCACTCTCGACAGAGTGAGAGATGATAATAAAGTACAAGGCTTCTGACCCCGACGGACCGGCTGACGCCACGTCGTGGATTGTTTCACTCGTGACACGCAAATTCTTTTCCGTCAGTCACTCTGCGTCTTTCTCTCGACTTCGTCGATGCGCGCCACTTGAATGAAGCTCCACGTCGAAACCATTCGATTCCAGGCGATGATGGAGAAACAGAATATTGATAATCAAAAACATTGCCTCCTTTGGAGAATTCGCTGATCGGCCGAAAAGAGTAAAGTGTGATAAAGTTAAAAAATAACACACTGAAAAAAAAATCTCGGTGCAATTGGGGAAATTCGAGGACGAGACGTCGACGTCCCTCGAATCTATCGAAACTTGTTTACCGGTTTCGTAAAATCATTTTATTCCTTCGCGAGATCAAACATTTCGTTCTGTTCAATTCTTGTTGTTTGAATGCTCATTTTTTTCTTCTTATATTTACCGCCATTCGCCGGAAATATTCTGCGCCTGATTCGCGGTAATGTTATTTTGAATATCTAGCGGAAGTCACTATATCAAAATTCAACAGACATGAAGCCTGACATAAGATTTGAAATATGGCGATGTTCGTCTGAAAACACTTTATTTTTGTCACCGTGAAAGAATAGAAGAAAAATATCTGTCTTCACGGTTGATCGCTCGCAAGTGTATTCCGAAGGTTTCAAAAAAACGTTGAGGTCTAAACATATAAAATTGTGATGGATCTATTCTTCTTTAAATACAAATAAGGAAAAAAATTATTTCGGGAAATTGAACTCCGGCAATTTTTTATTTTTAGAACTAGACATTTCGACGGCGCAAAAACTTGCAAACCGAAGAGCTTAGCTTCGAAGTGCAACGCATAAAATTCCGTCGTACAATCGGGCGTTAAAGAGAGGGTAGGATCAGCGAGCGGCGTGAGAATATCGTCGCTAATCTTCGTCAAACTTCTTGGCGGGCGTTTAAATCCTACGACATTGATTACCAGCGGCGACGATTGATTGCCGTCGGAACACGATGATTACGGCCGTAAATCTTGACACAGGCGCAAAAACTCGGTCAACTTGAACACGTGCTGAGCTGGATTGATGTCCAATGCTCGATTCCTTATAATCATTCGCACCTAGCGCATGTCCAACAGGAAAGTTGATTTTCTCGCATCTTATGCGTAAGAAAATCGTCAGAAAAATTCATCCACATGGAAGTAGCTCGTTGTCGGCAATTTTATTGATTTTTTACTATTCGATCGTCAGCAAATATTGAAACGAAATTTACAGTTGCTCGAACGCCAAGAGAATGTCGGCTTCGAAGCAGCTTGTTTACACCTGATCCGAAGAATATTTCCGCTCATTACAACCTGTACTATAAATGATAAAAGTGTGATATATTATTATCATCATAGGCATAAACTAAACGCGCCAATAGCGCTACATTGGAGCGCGTAGGAGTCGACAATATTATAATAGATAAGAGAATTGATAGACAGTGTTAGATCTGCGGTTGAATCGTTGATCGATATGTCTCCAGCGTGAACCAACGCAAAACGCGTGCCACTGACTCGACTGGCGCCCACGGGTTTGACGATAACGATACAACGTTGATAACACGCGAGACTCCGCGTGTCTTATCGTTCCTCCGGCGTGTAGAGGCCGAACGGTCTGTGTGTATCGCCAACTACAGGAAAAACAGGTCTTTACGCAAATTGAACGTTCGATAAACTTCTCCGATCGGCGTTACAAAGCGCTGCAAGGGACTCCCCGACTCGTCGGATTATCGTTGACGCAGGCCGTTATTATAGTAATGTGTATCCAATGGCATTATCGGAATTTCATACATAGCGCCGAGATTGTCGCGCTCCTTAATCGAACGTCGTGAAACGACGAAATCGAGATCTTTCAATATGCGGCTTCGCGAAGCTCGAATTTTCGGTTGCAACTATCGCATACAGAATGTCACGGAAATCGGACACCAAAATCTTTCAATATGCACATTTCCTTCTCATAATTCGATTGATCCACCCTATGAGTCAGGGATAGGGGAGAGCGGGGCAAAATGGCATACCGGGGCAAAATGGTTCGAAATAGTCAAATAAAGTCCCCCGTACGATACGAATTAGGGCGAAATGGAACAAGAGAAAGTCCCAACGAAGTAGATTTTTTTGCTGTGCCATTTTGCCCCAAAACCATTCTGCCCTTGTCCCATTGTGCGCCAATACCATTTTTCCCCGGTATGCCGTTCTGCCCCGCTCTCAATCTAAAAATTCCGATTGAGCATTTATGTCCACGCTGAAATTCACCCATTAATCTATTGAATCTTTATTCTGTTTCCAGGCATCTTCTTCCAACAGTTCGTCCATCCGGTAAGCCCATGGAAGTCTATTTTGATGAATCTCTCTTGCAAGAAATAGCGTGACAAAGCCGAATACATCGAAGTCATTGGATGATAGCCGATTGATGAATGCTTCAGAAAAAAATCACAAACCTAACGACTTCCCGTACAAAATTAATAGCCGTACAGAATAAATACATACGCGAGCGGAATGACAAAGCCAGTGAGCATCGGACCGTTAGAGCGGATCTCGTTACAATTTCTCTCGAGTCTCAATGCGATCTTTATCGGCGTTGGCCGCGTGCGCACAATCGCGTACAGCCATGTAGACTAACAGGGCACGATCCGCTCCGAAGCAGGAGTTTCGTCGTTGGTGAAAGCGAGAAAACAAAGCGCACCCACGCGGACCCATTTTTTAACGCGGACCGTATAATACCGGTGCGAGGCGAACGTTGCGGGGCCTCATGCGAAGAGCTCCGGGCGCATTATGGTGGGCAGTAAGAAAGGTACAAGGTGGTACGAAGAGGCCTTAAATCTCTCGTAGGGCTCGGTCCAGTACTTACACACGCCTTTTGGGCTACGGCTCGGGCCTTTCTAAAAATACATGATGAAGTGATGACCCCCGCGCCTCCTTCGCCGTCTCTATATTCACCTTCCGAGCCGTCCGCGTCGTCGCCGGCTTCGTTTTCGGGTTCGGGGCTCGCCTCTAGGCCAGGCCGAGGCTGTTGATTTTGCTCTCTGGCTGCTTCGTTTGCGCACATGTGCTTCTCTACTAGACAACCTGGCTATACATAGCCGGTACATAAGCGAGTCTTGTATGCGGGCAACTACGAGACTATCGTCGCACACTTGAGACGTTTACACGCGTATCGATGCGCGAGACATGTTTGTGTAGACGTGTAACACTTGTCTGACTCTATATAGAACACCGGCATATATGTATCGCGGACGGATATATCTGTAGATATCGGTATTGAGGGCATCTTTCTAATAATAGATGACGCGAGAAAATTTTTAGCCCTTGATGCGAGCGTCCGAGTCCATCGTAGGAAAGCATTCGCGTATCGGGGTCTCTCCTGGATCCGAATGGGGCTAAAAGAACATTAGCGGAGCATCGTCTGATACCGAAAAATCGGTTGTAATCGTCGCGACAGTTGTTAAAAATTGAATCTTCGTACCCGGGTCGATATTGATTTATTGACGTGCATCCCAATAACGCGTGTCTAGTCTCAATTTTTTGGAAGGTCCGGTAAATCTCGGTGAAGCCAACGAAATAAAAGATATCAGAAGTGTACGAAAATCGGCGTTTTGATTATGTTTCGATGATAAATTTTCTAAAAAATACATTGTCAAATTTGATACATGAAACATATTATCTTGTATTGTAAATTACATGATTAATTTATTATCTATCTGAAAACATACGGTTTTGTATACTTCTAACATTATTTTTGCCATCGAGTCTCGATTCGATGTACTCTCAGAAATCACATACGATGAAATTTGACCATGTGCGATCTGATATCCGTAAAGTTTGCGACAATAAGTGTGGAGGAAAAAAAAAAGCTTGAAACTTCGTCGGTTCAATGCGCGAAAAGTGGCTTATCGCGAAAGTGTCGATACGAAAGGGTTACATTTTCACGAAGTGGAGATTAAAGTCTCGCGTTCGAATGACGCTCGTCATATTTGCTCGTCGGAGTCGTCTACCCACGGGTTTGATAAACTCTCAAAGAGACGTTACATGCGCGACGTATATCCGCTACTCATTCGACTTTTACGTCCAAGATACGTATCCGTCGCGAGGGTGATATATTCGATTCCAATCGCTTCCGCGGACGCTCGACTCTCGCTCGGTCTGCCAGTATCCGCCGTGTGCGCCAGTTCTTCGTAAACGATGTATAACCCGCTCATATTTATGTACATGTGCATGTATACCCGCGAGCCCACAACGATAAGATAGTCGTCTGACAATAAGATAAAGTAACCGCGACGACGACGACGACGACGAAGTTTTCGCTTCTCCGCGATGTACCCCGAAACGCTCGATGTTCGCGGGCGTTCGTGGAGGACAGATAAAAAAAAATCGTCAACAACGACAAATCCGATAGTTCCCTCGCGCCACCGTGCTCGAGCCCGTCTCGCGTCGAAAGACGAAACGGCACGCGTTTCCGTTCCACTCGTGTTTTGTTAATAAAGTAACTCTTCGAAGTCTCCAGCCAAGAAAAATGTTTGTCTTGCTTTTATCGTGCAACTAAAATCGAGTTACAAAAGTCGCTTCCGCGTTTGTTCCTTTTTACTCGTGTTTTCGTCCGTATTTGAGCTTTCCGATGCGCTTTTGTTCGGAACAGCGTCGACTACGAAGTCAAAAGGTAAAATCGTAGGCAAAGCGATGGAGAATTAAAATATTTTTGCAGTACAATTTGCGGGGATGATTTTAGATTAGTATTTTCAGTAGTTATAGCAGTGCGGGCCAAGGAGCCTCGGCTATTCATAGCCGTACTAGAACTACTTTGGTGTGCTGCGACTTTGATCCAAAGCCTCGTTTCGCCCCACCGCGAAGAACTTTGCACTGATTTGCCTCGCGACTTCTCGATTCCAGCTGACTCGCATTCTCACACTTGAGTATCGTGATCTCGGTATTGGAATATTATTTATATCGATGAACCGACTTTCTATCGGGATTACTTACCCTCACGTCTCCAGATCGTCGATGTAACCCGAGCAATACCGATCTGAGGCACTCCAATTCGATGGATAATAACAATCGTACGATATCATTATTGTGACGATTGGGAAAATCCTTTTTCCTGACTGTCGTTGTTGTGTCTGCGGTGGAACAAAGTTATAGAGCCGGACCCTCTGATTCGCGTAATGTAGACGAACTCAGAGTTCCTTCGCTTATCACGAGCTCGTCATTCTGGGAGAAATTCCCCGGTATTTTTTGAGTGTTTTTCTGCATTAACATTTTTTTTGTCTTGAAAGATGTATGGAGCGTCACGAATTTTGGATGTGTGTTTGTCGCAAAACCACTCGTCGCATCCGCGAAGTGCCAGATGATTGATCAAGTAGATTCGCAAATACAGCCCGTACTCAGAAACAGATCCCAATTAAGAAAAAGAAATTAAAGTCTAGACTAAAATCGATCGGGGAAAAAAATTCTCTGTCGGCATTTATTACTCTTTAACCGTATCGTACTGCAATATCACGAGATCACTTTTTCAATAAATGAAATGGAGCATCGAGAATTCGTTACCAAGCATCGGTATCGATCATGTCCATATCATTTTTTTCCGCGTACTTCATTGAGATATTTACTAGCAAAAGCGGTGCCGGAAGTGCAAAAAAACGACGTTTTAATGTAACTGGTAAAGAAAACAAACCGGTATAACTCCCACGGAAATCGCCTCGAGGGACGAGAGTATGGGATGCTGACTATTGTCCGCGCGGAGTCTCACGAAGAAGAAGATGAAGAAAAAAACAGAACATCAGCCCTTTCTACGTCTCTTACACCGCATGCAGCCGGAGAGCTCGTGCACTCCGGAATAATAACAGTAATTCACTTTCCTGTCCTTCGACCTACTCCCCACAAAAGCGTTTCAGTTCCGGCTACCGTCTCTGTCTTCTCTTACTATCTTTTTCTCACTCCCCCCCGCCCGTTCTCCTTCTCGTTCTTTGGCTCTCGATGAAACGCAGATCTCGTCCCGTGAGCGCAGCATGCGCTCGATCACGTGTAGAGTTATACACAGTAGGTATACATACTATAACTATATACGCGCTCTCCAAGTGGCTCACGCGTCTGCATAAAGAACTAGCATTTCTTCGAAGACTTTTTCTCTCTACTTTTTTTTTTTTAACAATTTCACTATCATCGGATTTACGCAGTAAATTAATATTGATTAGTGGCATTTTAATAGATAATTCTTTTTATATATAAAAAGCAATATAGTTGTTTCAGGTCTTATTCTAAGAGTCATCAATTCGCATCGCGACAATATCACATTTATGAAGGAGTATTTTTATTCGCCGCGAGCATGTTTATTAAGAATTCTTCTCGGAGGATTTTTCATTACAGTTTTATTATCGCGAGAGATTTACATCTTGAATAAACGAAGGGAACGGTTTTTCCTCATACTTGTGTAGTCGAATGTTTATTTTTATAATTTTTTTTCAATGCGATATTATCATTTTTAGTATCATTGTAACAGAATCATTAAATTTCTCGTATCGCGGCGAAAATTCATACACGAAAAAGTAATTAACTATCGCGACGCCTTAACGCGACGAATATCAATCCAACAATCACGGGTATGAATGGAGACTACGCCGCGCCGTTCGCTGACACATCAGATGTATTTTCCGCTTTCTCGATATTCTCGGAAACGAATACTCGAAGAGAGATAATCGTTCGATCGCGCCGTTTCGCTGACCACACGTTGGCGTCAGAAATATGAAAAAAAAAAAAAAAAAAAAGAATAACGAACGCTCGATCAATCCGCAGATCGAAATATTCCGCTGGATCGAAGACTGAAGAATTTAATTACGCTTTTTTATTGCAATTATTTCAAGCCTCGGCAATCGGAGGTTCGGAAGACCTTTCTGTCGCGCGATTGCTCTCGTGATCACCGACGAGCTCTCCCTTTGTACGGATACCCATCAAGTGTTACTTTCAATCAAGTCTCCTCGAGGACGCGTTCACGAGGATTCGCTTATCGTTTGTTTGATCAGAGAAATTTTCGCAACTCTCACGACAAAGTGAAGTGATACACAAAGTCTTTCTTCTTCGGCTTTCTTTGCGATGCGTGAATCAGAAGAATTATCGACAAACGGGGATTGCGATCGATCGGGAAAAATTGCGAAAAAACTGCGCGATAGGGAAAATCGCGGATGCGAAGAAGTGGGGAGTTGTGTCAACCGCGTTGAATTGTTACGCGCCAACGAATGGAAAAAATGGAAACGAGTATGAAAGTAACAATTTATCGGGGATATTTTTCCAGCAATTTGTTTATGGAGCAGTTTATTAGACACGTTAATACGAGTGCCAATTATACGAGATGAAAGCTCCGAGCTGCGTTGAATGGTGATAAACGAGTGTTTTATCGATGCGCTATCCGGTAATCGGGTATCGTCGGACAAATTCATTCGAGCGTTTGGCGCGATGAGTACGTTAACTCTATCGCCGTTCCGATTAGCTCGGAGCTTTGGGTTGCGCGTCGGGGCACGCGAAGCCGTGCGGTCTGTATCGAACTATGACTGCTAGAGACGTAATACACAAGAGGCAAAAGAGGCCCAAGAGTGAGCTGGCAGGAGATCGTGCCGCGGTAACGGCGGCAGTCGATGCCTGACCAGCGTGCCACTTTCACTACTTCATATTTGGGTCGTCGTCGCATCCAGCGCTCTATACCCGACTGGCGGTTCGCCGTGGCGGGGGCTTCCTTCTTTTCGATTATCAATGCATCGCCTCTCGTTCCATCAGCATTTTTCGAACCCGGCATAACAAACTTTGAACACAAACCACTCGAGACTACCCGCATGGAGAAAAGTGTATGCAACATTATGCGGAGAAAAGACAATTGCAATGATCATCCGGTCAATACATTGCTCAACATTTCGGAGTTTTTTTTATAAGTAGAATTTAGTTTAAAAAAAATGGATAAAAATTCAAAATCAATGACAAGATTTTGATATGGAGATTTTTTTCGGTCGTTCGGTTTTTGGACATTTTCGCATTGATTTTTGGATTTCGGGTAGACTTTTAAAAAAGTTTCTCGATTATAAAGTTTCGCTTTAATTAAAATGAGCTAAGAAACGAAAATTAATGTAAATGCGATAAAAATGTTGATCGGATTATTTGTTAAATAATTAATGTCATATAATAAGCGGAATATATTCTGACTTTTATTGAGACTCTTATTTTCGCAGGATTCGCACGGAGAAAAATAATGACTGTCAGAACCAACTGCGGCGCTAGAAAATTGATATTAGTTGGAGCAGCCAATAAATTTCTTAGGCGAACAAATAAATTGGTACACCCAACAAATTGATTAGTCGTACCAACCAATATTAATATCCAGCACCGAAGTTGGTTCTGGCAACTCACTTTTATTCTTCGTGGGTCTTTCTCTTTCTTACAAAATTTGTTGTTCTCCGTTTGTTTACGCGAACGAAGAAAAATGAAGAAAAGCGATCCGGATGCTGAATTCGCGTTTTCGAGGCAAACGCTAACGGATGAACAATAAAAAACGGTTTTCTTGACTTTTCTTTAGTCGAGATCCGCCGTCGAGACTACGCGGATAGATACACGCCGTCACTCGCCGTTTCGTTCATTCGCTCGTTTCGTTGTGTCAGTAACACGTAGATTGTGGTTCTCCCATTTACCCAGTTCCCCTCGCGTTCGCGAGCTGGCTCGCGCGCGCTCGCGCGCTCACTCGGTTATGTAACCAAGTGAAAGTGGCACAGCGCGACCGGCGAGCGCACCGACATCGGCCCAACTCCGCGGCCGAGAGTGGCAACCATCCTCCCGTGGCAGAGCGTCGTCGCCAGCGACGTGTACCGACGGCCAGGCCAGGTTGGCTACGGAAAACAACGCAGTTGCCACAAAAGTTCAGACAAAGTTTACAAATATTCCATGCCTTCGACGCAAAGAATTGCGCCCAAGCCCGATAATAACCGATTTTTTAGAAATCACTTTTTTTTCTGCCCACGATATTTACTTTTTTTTTCATCCAAATGGCCCCAAAATCGCAAGTACATAATTCGGAGACCCATCGAAAAATCACTTCTATTTGTGGTGGATCCAGTTCATGTTTCTGGAGAGTTACGGGCTAATGGAATTTTGAATGTTCCTTATGAAATTTAAATAAACCGGTTGCCGCGACTTTATGTCAGTTCTTCAATTAACGTGCCGATTCGGTACCGGTATTACGACGGGAAGAATCTCACCGGTATGCGAGTCCATTTTCGTCTTCATTCCTCCTGTCTAAGTTACGATTATAATTGGTCAAAGTCTCTTACACTCTCATAAAATTCAAGTATATGCAAAAAACTTGTTGCGAATTCGTGAAATTCGAAGTTTTTATATGATTAATATATGAATCATATACTTCGTCATATATACGTTGACATATATTTGCAGAAATGTATATTGAATTTTGTGCGTGGTATACAATTTTTCGAAGAAAGTACATCAAAGATACTTTTTGCAATATATTTTTTTCACTCTGGGCAGTTCGAGACGAACAAACCGCACGATCTGCGGGCGGCGATGTTAAGGGGGATGCTCCAGTCCTTTTCATCGCGCTCTCGAATGTGTACTTTGACTATACTGAAAGTTTATTTTCGATGCAAATTATTGACGATTACTGGGACACTGACGAGGACTGGGACAGCCACCTCAATCCTTCCAAACGTCGTTCCAATCGTTTGCAATCTGCAAGCTTCAGCGCGTGTGTCGAAGTCGTTCAAGTCGAACGTAGGCATACGAACGCCTTCTACGATAAAAAAAACTAAATATTAATATTAATATTGATGTTATTGTTGTTATTAAATCAAATAAATTGAATCTCGTGTCAAAGAGCGGTAGTTTTTGTATTAAAAATAGAATATTCTGAACCAAGAAATCGCTCTTCGAACTTCTCATGACTCGGTTAAAAATTCGAATTCGACAATATAGTTTTGTTTTGACGTATGGAAAAAAAGGTTAAACAAGATTCGGTTGATCAATTTGGCGTGTGCCCTTCTCGGTAGCGATCTCCGATAGATCGATAGATCGATCGAAAAAAAAAAACAACAGGTCTTTGCTGCCTGGTAGTCGTTGGACCTCGTTGCGGCGTTCCGATCCCCCCATAGAGCCCCAATGCATGACTTCGACAGTGTAAACAGACGATGTCGTAATCGGTTTTGCTTAGTCGTTGGCACTGCTGCCGCACTCGCCACGTCGGTCGGGCTTGATCGGTTATCGAGGTGGATGCCGGCTACCGTTCAACTACTTTCGATTGGGGAAAGGAATTCGCCAGTTTGTCGCGCCCGCAGCCTCTCGCAAGAACATTCGGGGAGGGAAAAAAAAGGGAAAGGGCGATTGCCCGATTAGATATGCCGCAGCGTGTACGACACCATCGCCGAACGACTGTGCAGAACCGGCTCGCCTCGAAATCATCGGCTAATCATCGTTCGCCATCAACCGAGATTCGACATTATTTCGTTAAACCCTTTTCGGACGGGACCGCGAAAAACCCCGATTCCAGATTTCGTACGAATATTTCGCCATCGACGCGTCACCGTTTTGTCACTTGTCCGGAACGCGAAGCAATTCGAGTATCAGCCATTCGGAACGACGGATAAAGCAACTTCGACTTCCGTTGTCATTTTTAATACAGGATCGAGTTTGACTCGCTGGTAAAGAGTTGTCTATGAGAAGCAAAGTTAAACGAGTTATTGGCTTTTCTTCGATCGCCGCTTTTTTCAACCTAAATAATTTTCAATTCGCGATAACCAGTCCGTTTTAATCGCAGTTGGGTGATACAGACACGAAGTTTCATCATTTTTCGGAGCAGAAGTAGCGACAGCGAAGATCGCCTCGAAGCTCAATTATCATACTTAAACATTTTTATCAATCCCTACAAAACTCGCATAAATGACTCGCATTACTCAGAATGGCATGTTTCGCACATTAATTTACGTTACGCTATACGATAATTAAGACGCGAGCCTCGCGACTTTGATGACTTTAGCTTACGGCGACTGTTACTGATACATAAAAAAGCAAGAGAACAAGCAAAGATCGCTATCATTTTTGATAATAAAGTCGAGAGGCCACGGCTACTTAGTCGAGTGAAATTTAATACCGGCGCGCACCGTTCGCGTTGCTTCGAGTATCCGAAAAATCTCGTTTCCTCAACGAGACGCAAGAAAGCGAGCGCGCACGGGGCGGAAGCAGAGGGGGCTCGGACGGGGGGTGGTACGTCCGCGTCGGGACCAAAGAGCAAAACGTAACACGCGCGAGCGCACGGTGGAAAGTGAAATTCACTAAACAATTACGAGCGCGCAAACTGTACGGGAGTGAGAGAAGCGTTTCGACGATTGTACCGGCGAGATATTGCGCGCGTGTAGGTTCACAACGAGCGAAGGTAGCATCACCTGTAACCCCATCGGCCGTGCCACCCTAGTTAACGCTCGCTGGAAATCTCGTACGCTCAGTGAAACGGTAATAATGCTCTTACAGCCGCGACGAGACACTCCACCGTCTGCGCACTGTACGAACTTATTTAGAACTACCACTGTTACTACCGCTGTTTAATACGACCACTACAGTTCGCCGGGTCTGGTTATACAACGGCTTAATTACTCTGCCCTATTTTCACGAGGCATTGTCTTGATGGGGCCACTTACTTTCAAACCCCGGCGTCGCGACTGACGCGTGCATTAGGCACCAAGGAGGCCGACGGCGCACCGTACCAAACCTCTCCTCTTAACGCAGTAATCGGGAGCCTGTTATGCAACCGCGACGCAGAATACTGAGAAGAATTAGTGGAAGAAAGAAAAGAAAAATTGTTATAATTTGCGTGCCGAGAGAATAAGCGCGGAAAATTAATGCTGTACCGTCGTAAATTAACTTACGTATCGCGACTCCTTCGCCGTGTAACGTTGGCGCTGATCCCGTTGGTTCTTGAAGAGCGCAGGGTAGAAGCATAGGCTTTGGTCATCTTTGATCCACTTTCGAAAGTACAGAATTGCCAATGAAATCAGATTGATGATTATTTTGTACATTTATACGAATACTTCGAATTTATTGATAGTGTAATTGATAAACTGTGCGAACGTAAGATATTTTTTTCAACGACAAATGTCGATATAAAAAAGTTGTATTAAAGGAATGTTGTAAACCAAAAACCCGAGAGTCTTAGATCGGTTAAAAAAATGCATACTTAAGCTAGATTACTAATAAATAAACTACACTAAACGAGACCAGTCTACAGGGCTAGAGCCTTCTTCTGGACTAGAGTTTACGAAATATAAAATCATCTTAAATCATTAATATAATAATTCTAATAAAAACGCTGAATTTCATATATTTCTAATCTATTTTTCACAATGAAACTGTTGTGACGGAAAAGAAACACATTTTCTACAAATCAGAAACAATGAAGAGAATTTTATGAAGGAAGCCCTGCTTGAATGACTTGAAAAGATGATAATCCGCGGTCTGGTTATAAATATGGGCTCGTCACATCCTGCAGTGCAGGATCTGAAAACGCGGAACGTGACCGACCGCAAGAAGATAAAACCGGCGTGGGTGAAGACAGTGATGAAGATTGACTCACTCGTCGTGGATCGCGAGAATCCTTCCAGCGGAAATTCACCGTGCGTTCGCTGGCATCCCTCGACTCGCATTGGTCACATCCTTCCTCATGAGCATTTCCGATGTATACTTGGAAAAAAAAAAATACAAAAATGGCTCTCTTATTCACGATTTTCCGGAATACACCGAAGTGTGAAAAAGTGCGAGGGCCTCGGGCTGCTTGTTATTTCCCGTTGCGGGTAACCCCGCGCTGCGTCTAGACGCGAATCACCATCGTTCTTAATACGTACAAACACTTTTGTCCGAATTAAAGCGTTGACGAGCGCGTTAGGGGAGAGCGGGGCAAAACGGCATACCGGGGCAAAATGGTATTCACGCACAATAGGACCATGGGCAGAATGGTATTAGGGCAAAATGGGACGGCAAAACAATCTACGTCGATGGGACTTTCTCTTGTCCTATTTTGCCCTAATTCTATCATACGGGGGTCTTTATTTGATCATTTCGGACCATTTTGCTCCGGTATGCCATTCTGCCCTGCTCTTCCCTATCTCTCTTAGCAGGGCTAAAAATGAGTAAAATTCCTTTAAAAGGCTTCATTCTAAAGCTTCATTCTGAATACCATTGATTACACTCGATTGAGCATACTCGATCGCGCATAATCTTGAATGAACGAGCTCAAGCCGGTGGACTTTAATGACATCGAATAATCATAACAACGTTCGCTACTGGTTTACAGCGATTCCGATCGAATAGTACGCCGATCGATCGGCTGCTCCGCGCGGTAATAATTTTACTTCGGTGAATAATATATGAGCGTCGATCATGCGTGCGATCGAAATGAAAATCAGCTTCACCTCGCGGCTTCTGACTAATATGCGCATTGGCAATAAGCGTAATTGCAGAATTTCCCAATGTTCGCGACTGGAGCGCGCGGCCGCGTATACCGCGAGAGCGTCGCACGAGCGCTCGCGGTAAAGGTGCGTACGCCTCATCGTACGGGACCGAGATGAAATATGGGATCGACGAGACCCCCCCTCGCTCACCCGGCGCTATGACGCTCATTTTTTCTTTTGTCCTCACGACATCGCGCAACATTTTCACACTTTTTGTACTTTCACGCTCGCTTCGTCGCGCGCGGCAGCGATTTGTATCGGTCACGCGGGAAGAGCGGCGAGTAATTGGAAAATGACGGGCGTTCCTAATCGAGCAGCGAGTAATTAATTGCCGGGCTGCATTCGCCGTCGCAATAATTAGCCTCGATAATGTAATGTTCTGTAGAAATGTCGATAACCCTTGTCGAGCCAACGCGGATCCGGATTAAACGGGAGACTTCGTGTAAACAAAAAGTGATTCGACAACCGAATGTTTCGGCTTGAAGGACTCGGAGAACGTTAACAGCGAAAAAAGAAATTGTCGAAACGCAAAGATATATTGAGCGGCAATTCGGAAAGAGTCGTGAAGATAATTGAACGGATCTCGTTCGTCGTGAAACGGGCAGAGGTGGGCACCGCCGCGATATCGAAGCGTTCCGCGAGAGTGTAACGCGGAGCAGTAAATCGGGTACGGTCAAAGTAGAGTCTTATTTAACGATTTTAGTGAAACGCTCGGGGTATTATACAATCGGCCTAGATCCTGAGTCACGGAGCGTCACGGATCGTGAGCCGGTGAACCAGCCATCCAGAGTCGGCCACAGTAAGAGGAACCATCGAACAAGGAGTACTTGGGACTTTGGCTAGCCGCACAGCGAGATTGCCCTCGTCGCTCGCTGCCGCACTAACCGAGCACCGAACGACAGACACACTTCGCTTCGCTTCGCTCGTTTAGCCGCGCTCCGAATGACACGTGCACGATGTGGCCACCGTGTTCGTTAGAAGCCCCGACACGTTTCCATCTCGAGCTTCGCTGTTCGAGATTCTCGTTTTTACGCGACCGGAAAGTGAGGAGAATAAACAAAAAAATTGGATTCGTAAAATGTATTTCGGCAGACATGTCACCGTCTCGGGTATAGAAAGGGATTAGATAATTCAGCTGCGTGTAATTACATTCGTTTTTTACTTGGTCGGAACGCCTCCCGAGTTAGACGCGCCTCACTTTTCGGGCCCAGAACATTTATTCATTTGATTCGATGAAAATTTATTGGAAATATCTTTTCTTACTGGGACTCTAACGTTATTTTGACCTTAATAAATTTGTATCCGAATAAATAAATATTTCTCTGGATGCGGACGTAAGACGATAAAATTTGGAAAGCATTTTTTTACACGTAATTTTTTTTTTTCATCTCGTCAGAGCTTTTATTCGAACCTGAATTGCGAACGCAGTTATATTACTCGTCTTAACCCAGCCTGCGACTTTTTACAGTGCGCTCTTTCCGAAGAGTATTTGGAAAGCGATCCAGGCGCGTCGAGTCACTTCCGTTCCTTTCGCGACTCATTCGTCCACCTATCGACCTTCAAATGATTTTCTCACTCTCATATTCACTCCCATCTCTTACTCATTCTCATCTCCTGTTTCCTGTCGATCGCTCAAATCGTCTATCCCATATTCGACAAAACAAAACAGATCCGATTCGTACCCCCCAGAAAAACCCAAGTAACACGTCGTTGCCGAGAATGTTTGAATGATTTATAAGCTCCGATTCTATCTCGATCTTTTTTTTCGCCTCGCAAAAGCCGTGTCTCCTCGATTTTCAGTTTTCAGCGAATATCGCGCCTACGTTATCGAAGGGGGATTTTTTTCTAAGCATCGCGTAGAAAGATCGACGGAGAATGGAGAGAAAGAGCGAGAAAGAATTTATTCTGGAAGTAGAGAGACACCGAGGCATTAGAATGTGAAATGGACTTTCCAAGGCTGCACGTAGGTACGACGCATTGTAACCCACTGGCGAACGTTCTTCAGCTACAGACTGAATATAGAAACGCTCTCCTGCGTGTGTCAAAGCCTTGAATATCGGCTCTGTGAATTTCCCAGCGACTTAATCCTCCGCGCCGATTGCCGATCTAAAATATCGATAATTAATGGCGATAATCGCGTTTCTATACGTCGCAAATGATTCGCGCAGACGATAAACAGGGGTTGTTGTTCGCGCATCAACAACAATAAGCTCGCCGCTCTCGCACACGGCCAGCGACGTTCTGTTAGTAAGTCATGGCCAAATGCTATTGACTTGTTTACATCCAAGGAATCAGCGCATGCATGTGGAATACATTACGACGCGCTCATCGGGCGATGCTTCTTTCGACGCGAAACAAATGGGAAAGATCCTTCTCCGGATCGCGTTACCAAAGGCCAAAGGGTGTAATGGTGGAAAAAGTATACGCTCTTGGATCTTTGGTAACGCGAGATACGTGTCGTCGATGCTACCGTACCGGTTGAACCATACGAGACACCATAAATGGTAACGCCTCTCAGCATAACAACGCGCAGCTTGGAAAATGGGCGAAGGAACGAAATGTTCAACCATTCGACGACCAAGGATACCATTTAGTAGTTAGTGCAACGTTTTCGTCGTTTTTTAGTTCCATTCCGCCCTAGTGCGGAAAAGTCCCTTTTGCGCAAATGGGACTTTTCCGCACTAGGGCGCAAAAAAGTGTCTTAAAACAATTCATGTTTGTGTAACGAACGGCAAAGTAATTCGTCAGTATTGAAAAATGAATTTCCGTTCCATTCGTTTTTTGCAAAAAAAAAGCATGTCCCTTCGCACTCGCGCTGACTCAACGCGCGCGTTTCATTGCACCACATAACATGGTTGGCCGTTAGGTCGGCCGATTGCCAGGGTCAGGCATTCCGTTATTACGCCTTTGGTGGTTTATTTTCTCCTCTCTCGTCGACGAGTCAGAAGCCGCGGCCGTACGACGGGGTACCTTATTTCTCGCGGAGGAAGCGGGAGTGTCACGCAGCCTCCGCGACAACTTTTCGCGGGATGGTCGAAGCGTCGCCACCGAACTCGTTGCGATACGCCCGTGTGCGCGCGAGTTAGCGTTGCACGCACACCGAGAAACTCACCGGGGGCTTTTGCCTGTTACGCGCTCGCCAACTCACGAGTTGGATAACATCGCCGGGTAAAAGGAAAAGTGGCTAACCTACTAACCGCATCGCACGGACGGATGCGGGCTCTCTGGCGCGAGAGCGAAACGATCTCGCCCCCGTCTGTCTGTCTCCGTCTTCGTCGTAACAGCGGCGACTCCGCTCGCTCCTCGCTCTTTCACATAAATCCGACCGTGCTCGTCGAAGAATTGCCTTTGCCTTTGAGCAAAAAAGATCGGCAGGTAACCAGTTCGCCGGCTCGGACGTACCAAGTACTTATACAGTCCGGTCTCGGCTCGACGCCTCGTGCTTCCTCTCCATCGCCGAGATTAGATAAATTATAGAATGAAACGCCTGGGCTCGTTACTCTTTTTTCCCCATTTTTTTTTTTTCATCCAATCTCGTCGATTCATTTCTTTTCTTAGGCTTCGCAGTCAATGAACACTCGATTCGAGACGCAAGAACGATCCTACGACGATGATTTTATGCAATAGATTATTGGCCGTTATATGATCGAATTCTGGCGCCGAGAAAAGGAAAATTCGTTGTCTTTTTTGCATTTCGATTACGTTTAAAGCGTCAGTTTGTTCTCTTATTCCGTCGTAGCTCTCATGCACTGATTTTTCAATTTTTATTATATATTCATTTCTTCTTTCGATATATTGGTACGTCGATTATATTGTTGCAAGTATATCCATCCAAAAATATAGCAAACTATATATCTATATTAATTCTATGAAAGCGCCGAATTTCATATATTTTTAATATTTTTTTTGCGCGTACTCTTTTGTCACGTGAACCGGTTTCGATCGATGCATTCTTGGGCATCCGATCTGAGAAAAATGGAAAAAAATAATAATATACTGGTTTTCGAATAGCGAAATAGGTTCGGCAGTCTTTAGGCATGTAACGTTTATTGCGTCGTTTATTGTTTACCAGTTATCGTAATACTCGGACAGATTTATCGCCGGCAAAGGCAGGTACGTCTCCCTAAGTTGCCGTCTTTCGTTGTTAGAACGCGACGAAACGGCGGTCACGTTTCTCGCATCTGAAAGGGAAAACCGCGAGCGCGTATATCCGACGCCGACCTCGGTTGCGAGTCCTTAATGCTTGGAAGAGTTCTCTTCGGCGGGCGAGCGAGGCGAGCGGTTGTACGGTCTCGCTAAGGTAGGGAGGGAAGTATCCGCGCACGGACAACTTTCTCCCTCGATTAGTGGCCACCAAACGTGCGGGTACGCACGCCGTCACGAATTTCTCGGGAGGATCGCGTGTGTGGCTTTCCGAAAAATGCGGCCTTCGTCGCTCGGATAAACGTCGCTCGCCCGGTCGAAAACATAAACATTTTCTCGGTACGCATACGCGGCGCGGATAACACCGGGAGCAGAGAGGAACAATGTCACGAAAAAAAAAAAAAAAATTAATATATAATAGTAGAAAATAATATAATTATATGGATTAATATTTTTTCAAAGATTGATAACGATATTGATTGATTGTGGCGGGAAACTCCGACCAGTTCAGCATCACTGCCTTGTTAAAAGCAGACCGATTGGACCTCGATTTTAAGATTCGGACTACGCCGAAGATTCCCTTCAGGTTTTCCCTCAGGCGGCTCATAAGCGCTCGCGCCTACCTGAGAAGAGCCGGAAAGTTCATCCCGACATAGATCGGTTACGAATCAACTAGTTCTTCTTTGAATTGAATCGATGTCACACCCGTTACCTTCGACCAATCGAATATCTCATGCCCGCGTCATCGTCGTCTACCGACGAGCTGACGCTTCGTGAATCTTCAAGCGTCGGAGTGCGGCACACAAAAAAAAACATACCTACTATTCGTACACGTTTGACCCACTTCGCCCGTGTTTCCTACCCCCACTCGGTTCCTCTCTCGCGCGACTGTGCGGCACACTCACGAAAAAACAAAAAAGAAGAGTCTTTCGCTCCATCGGCGCACACCAATGCGGACATGCATGCATCCGCTCGGAGCTACGTACACATGGAAACAAATTCAGCGCTACGTTTATAAATCTGAAATTGCGAAATCGTCGAAAATCCGATGGCTGCGAATAAACGCTCGAGACCCTCCCCCCTCTCTCTATTTATCGCATATTATTATTTCCAATGGGCAGACCCGTTGACACACTTAGAAATCGAAGACTACACTCGGAGTCATAGCGGTTTGACGGAGGCAACGGCAGTGCCGCGAAGCGGTAGGTGGGGAAAGTGACAACACGTTGCGCCGTCGATCGTAACGAAGTTACGTCGTTGATATATCTGTGCGATTCCGTTTAGAATAACGTCGCATAAGTTGGCATACGATAATGATGTCGGAAGAACATTGAATGCGCCGATCAATGCGCATCGATACACATTTTCTACTTGCATCTCAATAGCTCGTCAAATCAGATTTTACGGCTCTCATCTACGTTTCTGCACGGGAAAGTCCGTAAGTTTCAATCGAATAAGTTAGATTAACCAGATTGTCAAAGTATGTTTGAACAATTTGCGAAAAATTCGTGTAGAACAGTTCGGAACGTTTTAGACGAATTTTTCACAGATGGCTCAAAGACATGCATTCAATCCCCATAATTATAGGTTCATTTAACGGCTACATTGATCGTTTTAGAATGACGATACGATCGCTTCGAAATTCTAAATTATTTCGGACGTCGCGCCGAAATTTCATATCTACTTGAATCATCTCACAGTCTCTGTCTTTTGTTTTAGACTCTCATTTCGACGTCCCGTCGTAGATTCTCGTCTCACCGTTTTGCGTCCGCTTTTAGCGTGTCGGTCTCGCGTCTCTTTCGCGTTCCAGTCTCTCGTTTCGCACTCTCTAATAATTGTCGGCGACGTCAATCAGCACGAACAATATTTCTTGCCGATTCGCGACGCGGGCGCGCGTTCGCCATCCCGAGCGCCTCGGGAGATGAGTCTACGATTTTCTCAGGACTCTCGATGACCCCGGTGCGATGCATTAACGCACGCCGGATAATAAACGCCAATCCATTGCATTTAGATAAGAAAGAAGGCGCAGGAAAGATTCCCGCCGACGATAATTACGATAATGATCACAAATTTCAGTATTATCACCGTAGAATCAGCTGTTACTGTATCGGTTTCCTCGAAAGAATGAGAACTCTCGCGCATTAAATCAACGTCGTTTCTGGTGGCATGCGCATTTCGCCCCGGGGCCATTTCTCTATGTCGATCGCGATCGTTACCGTGCACCGGGTCGCCCGAACCGGCGGGCTTTGATATTCGAGCGCACGCACTTCCTCCTTTCAAAAAGGATATATGAATAAATAAATATCGCGAAACAATATTTAAATAGAGAAATTCTAGTTTAACAAATAGTGCGCTCGCGCCGTTCGAACTCCTGCCTATGTTCGACAGTCGATGATCTACGGCGATCTATGCCAGTGGGTCTCGATCCGTGCTCCACACCGACACGCAATGCTACATAATATCGTGGCATATAGTGTTTCTGTGTCCCGGATCGCGCGTAGATTCACTTTCAGCTCGATTCCACGGGCGGACTCTCGGCAAGTGGTTACGGCGAACTTTGATCAGCCATGCGCGAGAACGAAGAGTCCGGTTTTTTCTTTCGCACTATAAGGGCATTGACGAATCCTGTACAGAAGCGTAACACCAAGCTCTACGAGTTTCTGCCCTCCGCTTTGAATCGAATTTTATAGCCTCAGCGAAACGTTATTTGTTTTTCTTCTAAATATCACGATACTCAAATTAACGGTCTTGATATTTACTATCGATTGGCTTGTTACGTTTTCTTATCGCTTCGAATTTTACAGGTAAAAGTGTCGGGCAGGCGTATTGCTCGCCGTCTAATTTTAATACATGCCCGCGAGGCCATTTGAGATTTAATGATAGTAAAGTAGCGGTTTAGAGTCCGAACCGTCCGAACGAATGGCTCTCCAAGCCCGGGCCTCTTTTAAAAACGAAAGTTCCTTCTGTTCGCGTATTCCAGCCTCGTGCATGCCCGCCTCTCCCGACGTCCAAGTTTCACCGTAACATATCGCGGGGGCTTTTCTATGCCCGGCTACGTGCACCTCCATAAGGCACCATACATTTTTTCGGTCACTCGCCACCGAGACTCTTAAGCATCCCGACAAAGGCGCAACGAGATCGCGACTGGCGCGCGGGCAAAAGGAGTCCCAAAATCGTAGATCCCGGTTCACACATTAATCGGTAAAAATTATCTCGTTGGAGGAAAGATCAAGTACTATCTTGTAACGACTCGTCTGACACGCTCGTACGGCTACAATAAAAGACGCACTTTGACTCGGCACGAGAGCGTGTGCGTGCGCGCTATGCAGCGCTCAACGTAGCGTTACAGCGGAGCTCGCGCTGTACAACGAGCACGGTCATAGCGACAGATTTACGACTTTTACTGCGTTGATGCCTTTTTTTTCTCGCGCTCTAGCACAAGTCTCTTTCGATCTTTGTCGCGCTCTCCTCGCCGCGAGTCTCGTAGGCACTTTTTATACTCATACAGATAACAGCGGCAAGACGCACGTTCTACACGCGCTTGATCAAGCTTGCGTAGAACCAAAAAACAAGGCGAGCCCTTCAAAGATTATACGGGCAATATTCAAAGATTTATGAACAATCTAAAAGTTGACCTTGTACTAATACAAAGAAAAATTCATTTTTTGGCCACGCATCGCATGCTAAAACTGTTCGCCCAACCAGAAAGTATGTGCAATAAATAAATTCGAAAAATATTTTTTGTACATACTGTATATTGAACATGTAAATATATAATTGGGCTTACGCTGCTGAATAGGAGTTTTTTCAATTCAATTAGATATTTGGTTCTTTGGGGCATTTATTTTCGTTCTTTTGCTATTTTCGTCGAGCACCAACAATCACGAGGACGAGAAAATGTAGAACGACGTTCTTTGAATTTTTTTTTTTTACATTTCCGACCAGATAAATGAAATGCACGGTCAAATCGACCGTCAGTAGGTTTTCATTGGTCATTATCAGTTCCAGAGCTAAGCTCGAGAAGAGATTAGAAGAATAGCTCACGAAAGCTCGGCGGGCGCAGAGGCGAGCCTAGTAGACCTCGTCGGCTAGTCGGCAGGCCGACTGGCCGGTTACCACTGCCACCCAGTACACTCTTACGATGAGAGCACAGCCGTCGTGCTCTCGCACGGTGTGTGACGTCGAGCGTCGAAAAAGTGAAACTCGGCTCGGCTGCGCGTGTAACCTAGAAATGGAAAGGCGGTTCTCAACCATCGAAACGTGTAACATCGCCAACTTGTTATAACATAATACCACTATATATGCTTAGATGAATGTGCACGACCGCGAGAAGAGAGTTATTACATCCTTTCAGCGTTCTATCGACGCACAAATGTACGTTTTTTTTTCTCTCCTTTCCTTTTTTTTTTATTTTTCTATGTTTTCTATCCGAGCAAAGGTCCGGACTCTCTCGGCTCGTTACAAAGAACGAAACGAGATGGCACGAACGATTAAAGTATTTATTATCAACATTCAGTGGCGGAGATCCAGGCGAGGAAGAGAATAAGACTTTCTGGCTCTTGTATGATGCCCATAGGTTAGTCAGCGACTCAGAACAAATCCTGTAAATCGGCGATGCTGTATATTCTTCCTCCATTATAAATCTTCCCGCTGTATTTCTCTTTGCGCCTTTATTGTACTTGTGTGAGAAGTGTATATTAAATGTTGCGTAACGCCGAGGAGAAGTAGGAGACGAACTTTCTAACAAATAATTATTCTCAAGTGCAAACAACATCTCTGAAAGCCACATTTTGTGTACGCCGAATTTTTGGCCATACTTTATAGAATATCATGTCCCAGTTTACTCATGGACAACATTTTTCTTCCCCGGAAACAAAATTATTTTCATTTATCGTGTAATGTAAAGTGCAAAGTGTCCTGAAAAAGCGTTACGCCCTCCTGGGAAAAAGGTTTAAGAATTCAAAGTGTCCTCAAAAAGCGCGCGAAAGTCTCCGTCGTTCGAGCTCATTTTACAGCTGTCCCAAAAGCGTTAAGGAACGTTTCATTTCTTGAAAGAAAAATTGATTTAACTGATTGTCACATCGAGCACAATCGATTTTCCCGAAAAAAGCAAAATTTTAGTATTACCTCATTCAATCTATTTATTAAGCTCCCTTGAACGCGTTCGTTAGCAAAATGATAAGAGCTTCCAAAAGAAAATACTAAAATAAAAAAAATCCAGAGAAAACTGCTAGAATATTTTCAATTTTTTACGATAGCCAAGGTTTCTCATATTGTAACAATAATTCCTTTATTCGCAAAACTTCGCGTTTTTCGCGGTAAAGGCGCCTCCTTTGTCTCCCAAAACCAAAAATTCGAGATAAGCGATCCGAAGAATTTGTGGAAGTGCCGGTACTGCGTGACTTTCCCGGGGCTTTGTGTAACGGCAAAAGAGATGGAGGCAACGATAGAAGGAAAACAAAAAGAATTTTCGAATTCGGTTGAGCACCACGCGCGCAGCGAGTTAGGTTTAGCTAAGCGTGTAGGCAGGTACGAGGGACGTTAGTAGTGCGAGAAGCGTATGTTTCCTGCGCGTGTGTGTGTGCGTGAGTTTGAGAGCCGCGCCAGGACAAGCCATCGAGTGGTGGGTACTTATACATTAGTGAAAGTATGAGCCGGCGCGAGTAAAGTATCGTCGAGCGCAGTCCGCGCAGCGTCCGACTGTTCGTGCGTGGTACTTGTTAGTATAGGCCGTATGTACGATCCATACGTGTATATGGTACGGAAAGCTGCGGGCGACTGTAGCGCCAAGGATCAAGGCCGGCAGCTACTCTCGTGGCTCTCCTGTATGTGTTAACGCGTACAGTCGCGGCATGGACGAGAAACCGATCAATGTACGAATCCATCGAGAAACACACGTACCCCGAGATCTCGGCGTGTGTACGCGTTCCACTGTTCGACTGCAAGTCAGATACGCCCGGAGATGTAAGAGCAAAAGCAGTGACGGGTGCCCACGCTTCCGTTTCCTACCGCAACAGCGTCAGTTACTACGGTAATTAGCGCTTCAATACAGGCATAATGCACGGCAGAGCCACTGACATAATCAACATTGCCGAGTGTAATAATCATTCTGACTTTGTAATTACCGTCTCTGCGGTAAACGATTGCTAAATATAGATATTATACGATGCTCGAAATCGCCAAATGGCAGATCCGCTAATCGTCAACATTACAACATTGTTGGGGTGGCTCGGTGGGTTCAAACCGTTCGAAAAGAATCTGGAAGGGAAGCAGCTTGGATACCGTTGGAGTTCGAAACGAATTTAATTGCTTCCTCGTTGAGGGATTCTTCTTTTTCTCAGGAAAAAAAAAACTCGAGTTTTTTTTCTATCATTCATTTCGTTCCGTTATCAAACTAACGAAAATTAATGAATTGATAAAGTTTAGACGATAGACATAATAATAATTATAATGATAAGTAAGGAAGTGAATAATCATTTTTCGAGGCAAGCTCAAAAACGTGTACCAATAAAAAAACAGTAATTGATTAATTAGGCACCGTAAATGTAACGCAAAGTAAACGTTGTCGAGGTAAAACCGTATGAATCGAACTTCGAATGAATGGAAAATTTACGAATAATCAATCACTTGTGCAAACAAATTACAGAAAAAAAAACTTTCCGGCCGAACGAGTTCTCGCAGTAAAAAACGGATAGCGAAGAAGTAACGTTAAAGTGTCCAGTTTTTCGAGGTGTTTTCCCTACTCGTACGAGCCGCGGTTTCTGAGATGCGGGGGCACAACATCCGGTCCAAAAGCATCCCAGCTACTTTGGGCAACTCATACAGTCGCGTTGCCGCGTAGAGGTGACTGCGAAGTTCCGTTACTTCACCGTTCAAAAGTTCCCTCCTCATATTTCTTCGTGTTCCTCTTTCGCCCATTCGTTTTCTTACCGTTCTCGACCACCTCCGGACTCCGTCGGGCCGATGCACTCACTTCGTAGCCTCCAACGAACGGTACATTATGCTGATGTATGCACAATACTATTTGTATAAGAACTTCCATTAACTGGACCCGTTTTCAATTTCTATTCAGCCTCCGTGGAATATTTGTTTTTGTTATCTTTATCATGTTTACCGTGAAAAAAGCCAATTGTTTTCTTAAATAGAATTAATACATTTTTTTCTCAAGTTTTTAATGAATCTCATCCGGAGAAGCGATACTTCAACAATGAACTTTTGATTGAGACGACAACGTGAACGTCGAGTCGTTTGCGTGTCTATCTGGAATACGTCGTGAGGCGTCTACGGTCGCCTCCGTAAAATGCATAACACGCGCGAGACGTGTAAGAAGCAATCAGAAGAAAAGGAACCGCCTACGTTTGACGAGATTGCGCGTCAGCCGCGCTAATGTAGCCCACGATTAATCGTGCGCGAGCACTTCACGATTTTTCCAATCCTCCTTTTTTTCTTCTGCACTTCCTCCTTCTCGTATTCATCTTCACAATCGTTTTTTAAAAAATTTTCCCCAACCGCGCCTCGTTTTCCTACGCTCTTTGCCATTTTTGCATCGCCGCCGAGTTGCCCGCGCTCACAATAGCGCGATGCAATATCGCGGATCGCGGACTACTCCACCGCGAGCTCCCACTTCATTCACACGGAGCATTATCAGATTATTTTTTTATGTAACACTACGAGGGCACAGCTACGCCCGCGTATAATTGTTCTTCCTTTCCTGTGGTACGCTTTTCTTAATCGACAACAAGAGTGCGCCTTTCTGTAACGATACCTCACGCAGAATTCGGTTGCCCGGGCCAAATTTCCCCGGAAAACGAAGATTACTTATGAAAGTCATGCTTTTGAATTTTTACAGCTGAATGAACTTCCAGTTACAGTGGAATTGCTGACGAATGAAAAATAATTGGGAACCAATCCTTTTTCGAGGCTCCGAAACATTAATTATAATAATAATTAAAAACAATCAAATAATAAATGAACGAGTAATAATATTTTTTTTACTAAAAAAAAAATTTCCCGATCTATCAGCAGAAATGAGTAAAGTTACCGAATGTTTTGGAAAAACCGCCCAAAAACTTTCTTAAAAAAAACATAGCTTAAACAGTAACCCAATTAATGGCATTGTCCCCTTAACGGAAACAGTTTGTTTTTAGTAAAAAATTATGGAGACTGCCGAGAGTCATATAAAGGAAAGTGCGTACGGAGAGAATTTATTTCTATTTACATACGCCCGATGCATAACGAGTCACGCTTGCCCGCAGTTATTGTTCTCGTGTGTAAAGTGTACTACACGCACTGTTATGAAGTACACTATGAACCGTATATACAATCGGGTTGTAAGCGGAGGGTCTGCACTTTACGGTAATGATAGCTAAAGCCACCGGCGGACCGCATGCATAGAGTGCAGTGGCCCGCCGGTGAGTGCGCGAGAGCTCGTATCAACCGAGTGGCGTCACGCGACTATGCAACGTAATGGGCAACGTAATGCAGAACGCGTAACCGAAGGCGCGGGTCGCTCGCGCAGCGAATGCAAGTCTCATCGTATGTATATTTATATATATTCCAGCGTAACTCTCTCGGAACAAGTGCGTTTATTCGCTACTTTCCTTATGCAATTACGTAGTGAATGCCCGATTCACCTACTAACCTACTCGCACGTTGTATCTCGACCTCTCGCAATATAACGACTTTCAAGATCGTCGTTCTCCCACCTCGTTGCGAATTCGATATATGTAATTGGGCTTACAATGGTATCGTACGATCCCGCTGATTCCGACTTTGGTTAGTCGAAGAGTTTGAGAAATTTATCGGCCACAGGCTGATTCTGGAAAGCGATATCCTGGATTCCGGGCTTTTCGGAGTAGTTCGAGAAAAATGAGAGCAAATGGAAAACACTTCTCGACAGCATAAAAATCTGAAATAATTCACGTTTCATAAAAGTACTGAAAAGATAAAAAATGCCAACTATTTTATATATAGTTTTAACATGTTTAAACTATTTATTGAATAGCTCAGGAACCCATATCCAAGTCGCGGCTTTATAATTCATTGTAATCTCGTATTTCAGTTCATCCTCTCGCATATTTACTTCAAGATCTTAAAGAACACCGTTGATCATTCTCCAGATCGTCGAGATCTTTCGTCAATCGTAATTCGGCGATTCTCTCACCAACGTTGAAACGTATTATCGTATTAGTGCGTTCGCAAATCGTCTCCGTATTCCTAACAGTGTATTCAAATCCGAAATTTCGTGACTCAGCTCCAAATTTTCGAGCTCCGAGCTTCAACGAACTGTGGGAGTCTTCGAAGATTCGGAAGTCGCAGCCTCTCGTTAAGTAGTCGCGAGTCGATGAAAGATATTTCTTCGGTTGCTGCAAACGTTCGGACGTATACGTGTGGATGTAGCCCGAAGAAAACGGAGAGAGGTCGCGGCGGATTGCGGCATTTGCCTCGTTCCGTCTCGCTCTCGGCCGCAACAGCTGTTTCGCGAAGTCGACCCTGACCTTGCTCCCGGCATCGAGCACCGAGAGAAACCAAGAGAAATCCGGCGACCCACGCCAAGCAATATCACTCGCACCGGCCTATACGCACGTTGCGGCTATAGTTCACATTACGTATATGTAGGTGCAACATAACGTTTCGTCGAGTGAATCGCCATGGGGCGAACGAATGGCGCGAGCCGGCGTTACCGGAGTCAGTGGCCGAGAGAGGCCGATCACATCCGGCAATGTAATTCATTCATCCTGATCTCGAAGGAACTGGATGAATTGAGTAACCGACTGTCGGTTGGTCAATCGTCTCGTCAACCGATACCAGGCAAAACGGGCGAATCTCTTTAGCAACGAACTTCAACGGAGAAGCTTTCATTGGACTCGCTCCGGAGCTAGTTATCGGTCCGTCGTGCGTTCCCCGTGTTGCGCCCATAGCGTTCAAATGAATCATACACAGATGAAACGCGTCGAATTTTTCGCTGCGTAATCTCGACGCGTTTGTTCGTTAATTCGTTCGGCCACTTCTACGGAAAGCTCTGACTGTACTACAAAGAATCGAGAGTCAGATTGAATAAAAAAGAAGGAAATGAAGATTTAAAAGAAATTCTGCCGCCTGAAATAATGATTAATTAGCAGGAAAACATTTATTATTTTTACGTACCGAAGAAGCATTGCAGTGGAAATTTGTGAATTTTTTTCCGGGTGAAAAAAATTATGTTAGTCCTTCCGTGTATAAACAATTATTCACTTGGAATCTTTCATTTCATGATATTGAATTTTATTTTATCTCCACTGGACAGTCGATATCGACATTGGGTACGATTATATAACCTTAATTCGCAGATATAGATGCCCTCGAAGATTGAAATCGGACAAATAGATCGGGTAACTCCCGGGCCATTCGATCAAGAAGTTATCTCAGTCGGACGGCCACGTCCGGTTCCTGAGTACGTTTATGCTGACGCTTTTTTTTCCGGTGTTCAATAAATTTCAAGAGGCTCGTTATCTTGCTCAACAAAGTATTTTTTCACGTGGAAAAAAATACATTTGATATACACGATATATTTTCGTCGAAAAGTGTTATATTCTGTATGAATGAAAAAATATGTTTTTTTAAATGTATGTCAGGAAATATACAGAAACCGACATGATTATGATTATTATTGTTAATATTATTATTAAAATAATGATTATTATTATACAAAAACCCCGATTTTTATATGTTACGAATACATTTTTCGGATTAATTTGTTCTCAATGCGCGTTGTCATCAACAAACAATCTCGTGTTGATGCTTATAGCTTATTCTATGCTTTGCGCCTCGGGCTTGGAAACTAGAGAAGTTTTGGCACGGGTGTTAATTTTTAGCAATTCTATATTTGCAAATCCGTCCGTGGGTTCTGACCCATCACAAGGCGATTTTCGGCTTTGCCAAACGAGAAATGATCTCCAGCGCAATTAGAGTCGCGGCATCGCCAAATGAAGGGCCGATCTCCCATAAATTGAGTTGCAGATTTGCCAAGGATATCTACAATCGTTGCACCGCTCCCGAGAAACTCGCGCGGAGACGCCGTGGCCTTGCCCGAGGCGATTTTCCACCTTTCTGTTCATCACTCTCGACTGACTAATAAAATCAGACCGACGGCCCGTCGCCGAGAAACTGCCGCGCAATTACTCACCGCGATGATGTTAACCGACAGACGAGTGTCGGGTTTCCGGTCAATGATTCTCACCGGCTCGCGACATTAACGGGGCCGTCGGATTAATCTGGTGAAAAACATGTTTTTCGTTCTTTTCTGAGGGAGCTGTGCGGCTTTTTCTCACGGGGTGGACACAACAATTCTTTGAAATTTTGTCTGAAAAAAAAGATATGCAAAAGCATGATTTAAAGACACCGATCTCCAGGAAATGAACCTATGTTTCGACCAATTTTTGAAGATTAATAATTATAATGCGGGTCCAAAGTAAAATAACTTTCGCGGTATAAGTACGGATCGACAAATGCGAAATAATTCTTTTTTGTCTAAGACAAAGCGAGTTTGAAAAAAAAATTATCTTACTACCTTAAAAAAAATCCAAAAAATGATCGATGCTTTGTCAGATCAATAGAATTGCCTTCTCAACGAACAGCGCAAAACGATCGAGCGTAACTTCTGCCATCTATTAGTCGGACCGTCTGGAGATTCATGAAATTAATGCTCGGATCGCGAAGATCGACAGAGTACGTCTAGTAATCTTTCGCGGCACGTCCGCGCTTACGTGTCCCGATGTGTTTTCCACCTTCCTGCGAATTTCCCGGAAAATCGTGTCGGCCGCTGGTGCCGATGACAATCGTTCACTCGGGATTTATAGACCCGCGTCGACGTCTACGGTGAGACTGAATCGAATTCACCTTATGCGAAGTCGAGAAATAATTTATCTCCTTTCACGGTACCCGCGAGCTCGTATGTGCATAATGCGATGCATAATTTGTACGGCAATCGGGCGAATAAATAATCTCCGACTATCGCAGTAGCGGCGGCGCGGCTTGTTCGCGAAGAAAAGAAAATCGCTTTATTTCTAGACTATTATCAACTATATTTTTAGCCTGTCCGTTACAGGCGAGCTGGCTCGCCCGTTGCCTTTTTGCCACTTGACGAACTCTAAACCAGCACTGTTTACACTGATATAAACTTACCTGACTACTTAGACTGGATCTACCTACCACCGAAACCTATATAACTACTGTATGTACTCTGTGCTTCACAGAATGTTTATTATAAACTATAGATATAGACAGTGATACATATGTATGCATATAGCTTGAACATATGCACGCGCGAGTTAACACTCGTAAAAGTTCTCGCGCACGACATTACACTCTTGGGTATGCATACGTTTCTGTGTGTGTAATACACAAGATAGACATAGATAAGCCGAGCGAGACGTGCATAGAGCATAGTGCATACGTCCACGCGCGTCCAAGCTACCGACGCGTGCGTGTATTTATATTTACGTGCAACCAACTTGGCGAGACTCCAATATGCCAGAAGCGCGTAAAACGGCCCAGCTGCGCGACTCGAGAACCCACCACCACCTCGATTGAGTGCCCTATTTTCTTTCCCTCCTTCACGACTACCGTGGATAAGCCCTTTTTCTTTTAATCCCATGAAATAGACTGTCTTATTTTTCTCTATAGACTGTTAAACTATTTTTCTCGATTTTATTATTATCGGCGATGGACGATTTTAAATAAGGCTGTTCGAATATAAACACGTGGAAATTACATTTTGAATCTAGTGATTTAATATTAATGAGCTAATTGACAAGATGTGATGCGGAAAATACTTTTATTGGAATGTTGTATTGAGTTTATTTAAATTTGAACATTTTCAGTGCAAAGTGTTTAAATCAAGGAAGTTTCCATTTTTTTTCCAGGGTACATTCATTTTTTTTTTCTTGGAAGCATATTTTATGAAATGTGTTTCGGGTTTTCTTTTATTATGTCGAGTACTAACCTTTCGAGTTTCAAAGAATGTAAAGTCTCTGAAATGTCTAATGGAGTTCGCATTTAATTGTTGCCGATGGCGTAAAAAATGAACTCTGTCATTTTACACATATTTTTCATTATTTTCTGTAATTGAGGAAGTCGGGGGTTTTCCAGCGGGGAAAAACTGGGCAGTACCCACATTTCGCCGCCCGTCTGACAGCATCTTTATAAACGATATAAATGCATTCGTAAGTGTTCTGTGGAAACATTTCACGGTCAAAAGTAGACTTTTATTTTTCTCTTCAAACATTTTTTCTTATACATTGTGTTTTTATTTTTCTTAACTCTGTGTCCAAATTTTTTTTCAAAAAAGAAGCTACGTGGATTAGAAAAAAATGTTGTCAAAGGAAATTAAACATTTTCAAGGTATTTTTATAAATGTTATCTTTCGGAAATCTCATCAGCCAAAGTTGCTCGAGATAATATGTAAAATTTATCGGGCCGATGAAACTGTAAAACTTCTCATTCGCTCGCGCATTTTGCGAAGCGTTTACGATCGGGAGCCCAATTTCTCGGAATCCGAGCTATTCTACGATCTCGATAATTAATCCGTGAAATAAGAAAGGTTCCGTCGTTCTACCTGGATGAGTTCGAATCGAAAAAGAAGATGGTCGATGATATTCTACGGATATAATACGAGGCCTGGTGTGTGCAGCGGGGTAAGCAGACAGGAAAGACGGAGCACCGCCGTAGACCCGGAAGGGTTCGTTGACCCGTTGAACGAGACACGGCAGCGAAACAAGCGAAGTAGGGCCCCCCTGGTAGAACCTAGGCCGACAAGACTTGCCTGCTCACCTGCACCAAATTCCTAGCTGTGGCCCAGCCGCGGCGAAGGAGCCTCGGTCGTCGACCCTTTCGGCGCTCATCCACGAAAACGAGATGAACCGAAGACCACGGGATTGCACAAAAAATGAACACCTCTGAGTTCTCTCGGCTTCCTTTTATCGCTGATGAAAAAAATACTCACGGTCAATTTCATCGTACGACGACGTATGACGATCAATTTTTTAATCTTTTCAGATCCCGATACAGGAAGTGCCATTTTTGGCGCTACAAACCTTCATCGCTGTAAGAAGGCGGGTTCAATCGGTTTCAGGTAATAAAACACATTTTATCTTTTCCTCCATGGAAACAAAAACCATAAAACGTCTCCCACGATCGGATGCCAGAACGACGTTCCGATCGTGTAAAAAAAATTTCGGGTCACGTTATAAAAAATATAGAAAACAGGTCTCGTAACTGATGACACGGTTTTACATTAAATAGTTACAACAGAAAAAGACAAAATCGATGCGTTCTGTAAAGACAGTAGCTGACAAGCAAACAGAAGTTTGGCAAAACAACAGCTAGAGCGTTGTATATGCTCTAATTAGAGCTGACAAATCGTGCATTGTCTTTTGGCTGTATTCCAACAATCGTCGAAGTTCGCTTTTTTTATGAACACGAAATGTAAAAGCAGAGTTACATCGATGAAAGGATGATGATGGAAGATGAAGAACGGATGGAAAAAAGGAAAAAACGGGATGATACAGATTACTGATAGCATCGAGCACGTGTGGACGTACGAACGAAATGGATATACTTTCCTTCGAAGTTGCTGAAACGAGATACACGAAAAAACCGGCTGTTAGGTTGTACGGACAGAAACGCGAAGGAAGAAAGAAACGGAGTAGCTCAGCTTCGTTATGCCCATTACACGTACGCTCGCCATATGCACGCATTGCTCCGGTGTGCACGAGATTATATCAGATGCAGAGGTCTCTTTCCTGGCGTTGAATACGTAAAATAATGATAATAACGCTGAATAAGAAACTCGTGGCACGACCGTGTATGCATATTACGGTACACGAACCACCGACGAAACGTGTTCCGCTGTGTTAGAGAACGGCAATTAATAACGAGCAGATTGATGGCGCGCACCGTGAACTCGCCCGAGTCTGCACGTACGAATTGCAATGGCAGAATTGTTATAGCGTTAAGCACTCCGTTCTTGCATTGACTAGAATGTACAATGGTTTAAAAAAAAAAATTATTTATCTCAAATTCCTAGATTCGTTTATTACATTTTCACGATTTTTTTTCTTCATCCTCATTCGGAATCTTTCTCTGATGTCACGCGAGTGGCTTGTTGCATAATTAGCGCCAATGGACGGTGAAGGCCGTGTCACTTATTATAGCATTCAACGCCGTGGTTCGGTGGAAAACCCACGTAAGAAAGTCGGATTGCACTACACTCTCGTATACCGAGGAATTTGTGTAGAGCTTACCTATATACATGCCCGCTAGCCTCTCGCGCGAACGCTCGTAAATGGAATCGTGATATACACGTATCTACCAGTGGAACTGGTCAACGCCGAGATGCGTTACGTCGTGAAACTCTCAATGCCAAATCTGGTGAAAGCGATGAGCCAGAACCCCGATGGGTAAAAGCAAGCCGAATGAGTGAATTACGAATTTGGTTTATCGGTCGAATAGACAAAAAAACTGAGAGATCAAGGGAAAAAAAGTTGTGCGAATCAAATCTGCACGTCGCTTCCCCATTTTTAACACCATTTGCAAAGTTCCCTCCATAAGAAAGTCAATTGACCAATTTCGGCGAAACTAATTTTTTTGAAATAGTTTCGAACATTGCGAACACGTTTACACGCGAGTTTCAAATTTTTTTTCACGAGAACAAAGCTTGCTCTGCGAAAATGCAAAAAATTACAAAAATTTTTTAAAGTGTCTTCAAGTTCGTACGTATGACTGGATAATATATATAATATCGTATATGCATATAATTGTCGAAATAATAACCATTATTATAATTATCATTATGTTTATTTGAGTTTAACACAGCGGAAATTCTAGAATTCTTTTTCGTTACGAAACAAGTTTAATGGCCACTCGAGAAGCTTTGAAGATATGGAAAATTAAAATCAATGTTTTTTTATTGTTTAAAGAGAGGGACGTAACTCCGACACCCAAAGTCTATATGAAATATCGTTGATCGTAGAAAAAAAGGGTTTATATTATAGCGATTGACTCGCGACATGGGACGGGATACGTCCTTCTGTTTCGTAGTGACAATTGTACAGTGGAGACACGAGAATCTTTTCGTGCGAGTCGTCATTGAGAACCACTGAGAACTCGCAGAGGCTTCCTAAACAATGCTCGAGTCACTTTCACTTCCTCCCCACCACAGAGGACTCACTTGGGCTCGGTTCATGCTTGTATGTATGGATGTACCTAGTCACTTACAACACGAGATGCGCGGTACACAATCGTACATACGGTTAATAAAAAAATATATGTATTTATAGCGACCATCGACGGCATAAATGGAAGTTCGCACGACGGTACAGGGTTACTACGGTCTTTGTGTCGGAGTAAACATGTTTTTTTAACCGTGCTGATTTTTCAAATATTATTATTATTTAAATATTTATTTATATTTTTTTATTGCTTCCCAAAAAGTTACCTTTTTTTAAATCTAAATTGGAGTTAAAATGTTTTCAAATCGTTCCAAAATTGTAATTAAAATCCTATTATGTCTGTAATATCTCTGAGGCTGTGTTTGTTAGGTACCATTTATATCCATACTTCGATCTCTATTCAACGTCGCCGCGAAACGTTGCAAACGTCTATCGTGTCGAATAATCTGCGAACGCTTGATTGAAATTTGAGAAGCCACGCTGAACTTAAGACTTCTTGCGGCTTCTTAGTATCCGTCGATAAATTAGCGCGTTGCGTGCCACGCTCGACGGGGGAACCGCTTAATTAGAGAATTGCCGTAGCGAGGGTGTTAAACAATTGGTTAGACAGCGTCCACGACAAATTTGCGCGGTAATTTCGCGGCGATAACTCCATCGAGGCGAACGGACCGGATCGCCGGCACATTTATCGGTATCACGATAGAATTTCTTATCTTCGCTGATAGGCTTGCACGTTGGAATAATTAATTGCAATAACGTGGGCGCCATTGACCATTGTAAAGAGAGTACGCTCGTCGGATACCGAAATGTGCACCTAATGCGCAATTCGCACTTATACCGTTAACCTCTCCCTTCTCAATATTCATTGTCCATTACGCGCTTGCATACAATGCCCGTCCATGCGAGCTGTAACTGGGATAAGGGAATAATAAGATACAACAATTAGTCACATGTTCCAGCCATGCTATCTTCCGAGTGAATAAATTACGACTTTGGAAAAATTCTCTCCGCGTGCGACAGGTTGGAAAATCTGAATACTTTACTGTCGGGTCCTGCTGAGTTCGTATAAGGCATTTATTAATATCTTAAATACAATTTTTTTTTCTATCTTTTGGTTTAACGATGAATATACTTTTTTATAAAAGTACACTTCCATTCTTTATATTCAATATATATATTTTTTAAATAATAACATTTAAAATATTTGAGAAAAAACTTTTTGACTCGATCGTATGTATTGAATTTCGATTAATGAGAAACTATTTTTTTTTGTACCTTAAGGATTATGAAGTATCAAAACAAACAATTACGATTCATAAATTCTTGAGCAATTTATGTTTCGGTTAAGCAAACCACCGCCGACAATGAAGCTTGTCAGATGCCTCCATAGCGTCTCGCGCTATAATAGGACTACTTACAAATCTGTATACAATTCTCGTTCTAGTTATACTTGGGAAAATTGCGAAACTCGTTTCTATCGTTCCCTGTCCCGGGGTACGACAATGCAGCGTTTCGTCGCAAATCCGCTCCAGATTTCGCGTGAATCACACGGCGATTGCGTCTCACTTTCGTCGAGCAATTTGCATAACCCGACGGCGTCAATGCGACTAATTATCCGCTATCTCTCGGATAATCGAGCTCGCGCGAAATGTAATATATTCGAAAAATCATTGTTTCGCGCCGATAAATCATTGCATAAATTTTGCCGGGTCATTTCGAAATGATTCTGCCGATGACATGGCCAATTATCATTTATTTTTTGCCCACGGAAAAAGTTTGCAGGCGCGGAATGCGGTATTTTTCCCCCAATAAATCCTTGCCAAGGAAAGAACGTTTGGAATCGGATTTTCAATATCCTGCACAATTGGCTCTGTGAATGCAGATAAAAAAAAAATTCATATCAAAGAATCATGCGGTCTTTCGGTGCAATACCGGTAGCGCTTCGTCCTGGTTAACGTCGGCGAATTGGTGTCGGTTACATAAGGAGCTCACCGACTTCGGCGCTCTATCTTGCTCATTCCTTCCTTCTTAATTCCCTTCACATCGCGCTGTCTCATTCGCTCTATCTGCTTCAACTGGATTCTTCTCGCTGTGCTCTTGGCTGAACGGCAACGGGGGTGTACGCTGCAACAGCGGCAGCTTCGTCGAGGAAGAGAAAGGCGAGGAAAAAGGAAAAAAATAAAAGGAGATGACGAAGAGAGGCGGCGCGAAAGAGTCGAAGATAAAAAGTGCGAACGAGGACACAAAGGAGGAAGATGGAACGAGAAGAAGAGAAAAACAAAAGGAGCGAGCGAGAGATGGTGCGTTGCTCGTGGAAACGCGCGAAGAACGATGGAAGAAAGAGGGAGACGCGAGCGAACGGTGACCAATGAACGAATAGAGGAAACGAGGAAGGGCCACTGACGGGACGGCTACGAAGCCTAGGCGGGGAGATGAAAAAAAAAAGTGAAAGTTTCTGCTTCTCCGACAGCGGAAAGAGAACCCCCTTCGTGCACGAGTACACAGCAATTCGCTCCGTCGATGCTCCGTTCTGCGCCCATACTGCCAGGACTTTATCACTCGTTTCCCCTCGCGTACGGTTCTGCACTTAGCAGATACGAGTCGAAGACCCGATTTCTATTTGGTCTGAAGAACCATTTTTTTTAGTACTTGGCATCGAGGCGCTAGTTAAAATGAAACAATGTCTTCGAGGCAACCTTCGTTATTCGTAACCAACCATCGATTTCGCAGGAATCAATCGACACGGTATTCAAAGGCTGCAAAAGCGACATTTCGTACCTTCTCCAGATCGTTATCCTGTTATATCAGTAGTCGAATAGAGACGTATACCCCTTCGGGCGGTAGTCGAGCCAAGAGTTGTAAGACTCGAATTACAAGTGGGATACCGTGTATCGAACCGCAAATCGGCCAACCTATTCGGTATCAGCCAGCCGTCGACTTGCCCCCCGGGGGAGGCTGTAGAACAACGGCGCTGTCGGATTCGCGGACAACTTTGTCCCCTCGTTGTCGTCGTGGTCGTCGTTGATTCCCCCAGGAACGACAGTCTACAGTGTTCGTTGTTGGTCTCGTCGGGGTGCGGCACAACTGCAGGCGCCCTCGATTTCACTTTCGTCGCGAGGCCGCCGCGACCAAGCCACTCCGCATGCACTCAGCGGGTGTAATCTCAGTCACCGACATTCGTAACCGATCGCCCGCATATTTTCCGAGCGCCTCCCCAATCGCCAATGATAACGGCGCTCGCTAGAACCACCATTGATAGTTGCATCGTTAACTACATTGTCCCAAAAACAATCAAGATTGATAAACATTTCGTATTTTTGTTCGCTGGAATCTGTTCCGCTGAACAGAAATAGATCGTTTAGGGATAAAAAGAAATCAATCAAACGTCCCGATAAGCCGTATGACGGACGTTCAAATTTATCACGTTTTTTTTATTCACCGAAAAAAAAGAAGATCCTGATGAACCGTAGCGCTATGAAAAATCGCCGCATCACTCTGCGGTACCAATACCTTATCGACTGTCGTTTCTCGCTCGAAAATTACGACGACGCGATAACTCCGAAGACCTTCTGTTATCCTTATCCGGATTTTACTGCGTTTAATTATTATTTTTCTTTCGAACGAAGCCGGTAATGATCTGGCTCCAACTGGTTTCAACGAAAGATACGTTTGTGATGTTCGCAACATGTTCGGGCCTGGTAATTGTTATTGGGAACTCATTCGAGCGGCGACTCGTGCGGTTAGTTTATCGCTTATCGAGTGACTTCATCGACTGAAACTTGTCGGACTGTATTTTTCTTCGCTAAATTGCTCCGGCGCTTCGCGAATCCTGAGAAGGGGCACGCGCTGCAGAAACGAAAATTCTGCAGAGTGTTCGACTCGCTTCGAACGATAGAAAAAAAAAATAGAATATAAAAAAATGATTTCATTTGAGACTTTAATATCAATAGATAATGATACACATAGCGAGCAATTAGTTCATCAGCTTCGTCTGCCGTTCGCGAGCATCCCGGCAGTTTCACCGGGAGGGTGCAGTGCAATTGTAATCGAATTGCGCAACATTGCCCGCCGTTCGTGATCCTTACAACGGCATCTCGCCAAGCTCCGGACTCCACTGGTTCAACTGATGCAACGTTTTGCGGATTTAATCATTATTAAAGTGACAGCTATTACCGGAGCCCAGATGGCACTCTTTCATTACGAAACAGTGTCTTGGGAACTTCAACAGTCGCACAATATTTTCATTGTTTTTCAAAACTCTTCTTTGCTTCGCGTTCCAATTGATTCATAACCGATCGCCTTTCATTATTTTCCTTCGTGAAAGAGTCATTAGTCATTACCTTTTTTTCAATTTCTACAAAAAAAAATTAACTAATTCCAAAAAATTCCTTCAACAGATAATAATTATTGGAAATTTTTTTAGTTACATTGGTCAGTGAATTGTGTCATCGAAAGGAGATGTAATTTGCATTTCCAAAGCTTTTTCATGAGAAACGTTGATAAGTTGACTGGTTTTGTGGAATAAAAGTTTGTAAAGAGTTGTAGCGACGTGCAAACAGTGGTTGAAAAGTAACAAACTATGAAAAAGGCATTTTCCGATCGCTCTTCAGCTGCCTCTTCAGGGCGCAACAGGTATCAACGGAGAAATATCGAACTGAAGAGCCAATGAAGAAGCTAAATGATCTACCTGAAGACACGAAAAAAAACTGAGACATCAGCGAAGCAATCGAGAGAAGTGCAGATAATCGTACGAGAGTAGAAAACTAGGCAAGAAAGCATGCGAACCTTAAGTTCTTCGCGAACGAGAAAGAAGTCGGCGAACAGTCTCGACCCAGTTGCTCGGTGAAGCCTAGCGTCGGTGCAGGCTGCTCACTTTCGATTAAGTAATCCCTCCGCGTGTTGCCCGATAAAACCAGACCCCTCCATCCCTCCCACTTCCTCACTTATAATAATTTTATCTAGATACCTAGCATAAACTTAATACCTATGCCGTATAATGCAACGACTCGCCAATTTGCCGAGGCAAGAACTTGAAACTCGTTTCGGGGTTTCGCGCAATCAAAGCCATACTGTAATGACCGAGTATGACCACAAAATTTCGCATTCGAAGATTCGGATCCCGGTCGCGAAGGGGAATTATGTTTGTTGATATGCTCCAGCGTTGGAATCGCATAAAATATCATTATCCCCCCGTAATACCGTGTTGTATGATCGTTCGATATCATTAGAACTTTACGATCTTTCGCAAGTTCCGGTCTATTAGCCGCAAGGTCTAACACCACATCAGTCGCTTTTCTGTCCTTTTTTACGTGATTTTATACGCAGTTACTGCATTCCCTAAAACTGCATTTGAATCTTGTAAAAATCGATACTCGCAAATAATCGAAATGCGAGCTGAATATATCGAAAATCCGAAGTCACTTTTCATAGCCAATCAGAATCGTTCGTATTAGCTGGATGGCACGGTCAAGTTACGTCTAACTTAACCGCACAAGCCCGAGCGAAGCGAGTGCGAAGTTGTTCGTAACATCGTAAAACAGTGATATTTTTCGTCTCAACGTGCTTTCTTCAAATTTGTCTGATCAAAGCTAATTTTTAAATCCCTCATCGCTGATTAGTTTGAAAGTAACCTCCAAATGTTGTTGCTTCGATCTCTCGTTTAAAAAAAATGGATTCCAGTGGGGAGAAGTCTGAAGTTTATTAACGATAAGCTTATTAAGTTTATTGTTTATTTCTTGTTAAACTTAATTAGCTTATCGTTGGTTATTGAGAGATTGACATGCCACTCGCGATAGATTAACCAGCGTGCTAATCGATAAACAGACACATTGTTGGGAGTAACAAAGTGATAACGATATTACGCTTGCACCCGAGAAAAGTTAAATAGAGTATGATAACACGTGTAATGCATGTGACTTTAATACGACCATTCGAGACCAGCGGTTTTGTAGGCAATAGGACTAGAAAAAAAAAAAATCCAACATTCTCAACTCACCAACTGCCGTTCAGCTAGCAACGATGTGTGGTTCTTGAAAACTGCAAAAGCAAAAAACTGCGAGCAAAGGATTCTCCAACAAGGATCCAACATTTTTCACTCAGCGACTCTCAAACAGTTGGAATGGGAATAAGATGTGAAAAAAAAATTATCCGAAAGTTCACAAACGTGACTCGGTGTCATTTAATTGACATCGCGAAAATTCGTCTCATTACTGTGAGGGCTGAATTCAGGTCTCCGCTATGCCGTGTACTTGTCGACCATCACTTAAAAGTGAAAAAACAAATCTGAAGTTGAAACATGGAGGCGAAGACACGGAACAAGAGGCTGGCTTCGGTGCAACGTTAAACGAATCTACGTGCAACCCCTTATACTACATAGTAGAAGCCCGCGGTCGAGTGTTCTTCGAGATTGTATATTTCTGTCCTTCCACAAGATACACATTAACTGCACTAGCATCAGAAGCGCATTAACCCGCGGATCACGAGTGGCAGGCATGATGAGTGGGTCTCGAGAAATTACACGGAAGCAAAAAGACTACCAAGTCTATCTTGCCAGTCCACGTGGACCAGCTGCAGTAGCAATGGCTTGTACGCTGAGGTACCTAATACTTAATGACAGTATGATGAGGGTCTATGTTTTGCCAAGAGCTCAAAGCGGTTATGACATGTTCGTGCATGCGTTTTTTCGCTTGCATTCCCCGTTAAAGGATTGCCCCCGGTGTCCTGAAACGTACTCGCAGTCCAAACGCAACGGGGACTTCGAACGAGCGTGGACAGCGATGAATCGATTCGATTTACAACTATCAGAGGCTAAGAAAATCGTGTGCCAATATAGATTTTCGCGTGGAGGCTAAACGACAAGCTGTCCTGTTAATATCCTCCATCCGTTCGTGCTTCCACGGGTAGGGTACGTGTTGATGACGAGATTTCGTGTAGGCGCTCGAACGACCAACATTTCTTTTTTCTTCGCTCGCCGCCCCGGACGCGGTCAGTAGGGACTCAGTCATGCATTACGTGCCATTTTCGCCTACTATTATTATTTTCCGTAATATTAGATACGTATGTGTACATAAGCATGCGAAAGTGTTCACAGATACTGGTTTATGGACTCGATAAATTATGGAATAATCTGCTTTATTTTTTACCAGAAGAAAAGAGGAATTCATTTTTTTTAGATGTCGATCGATGTTTTAATCGATAATAAGAGAACTTGCAATCGCGTTCTTAACCTTTTTTGGGGTTCTGGCTTTCTTGAATTAGCTGATCCGTTGTGGTTAAGGTTTTTGGAATAGAATAATTATAATTATTTCGCATACGTTTACTTTTTCATGAGAAACTGCTGTCAAATCATCGGCTGCCCAGTTTTCAATGCTGATACTTTGAAAGTGTTAGTATAAATGTGTCGAATGACTTGTTCGCCTAGGTTGAATTTACGATTTCGTGAGGATTGTGTTTACAAACTTTGGGAAGTCCCCATAAGATAGTGGCGGTTTACGTTATAAAGTAGTTGGAAATGAACTTATCAATATAAAGACGAGCTGCAATGGTCGATACTGCGTGCGGATTGCACCAACACCATCTATAAAATCGCTAAGTATTGATAATCAACTCTGGAATATTAGAAAAAAGATCATGGTTGATAAAGTAAATCATTTCGCGGACGTCACTGGATTTCCCCTTAGACAATGTTACGAATCAGTATCTGTTAGTTCGCATATTCTCTCCAAGTATGATATTAAACACTTCCATTAAACTCTGGTCCAAAAATACTGGTGACTATGATCGCGAGACTGAGTCCACGTCGCTTCTACATCAAGACAGGTTAATTACACAAATGCATTTCTCAACGTCTGCTCTTTATTGTGAGTAAAACTAATCAAATCGACAGCTCGTTCTAAAAACTTTTCGGGGTCAGCTGCAAAGACGAAAGTCGGCTGAAAGCTTTTGTTATAGATTAGGCGCAAGAAGATACAGATTCAGTTTGACTTGCTCGTTCAATTCTTCAAGAACGGTCTGTCCGGCATCAGCGTCGGCTTCCCCAAAGTGATTGTTGACTTTGCTCGTCGCGCGCAGAAACGAGGGAGTTTTGCGTCCTCGCAACTATTCCAACATAACGTTACAGACCTAGCTCGAGTTGCTCTAGTATAATGCCATGACCTTGACTCTGGCAAGCCAACGAGCAGCTGGTCTACGCCAGGAATAAGCTCCGAGCGCGGTTACCATGTTGCAACGCTAATATTAGCAGTGCCTCTCGCATGTTGCTGCCGCTACTGCCCTAGCTAGCTATGACAACGCGAACCGTCCGCGCGACGGACCTGACCGAGAAACCGTGCTTCAGATAAGCTCCATTTGTCTAGGACAGTGCCCGACCATTCCAATGGGACAGAAATCGGATCAACGTCGTCGGATCGGAGTAACGTTCGATTAATCTAAAATCGGAAAAAACCCGCTATCTCATTGATCTACGCTCGTTACTATTCTCAAGAAGACAAACTCTTCGAAATTAACACTATCTTGAGAAGCAAAGTTTTCAGGAGACTTGTCTTTCTCTCATACTCGTTTTTTGCTAATAATTCAAGGGAAGATGACATTTTTCGTTGAATGTCGATAACGAACTTTGCATTCGATGCCGGTGACGCACTTTTGGCTTTCGAGCGAAGGAAATACCTCGGTTAAGAAACATTTTTATGACGACCGCGCGAATAGGCGCATGAATAAGTACGCAAACACAACCTATCATAATCGAACAAAAGGTTCAGAGAAATTACCGCCTCAATCGTCCGTTGAACTGCAACGCAATAATCTGTCGTGTCAGTTCCCTTATCATTCTTTTTTCATCATCTACGTCGCATTTGCGCATGTAAAAAGTCGAAGTGATCGTTTATCGTCTCATTGCCAATGTAAATTTATCCTCGAATATGTTCTAATGGTCGATGGAACATGTTGATCCAGCCCGACACATCAAACGACGAGCCCCGACCAGTGACTGGCAATAACAAAAGACTTTCGCCGGCGGCACATTTTATTATAATTGTACATTTAGTTTTCAAACCAATTTTCTGCAGATCTCATCTACAGCGTTATTATAAAAGATGAATATTAGCATCTTCCACGCCGTTGCAGCTTTTTCGATGTTTACCCAATTGGAAAATATTAAAAAATCTCTAAATCTCACTTGTGACTGACAATTTAACAATAGAAGCTGTGCACCCCTAAATGACAATTTTTTTGGTGAAAGAAGATCCTCGTTTCATAATTGAAATGCTCCGGCATCGGAGTGACTTTTCGATTATTTTTTATTTGATTTCAATTGGTTATTTATTTATTTGATTTCAATTGGTTATTTATTTATTTGATTTCAATTGGTTATTTATTTATTTGATTTCAATTGGTTATTTATTTATTTGATTTCAATTGATTATTTATTTATTTGATTCTATATTTATTACCTTACTTTTCATTTATTTTGTTTTATTTACAATGCTCAATGTGCATTAGCGGTAGATTTCTTTCAGTGGACCCCATTGTTTTCAAGGTGATCTTTCCAAGGTTCCGACGAATCATACAGTGGGATTATCCGTGCGTACGTTATCCCTTCCCCCGTAAAGTTTTCGTCGAACGTCCTTGCCGGCTAGCGGTACGATTCGGTTTCGCAACGAGACCGTTAAATACCGTATTTTCAGTAGCGTCGTGGAATACCTGAGTTTGTTGGTCGATCGTGCTGGATGAACGGATCGTTGTACTACATATACAACAAGTGTGGCGAAATCATTTCTGTGGTTGCTGACTCGTCACTTGCGACGCGACGCAGCGAGCCCCGCTCGCTCGCCCCATCCTTCGAATAATTCACGCACACATTCGCACACGTACATACGATCGGCGTTACGTGTTTACGGGAAAACAAACGAGAGCCATAACCCACTTTGAGGAAGGAAGGATGAGGCGAGCTGACGGGGACTTCCCCGGAATTCGTACGGTCATCATTAAAACAATCTGCGAATCAAACAAAGAGAAAAAAATCGTACGCCAACGCGAGCGCCGAGTAAGTGACGAATAAAAAATGCTAAAAAAAAAATAGATAAAAATTCATAATCTGAAAAAAATAATCATCATTTTTTAGACTGGAAATAATCAAGTTTACTAAAAACTTTGAAAATTTTCGTATCGATATCATTTTTTTTTTCTTTCAAAATTCAACGAGCAAAGTTCGAAGAACGAGCGATATTTGCAACTGAAATTGTTCTCCCAAAAATCCGGAATACGCAATCCGTGACGTACGCGGATCAAAGTCCTAGATAGTCGAAATCAGCGAAGCCGATACGTTAGGAAAGAGACGAGCCTCCCAAGACCACCCGCAAAATGCCGATTAAAATAATCGTTGCGTATGCAAAAACGTTGCTTTAGTTTCGCAAAAGTTCAACGTACAAAGTACGAGCTGTCGATGTTTAACGTTTGATACGATATTTTGACTAGAGTCCTTCCGCAATTAAGCGGGGGAGGTTGATTACGGTGTTCTTATTGCTTTGTAGATACACGGATGAAAGTCCAAATTTGTTGAGATTAAACAGATGCGCGGTGGAGTAACACGGAGAAACTATGTCATTTCACTTCACGCAAGGAGTTCCAAAATAATCAAACGAAAATATTAGCAAATACCGCTGAAAGATTTTTTCATAAACCTGATTCTCGAAAAATGGGAAAAAATTCTTTTGAAAATCGTAGATATTTGGAAACGTTTACAAATGAACGTCGCCTTAAAGAAAAGTTATTTTATCGGATGATACGTGAAACAATTCTTCGATCTCCTTGATTAATAACGTTGCGACATTACCATTTTCCAAAATTAAGGCGAAGTGACTTACCGCGGTCGGTAACAAAATCTGTAACGGTCTTTTTTCGAAGGGATGGAATTTTAAGGTTGAATGAGAATATCATTTCGCTGCGACGATACTTGGAGACGCAGTAAAATTCCATTTTCATTCGATTTTAGGATGTCGGCATCATCAATGAGCTTTATAGCTTTTATTACCGACTGAGCCCGGAACAGGCATGACGGAGCGTTGCCGCCTCACCTTAATGTTCCCGGCACCCTTTTTTAGGTAGAACTTTTTCAGATATTCATTCTGTCGGGAACGGTTTGAAATTTTTACCAAATCCTTTTTTTTTTATGGGCATATGGCAATAGACTATCCTTAAGGCAGTCATTTCTTAATGTCACTCTCAAAATAAGCTTAGGTCGTGACTCGCAGTAGCAAATATGGACACAATTCCACGTGATATCATAATAAATGGGCATATTTGTCAATTTTTATTTTCTCCATTTTTTTATTATCGATTTTTTTTTTCATCGTACTTTTTTAAGCACATGGCGAAGAAACTATTCTTACAATTGATGAACGACGGGAATAGTGGTGAGTTCAGGAGGGAAGTCATACCGTTTAATTGCGCCTGTTACGTCTGAGCCTCACGTAAGAGCGCCTACTCAATTTCTCTGCACTTTAGCAAAAAATTGTTTTTCGTCAATATTTCAAATGCGATTATTTTTTTTTTAAACACGTATATCTAATATGATTTCCACATCCTCGGTAGTATAGTGGTCAGTATTCCCGCCTGTCACGCGGGCGACCAGGGTTCGATTCCCTGCCGGGGAGTTTTTTTTTCTTATTAATGCACTTATATCATCGTGAAATAGCTTCTTTTCTTATCCTTAAAGACGGAGCGTTGCAGCTCTAATGATTTGTTGGACTGCACAAAAAGGTTTAACGCGATGCGGCAAATATCCTCAGTGTGTCTCTCTCGCTCCACTGTCGCGCGTGGCGCTACCTCTCTCTTGCACCCACACGTGTTTTACATAACCTTAAATGTGTCGAGAATTTTGGTCGCACAACGCTCCTTCGCTTCGTTTTTAACGTCGTTTGCGAAGCTCCATGAGAAAGTTTTTCGACCAATTGTGGCTTCCTCATAGAGAAAACTTTGTAAACGGCGTTTAAAACAAAATGGGTAAACGATGTGCTAATATAATTTGCAACATTTTTGTACGGCTCAATCTAACTCTAAACATGGCCCGAAAAACCAATACTCGTCACCGGATAATAATAATCCGTTCGACAATAATTTTTTACCCCGACACCTCAAAGATTATGACTAAATTTTCACGATTTTTTGTATCGATAAAATTGTCGACTGAAATTATCAGATCTCATAAAGATCAAAAATATATTGATAGTAACTACACGTGCTCGCATAATTTTAGCCTCATTCATTGAAAAATGTGCAAACGAGAACGAGCAAAAGTGATTACGGCAAAAATTTCAAAAATAAAACAATTCATAACTTTTGAACCACTTTATCGATTTAGGCCAAATGAAAAAAACAAACCCCCGTTGAGGTCACTGAACTTGTGTGCTGAATTTGAGCTTAATTGTTTGGAATTTGCCGAAATGATAGGGCGCCCAAGCAGTTTTCTGATAAGTTTGAAAAATTTAAATGCTCATTTCGATCTCTCTGTCGTCTTTAGCCGAATTCAATACCGAACAACTTTGGGCTCAACTCGAATTGTATACCAAATTTCAGTTGGCTCGATCAGCAGTGTTGATGGCCTTTAGCACCCACGCCGGACATTTTTTCTACATGTTATTTTCGGACATTTCTGAACATTACGAACACGTCGACATAAAAATCTCGAAACAAAAAGTTTTCACGAAAACAAAACTTTCATTGGGAGAAAACAAAATAGAATTTTGTCCATGCGAACATAAAAAACTGAACTTCTGCCATTTCTGACGTTCGTCAACTTACTTTTTTTCAAAGTTGTAAAGTAGAGGTATCATTTAAATTTTTTTTTCAAATTATAAAACAAAATTGATGAATCGCGGGTGAAAAGAAACGTATATCTCGTCGACGCGTCAATCAGACACGACTAATTGTGCGAAAGATACATTTCACCGTTGCGTAATTTGTTATCGTTTTCCGACGATATTTTCTAGCATAAATAGTAAGCGTCGCTCTCATCCATGCGTTGCAATCCCCCCGAAGACTTTCGTGACCCATTCGATCTGCTGGGGGTATCGCGAGTGTTTCGCCATCGCAATAATAACGTTGTCGTCAGTAAACGATATTTGCGCGTATGCGCGCCCGACGATATCCGTTAGTTCGATAATAAACAGCGCGCGAGAATTGCGTTAACGTAAGCGCAAACGATTGGCGAGTGAAAATATGTGCGAATGAGAAAAACGAGAGAGGACGAAAAGAAAAAAAAAAAAATAGAATGATAGCTCCCGCGTGTTTGGACCCCCTGCGACGCATTTCAAATGTCGTCTGACGCCATATTGCATCAGCGGGATCTCCCCTTTCGAACAACTTGAACCTCGCGGGTTATCGGACAGTTTTTTTTCTCGCTGTTTTTTCCCTCGGCCGATACCAATGGGGTTCCGAGTCACGGAAAGATTATTCGAGATTAATCTTCGGCGCGCACTTCGATCGCGATAATATGCTTTCCTCTATCTTGCGACAAGAGTTATGTGTGTCATGAATGTTTCTCTATAAGTATTTATATATATTTAGCAGTTTATGCGATTGACGATCTGCGCCATCGTCGAGCTATCTTTCCGTTCGGCCTTCGGCCTGTGCCAGTGGCAAATATAATTTTGAATTACGTCACCGCGTTACTCTACAATTCAGCAACGATCCTTCGCCCTTCGTTGAGCTGCATGGGTTGCTCTTTCACCGTCTGACTTTGTGATAGCGAGGAGGGGCTATTGTTATAATCGCAAGGTACAATCGGAACATATCGGTATCAAATCGTAAAATGTGCTAAAAGTTAATCGCTTGTCTAGGATATATAAAAGTTGCATATCTCATTAAATAGCGAAGGGTAACGAAGGGTCGTAACATCGCGTTGCGAAAAACGGCACGTATTGCATAAGTTAAGGTAGTTATGTCGTTCCGCGCTCATTTCGCACGATTTCGACAAAAATGAGAGCTAATTGCGAATACTTCTCGACGGTAAAAAAGTCTGTAAAAATGCATGCATGTTACAGGTACTGAAAGATCGATTTTGCTCTTACTTTATGTCGATATGGACTGATTACGATTTTCGAACAGCGTTATTTCAACTTCGCGATTGGAGTACATGAAAACCCAGCCGTCCGTTTAGTTTTACGGAAAAAAATGTAGAAAATTTACTCGCTTTCCGGGTAGGAACCCGGAAAAGTGATCAACAACAAGTGATAAAAACGATTTTTTTCCCTACGTTAAAAACTGCGCTGAAATGACCATATTTCATGCCTCCTGCAAGCTTTTCCTTTCTCAATACGAAGATGCAATTTTAATTTCGGTACAACTTACGGAACAGCTGGTAGTTTCTGAATCGCACCCAATGATCGTTCTTCGAATGATCCGATTATCAATCTGACCCTGCTTCGCCAATCGCGGTAAGATTTTTCCGGTAACATTGATCAGAACTTCACGGAAAGTCGCGCGTCGATAAGGCAAAACATCATCGCGGTGCATAAATTGCTCCGAGCTTTATTGTTTTTTTATCCGCTTCGAACGATTAACGTTTCTGCGACCTCATCGGTAACCCATCCGTTACAAATATCGCTCATTAGTCCGTCAGCCTTGAATCGGGTGACGTCACAGAGTGTTGTTTTACACCCGGTGAAGTGAAAACAATGAAGAAAAAAAAAAAAAAAAAAAACAACAGGAGAAGAAAGAAGCGATAATCCTCGCATGACCGTCTCGTGTTGGATCTCATCGCCATGGCAACAGCATTTAATTTTAATCGGTGCCACATCCCTCGAGCCGAACATTCGTGCCGATTGTAATAGAATAAGAGTGAACGCGAGCGGGAAGCAATATAATTAGAAAATCTCATCTCGCCGAGGGGCAGGTCTTAACCGCTGACCCGCTAACGATTCCACTGGAATACGAATACTAACTCCATCGACGAAATACACATAACGAGTAGACAATACACGTACATGCAAAATTCTATCTCGCTACCGCGCATGCAAATCTCGTGACTACCCCAAGCAGAGAGGTCATCGCGAATGACTGATTAATCCGCGACTGCGCGCGTGTTTTTTAAACATACAATCATGTCGCATGAATTTTTTTAACATGTCGCTGTGTCTCTGGCAATAAAAAATTCTTATCTTCGATTTTTATAACAATTTACAATCACTGCAAGAAAAAATTATAGTTTTATGGTTTTTTTTAAATGTTTTAAAGTCCTTGAAGCAGCTTTTCATATCCTTGAAGACGTTGAAAGTGACGATTTTGCGGGTACGCGGCCTTTGCATACCGATCAGATTCCTCGTTGCTACAAACTACCGCGTGAAATGACACTAAACCGACAACATTCGTGCTCGATCGCGGCTCATTCGGCGCTGAATCGCTGATCACGACTTTCGACTTTCCTTTTTTTTTTATTCAGTCGCCTAACGACGTTAGTCGTGGCGCGACGACCAACCTTTGCCTCGCCGACTCTTATACAACTTTGGTAATGCCCAAAGCAGCTCCCGTTCAGCACGACGATGTTACGAGCGGCAACGAAATCTATCAGTTGGAAGAGACAATCGATAAGATAGAAACACAGCGGCCGTGTTGCGTAGGTCGTGGAAATTATGATTCAATGAGGTAATTCCCGGCGATATGATTATTCATGAAGTCTTCTTGAAAGGTGCGCTGAAATTGCTCAGCCCTTTTCTGGAGCTTTTATTTATCTTTGAAATCGGAGATATCCCCAAGACGGAAAGAAAATACGAATACAAAATTGAGCGTTCATAATTAATGAATAAATAATCATTTATTAAAAAGAAAAAAGAAGAATCCTTCATTTTTTTATCGTTAAATTCTAATATCTTTCTAACGAACGTTTCTATCGTTAATATCGTGAAGAAAACGGGCAAAAAGCAATATCGCTCGGTAGAATCCTGTGAAAGGAAAAAGATTGCTTATCATTCGTGGATTGAAGAAAATCTTCCCGAATCTTCCCTAACTACGAATCGAGCGATATCGACGAGGGGGGAAAGACGAAGCTGCCCTCGTCAGTGGAATTGTACGGGCAATATATTCTTCGAAACGTTCCGCGTCCGATGTCTCAGCGGAGGACGGTCGTTCGGTTTCCGATAGCGGGGTAAACGACGAAAAAAAACTCACGGTCCGGAGTAGAAGTCGCACGAGTCGAAGACGCGGCCAATAAATAAGATACAGAATCGGTTTTATTGTTACCACCAAAGCTTTGTATTCTTTCTCGGCGCTTGGCCGAAGCCGCGAAAACATGTTTTGCATGATTTACACTCTCGACGACATTGCCGGCGTGCGGAAACGATTGTTTTGCGATATTTCGCTGCGAAAAAACGTGTAATCGCACCCGCGTAACGGTGATAACGTTCCCGACGTGAATTACGACGATATGTTTATTAAACTACTTATCGATTTTCGTTTTGCATGCACTTCGTTGCTTACGTAGCAATCTCAATCGACTCTTCATGATGACTGCTCTTTCGATGAAAATTCGAGAAGTTTCGACTTTGGGCTTTCGCGTGGAGAAAAAATAAAGGAATAAATAAATTCCGATTTTCCATATATGGTTTTTATTGATTCCAATAATGGATTGAAACAATGAATTTTGCAGGATTTGTATACTCGCTCGGATTTCCCAAAAATTCAATTCCAAGTTGCTTTTTTGGAACAAAAACCTTTATAAAATCGTAGTTCGATCAATCAACGTCCTAAAGTTCGTTTTTTGTCTCAATTTTTTCGACAAATCCAACCGTATTCCCAGTACGCAATTTCAGTTCTACTAAATTACAAACGTCCAGCTTACCCAATATCGAAGTACGACACATCCGCAAAGGCGCGTACGAAGAGAAATGGTATCTTCTTACGAGCAGGCTTTGATGACGCGTCGCTAATTCGGTACCATCCGAGATACAAGTGCGTTATCGCAACTGTAGCGGTAAATATTAATCTTTGATTAAGTTATACATTGTTCTTTCATAATATTGACCACTTTCGGTCGACGATTCCTGTTTAACGAACTCTTTTCTTTTTTTAAATCATTCCCTACTCTACGAGCGAGCGAAACGAATGTTTGTCATCACGATTGCCCCGCCCACAATATTTGAATAAATAGGATAGTACGTATCGTCACGATAATGTTAATAATAATAACAGCAGCGAAAAAGATAATTTTAATATCGTTGGATATGGATGGTTCGATCTTTGGACCGACCAATGGCGTTAGGCCTCGATGCCTTACCCCCATTGCACGTGACGTAGGAACCACTATCGCCGTTGACCCCGCAAGAAAAAAGTGAGTGAATAATAACCGCGATTTAATAATAATCTCGAGAAGTCGAGGTACATATTTCTCCGTCCTCTTCCCATCTTATTTTCGAGGCGTGTCCGCGTATGCCACGAGCGAACGCTCTCGATATCGTCATTTTTTTTTTTTTTTTTTCTTACCACCGTTGAATATAACGTTGATAAAACAGCCCCATTTATCCGTCATCCACTTGAGATATCATTTTTTTTTTCTTCATCTTCCCCTGGTTCGCGCGACAATCGCTCGAGATGAAGCGTCCGTATAATTCTTTTCCACGAACGAGCCGCCTGATATGATTTATTTTTAACACTAATCACTTTTATCGATTGAATAATTGTCGGGCTGGAGAGGAAACGAAAAAAAAAAGATTTTTTTTAACGGTACCTTATATAATGTAGAAGTAGAAGAAGGTATACAATAAAGAAGAACGCGTTAGTTTTTTTTATTTATTTTTACGTATTATTTATTCAACGTAAAGTTAGACACTACAACTTTGGTATAAAAACATAAAGTATAGTGGCACTGAATAGACAGTAAAAAACGGGGATAGGTTACGCAGTCGTGGTTCAAGGAAGAATTTGGTTTTCGTTTTTTTTTTTTTCATAATTTTTGTCGCAATTCAAAGACGGCCCAATTGATCGGCATGCACGCGACGAAAGTCATGAAAAAAAATAATTGATAGTGACAAGTTTCAATTGATCGAGAGTAAAATCGGCGACTGCGACCTTCATAACAACGGAATTCGCGCGTAATGAGTTCATTTTGTTTCTTTGTTGTTCTTTTTAAAGCGACTTCTTCTCGCATCTATCGCGAAGAAATTCTTATTATGGATACGGAAACAAAGCAAGATTAATGCGGGGATATTTTTCATTACTTAACGCTTTTTTTTTCTTTTATACGAACGCGAGTAAACGCACTGTCGCACGATACGATCGGCCAAACAGGAAACGCGTATCTTGCGTTCGACGCGCGCGGCGAACTTTCTTCATAATATTTTTTTCAAAATACATCGACGCACTTGTCGTACTTCACTGAAAAAAAAAACAAATCGATTTCAATAAAAATTGTGCGAAATTGCTTGCAAAAAAGAACGCTCCGAAATAATTGCGCTGAAGAAAAAAAAAAAAGAAAATGCGCTTATCGAAGTGCAAGATCCGCGCCCCGTCGGCCGATCGATCATCGTCATGATATATTCATATTGAAATGAATACAAAAGAAAAAGTCGAGAATTCATACGTAACAACGAGTGAAAAGCTTTCCAAGCATCACGGTGGATTAAGTCGTAAATACCTATTAATAATTATTAATAATTAATATTTTTAGATGTTATTCGTATAAGTAGTAGTAGCAGTATTACGTAGTAGTGTAGTGTTATTTAATTATCGTTACTTCATTATCCGTAATATATCATAATATTATTAGTTAGGAGGGCATAGCTATATATTTTATTTTATTTTTCTCAAATTCTGGGTTGCACGATCTTATTAAACACATACACGAGACACGGAAAAAATTTGCTGCGTAGCGTTATTTATGTAGTTATAGGTATATTATATTCTTGTATTTTTTTTTTTCCGGTTGTTAATTAGTGGGTTTTTTTCTGTTATCCTGTTAAAATCACATTTACGAGTAAAGTGCGTACGGAGCGAAGCTGTCGGAGACGAGGGATGATTTGTTTTTTCGCGGTTTTCCTTTCTCTACTCGTATTCTAATTTTTTTCTAATATTTTGCTTCTTTCATTGTCAGCTTCTACTTTGTCTGTCTCTCGTCGCAGCATCGAAAGATCGATATCTTGGTCATTGGCGTTCTCGCGGAGCCCTCTTAGCCATCACCTCAATTATTATGACATAGACGCGTACACACATTAATCACAGAGCACGAAGTTCGACATCGACGTTACAATACAAACGCAAAGTAAAACAAAATTGAGTCGAAGATGATTGTGGGTTTGATCGGATTCTAACGCGATCTCCGAGTCGCGATCCCTCGTCTCTCGCTTTGCTCTTCGGCGTCGCACGACGAAACTGATCGACGACGATTTTTGTTTTCTTTTTCATTAATTAATATATTTCCTTCGTTTCTGCGCGATCTACTCAACGGCAACGTAAACTAATGAAGAAAGTAAGAAGAAAAAAAAAAAAAAGAAACATCAGCGACCCTAACATCTACGATACGTTTGACATACGCTAAAACGAGTATCTTGGTGATAAAAACGATCTATGAGACTCGTACTAATGTACCACACGCGCAACTCGCTCCTCGCCACGAAGTAACGTTGAATCGTCAATTAATTTTTTTACTTTCGCAACGAAAACGAAAAAGAAGCTCTCGGTCGAAACTCTTACCGCAGAACGAAAATTGGCAATTCGAATATTTTTTCGTTCCGTTATCGCTATCGGCGCAGCGAGAAAAAAAGGTTCATGAGAAGGTGATTGAGATATATCAATTTTTTTGGTGCAACGTTATTTCGCGGTGGCGAGTCGCGCCAACTTCCGGCAAATAGTACTCTCTCGCGACCATCATCCGTCCTAAATACGTACGTGAGTCCGACCTATCCTATATGTTCAACCATGAATAATATCAATTACTCGCGAATCGCCTTGGGGAGGGAGGGTGAAACTCCCTTAACATCTAGTCTACATCGTCGTCGCGTTTTCTCGTGTTTTTTGTTGCCTTTACCGTTTAAACTTTAATGGGAATTTTTTTAATTATTATTTTTTTTCATCGATATTTATCCAGTATTAATGAATATTATCATTGTTTAATGTTAAAGGTATGTGGAGGGTAGTGGATTACAACAGTGTAAGAACGATTACGAATTGCATCAGAATTTGTCTGGTGCTGCTGGATTTACCTTTTTTTTTCATTCTCGAGTGACCTTCGTCATTCCGTCGCGTAAAGACGACTCGTCGATATTATTATCGATTTTTTGTCTCATTCTTCGGAATATATTCGCGAATCGATAGACGAATAAAATTCATTTCGAGGGAAGAACGCGTCACCGAACGATCAAATTGCATTATACTTTTCATTCTACCGAGTGTGGCTATAGAGTATTGAGAATTTTAATGTTTCACTTTTCTTTATCTTCGTTAAAAAGAGTCTTCGCGCATTTCACGTGACTTCGATCTCTCTCGCGCGTTCTATTTTTGCTCTGACAACGCGATAATGTTATTCTTTATCTTTCGGTTACGAATAGAAGATTAATCGACGATTCCACGGGGAGCACAACCTTCGTTACGAGAAATAATAGAGAAAAGGACAATAATCATTCGCGTTTTCGCGCCGATAGGGAATATTCGGCAGTGTGGCACAACCATGACTTAATTAAAACACAACGAGCAATTAATCACACTTTTCGCGTATCGGTACTTATTCTTTCTTTTGTCGGGTGGCTCTCGCAAGAGAAAAAAACATTCTAAATCTAAGTCCGTTATCGATACCGCGCGCTGGGTCATGTAAATTAAAAAAGGAAACACTTTCGCGAATCATGAACGTCCGGTCTCGTCGTAAATGCCATTCGCCGATTATTTTTTTTCGTCGCTTCTTTCGGCTCCACGGACGCTCATGACCGCTGTAGGTTCTTTTTTCGCATGACTCTTCGCGCCCTCCGAGCGTAACCACGAGTCCCTTCGGTTCTTCGTACGCGTCGAACTCACGTGCAACGCCGCGCAGCGATGCGTTGTCACGAATCGACGGTAACGATCGATCCTTTTTCATATTCCTGCGGCATTGTTTATCCGAGTTATCGTCTCGAGTCTGAACGAATCTAATTCTTCCCGAACGTGCCATCGGTTTTCTTCACAATGTAAGAAAAAAGCGCGCTTGACGCAATCCGAGCAATCGATAGTTGAATTTAATTGAGCTTCGACTAAGTTATCACAAGTCTCAAAGCGCGCGAGGCTTTTTCGACGTTAACTCAAGTAAAGTCAACTATTAATTTTTTTCGCGCGTCGAGCACTGCATTCCGAGATTCGGGATACTCCTTTGCTTTTCGGTCAAACTCATTTGTTCGCGCATGAATCGATAAACATCCTGTCGAAAAAAAAATGAAATAAAAAACAGGGATCGATCATTGTACCGTCGATTCGATATTCGAGTTATCTTGAGCCTCAAAAAATTCGCTAATCAATCAAAACGACAAATTAACGCACATCGAATAGTCGAAAAAAACAACAAAAAAATCGCTACAAAACGACGATGAAAAAAACATAAAAAACGTTTTCGGAACTTGCGTGACTCGTGGTTGCGCGTTTGTCGCCAAATTTACCGCGTAAAACCGAACGCCGATGTACATATAAAATATACACGAACCCTTACGTCATTATCCAATCTAGCTATCTCAAAAAACGAAAGAAAGCAATGAATCTTCAATAATTTAAATGGTAAATCGTTGCAATTGGACCAACGCTATTGAGCACTGGGTAAAAAAAGGGTTTCCGGGAGAAAGGCTTTTTCTTCACGAGAATTTCATGCTTGGATCGGCTGAGTAGTGCGACCTTTCTCCCTTATCTTTTTTCGACTTCGGATAAAACCTCATCTACTACTCGGTTGTTCAATTCTTTTCTCTTTTCCTTCATCGACGAGAGAGACGTTTAGCCGTGTTTGAATCGATGGCGTTGAGGCGAATGGCGTCATTTTCGTTTGTCGCTCCGATTTACAGATTACACTGCCACAGTATCGTAGGGTGTGAGGAGTCCCCCGTGATTGCTGTGGGGGGAGCTGGTTTGCCGCCCTGGGGCTTCGTTTCTGTAACAATTAATTTCACTGTATCATCGACGGACTCTCGGATTGGCGATTCTCGAACGAATGATTCCGGGGCAGAGGGAACATAGTCTGGTTAGCATGGATTTTCTGTGTCTTTTTTTTTCGATCTCCGGACGCTGGTTCGTCAAGATGCGACTGCTTCGATCGGCGTTAAAAAAAGAAGAAATATTAAACGACCAGGGCTTGAGAATCCAATACATTGTACGGTGCCCTTTTACTAAATGGTGCTCTGTTTTGCATCGATGCAATAATATCGTGATACTTGACGAGCAAGCGTGCGTTTCTCGTGCAACAATACGACAGCGATAAGTAGCATAATAATCTCGTGGATGTGCCGAATTTAAGGACGATCTTCTCTTTTTTTTTGTTACTTTTTGGCAAACGATGATAACGAAAAAAGGGGGGGTATTCAGCGAGGGGGAAGATGATCTTCGGCGGGATGAACAGCAGCAACGCCAGCACCAGCAGTCGAATGGTTATCAGCCAGTTAATGAGTTCAACTTCTACACGCTACAATGAATTTATTAATCACGAAATTACTTGCTATTCTTCGTTTTGGTTAATACTCGATTAGTCACTCACGCGCGCACACGCACACAGAGGCGGATGATTGGAAACATTTAATCGCATGCATGAATTACTCTCTCGTTCGATTCTTTGGTTTGTTTCATCGCTCGTGACGATGACGACGACGATGATGCGATGGAGAACGTGATTTTTTTTTTTTATATGGCACCTTCGAGCCGAACAGTGAAGGGATGAGACCCAATTATGAAAGCCCATTCGAGGGAACATTCCGACGATACGCTTTGATTTTCTCGACTAAGCTAGAATCATCGAATTTCATTTGCTACTGCAAATCTGTGCAGCGAGAGAGGTGCACTCTATGAAGGAAAAAAAATTGAAAGAATACGATTTTCTATTCGGTCTCGATCGAAATGTCGGAAGGTACCCTAGAGGATAAAGACGATTAACTGACTTACGGCTTCCTGAGCAAAGAGTCATGGAACAATAAAAAAATTTACGGTACATGTTAGACGGGTCTCTGAGGATAAAGAGTTCGAGAAGCCATACGCTGGATCGCTCGCTGGTTCTCCAATGAATCGACAAGGCTTTTCTATTGGAAAACTAACGAACGGATCGGATTTTTGAGATCAATGGCATTTCTTCCCGATATTAGAAACGAGCAATGCCGCTTGCATTGTAAGGGAGCGCGGATAATACCGGCCAGGCTGATTTTAAATAATTCAGCTGTATTGAGCTTTTTGGGAACCGACCGATTCGATGAATTTTCATTTGTCTCGTTACGTCAAAGCAATATTATTCGCATAAACATGATATTCGCCATAGTTTACCCAAACCTGAGTTGGGTACAAAAAGATTCACTTTTCAAGGCCTAGCAAAAGTAGTTTTCGGTCAGTTTGTAGCGTAAAAATATTTCACGATAATTCGATAACTCAGATATCAAGATTTTTTCCGCGCGTGAACGGTATACGCCCACGCTCCCATACGAGAAAGTTACAGGACTCGATATGAAAATTATAAAAGATATCTACGAAAAAAGAGTAGCTGCGTCGCATTCGCCGCCTCAAATCACTTGCCAAATGGTCTAATTTCGTGTATAATACAAGTGGGGGAAATTTTGGGAAAATTCGTTTGCTTCGTTTCTTTTTTTGGACAGTGAAGTGACGTTGATTGTGGGAAAGGTATTCTAGGGATGAAATTGGCCAAGCGACCTGACGCGACGGAAAGCTCTTGAAGAGTCGATTTCGTAACGCAACGTTAAATGAAAAACGTTACGAAGCGTTCGTTTCGACTTGCAAAGCCCAAGGAGGCGCGTTGAATGTAATTTGAACGTCATTGAAAAAACCTCCTTGAATCCAAAAAAGACTTTCCCACACGCAAGCTACTGACCTCTCTATGAGTTTGCGCATCTCCTCGGTGGTCATGCCGTCCTTGCCGCGAGCATTGACTGAAATAGAAAAACACACGAACCGATTGACACAACGATAAACTACTACAACGACGAACAACGTTAACGGAAACAATAAAAACGTAAACACAACATGTATCATGCAATTCCGAAGCACAATAAAGATACGAATGAATTTGTTAGCCAATTCGTTTCATCGCGTTTTTCGGGTGTCTCGACGTAGTCTGCGGACCGCCAGACGCGTTTTCGACGTTCCCCCGAAGGAGGAAGATCGGAAACGAGTCGAAATAAGAGAAAGCAAAGTAATTATCGACGATGTCCGACTATCGGTCTCGAGGATCGCGCCCTCGTCGTTGCAGACTCGTCTAGGACGCTCGACGTTCACAAGTCAAGCATGCAATTTTACCGAAGCTATATTACAAAATCACACATAGAAAAAAATTGTCTAAAGTAATTTAGTCGTCCACGATCTTTTCCGTTTTCGAAGCTGTAAGGCACAAGAATAAACCAATTTGTCGTTGTTCCCAAACGGGAAAGCTGCAATAAACAGATAATTCGTTAGCCAATCGTTCGACAAGAATTTTCGGAACGACGAGACGGACTGAAAAATAAATGAAAAAGAAATCGATTCGAGCCGTGGCCACTGAGCGAGGAAGATCTTTTGTCACTTCATCTTTTTTTCTTTTTGCAAAAGTGTTCCTCCGGAATGCCGACGTCTTTCTCTGTTAGGTACTGACCGCCGTAGTTACGATTCATCTGCAACTGATCGCGATCGCACTCCGCCTCGCTGATCTCGTTGCTCTCCTTGCTGTCGTTGAAACTCGAGTTGTTCTGATCGTGATTCCTTGGTGGGGGTGGTGGAGGTTCCGGCGATCCGGACATGGGTAGATTGCGCGCCGATCCTACGCTGCGCCTGCCGACCGAGCCGCGGGATCCGTAGTGATCGTAAGGAGCTCCGTATTGACCGTACTGGGATCCGTATTGATCTTCCTCGGGTGCGCAGTTTGCTGGGTCATCGTATTCCGGCGAGAAAACACTCTGATTGCCACCCTGCGATGGAACTCGGGAGTATCGGCCGTTCTGTCGTGGCTGAAAAGAATTTGAGCGAACGCATTGAAAATACATCGATTACCGTAGAGTATCGCCTCGTTGAAAGAACCAAATTACTCAACAAGAGCATCGTTTTTTTCGGTCAAAGCGTTAATTCTCTGCGAATTTGAATTTTTTAAAATTTGTTTTCAAACCCGTTACGAAATTGACCAAACGAAATCTATTAAACTAACAGTTTTTACAAAATTATCAAATATGATAGTACATTTTTTTGGCGAGAATTGCAACACTTTAAATCTTCCCTATCTTTGCATTTGTCTATGGAAGTTAGAAAAGAATACCATGGATTGAGATCCGGAGCGGCTGTGAGCCGATGCATTGGTCGGATGGCCAGCGGGTGGTCCCATCGTGCCCGAGTGTCCGTTTCCGGGATGGGGGAAAGTTTGGAATTGCATAGCCTTGGTCGGATCCATTTCTTCGCGGAATCCGAGAAGATGGAATGTTGCGTACGGGCAGATCTCATCCTCCATGCCTGAAATCACGATTATCGCGCCGGGTAGACACTGTTGCTGGATCACGAGTATACAGATTGAACGAAATGAGATCAACAGTCAATAACTACCAAGAGACTTTCTTTTTTTTCAATGCATCTTCCATGAATGCGTCATTCGAGAATTTTTCACGATTCATTTTGTTTCAATTTTTTCAACACGTGTTTAAGACACGTCGATCGTGCTTACATGCCCCATGAGCTCTATCGTATATACTTGATGTAATCGTTAATTGTTAAAGTGTTACTATTGTTTCAAACATTTCTGTTCAAGTCATACCTACCTCACGGGATTTATTGCAAATTAAGATTTTCTCGGTTCTATTTGTTAATTATAGCCAGTATGTGAGATGTGTTTGTGTTCGGGGTGCGACTAACGATGAGGATGATTGTGTGAATTAGTTTTTCGGTATTCAACGAAAACAAAACGGAACGAAAAAAATCGAAAAGAACGAAAGAAGATTAAGAAAAATATAGCGACTCGCATGCGAACGTGCAACATTAATATTGCCTTTTGAAATAACAACCGGCGAACTTGGAGAACTTACGACTCGTCGTGTTGTATCGGGGCTCCGATAGATGCCTAGTAGTACTTTTGAGAGGGTAAGGGAGGGACTTGCGATTTCTCAGATTACGCTCGACTCGCGGCAACTCTTGCGATAAGTTGTTGCAAAATTCAAAGGCGTTTCGGACGACAAAGATTTTTTTTCATTAAAAATTTTTTTTTTTGTCTTTGATTTTATCATAACTCGAGAAGAGGTGCGTCGGGGATTTTTGTTTTCTCTCAAACTTTGTACACGACCAAACTTTAGTGAGTAACAACTTCGTTAGTTAATATTTATGATACATATATGTACAAGCAGCAATCGTTCACATACGACTAATTGGTTCAACTCTTTAGAGAAAAATTCTAAGCGAAATTCGTTCTTTTGAACCGATCCCCCCGGGGGAATCATCATCACGAGGAGCATCGCGATGTGAACACTCGTTTACCAACCTCTGTGCGGCAAGCCGTCGGTACTGCCCATACGCGGAGGTGGCGGACACCTTCTGTTCGGTGCGCAGTGAGACAATTCCTCGTACATGTGCCTCCTCGGATCCCACGTTGAGTGACTCCTAAACGAGCCTGTTCCACCTGTCGAACATACGCTACACAACGACCGTCGCTAACCCGCTTGCGCTTATCAAGCCGTAAAATCCACCTTTTTCTTTTTTGCTCTTTCCTCAAATCATCGATTTCGTTTGGGTCGGAGACGTTTTTTGCAATCACTTTTCCTCACGATGAATCGACAAAGAAACACGACGCGCGAGCTATGAATTTTATGTGAAAATATCTTTTATCGAATTCAAAGACGGGCTGGAAATTTTACCATATTTTCTGTAGGACTGTGCACGTTTTCCGAGGACACATTCGACGGGACGGTGAAATTATGCTTTCGCATTAAAAAAAATTGATTACACCTTTGACTGCGAGAATTTTTTGCGAGACTGTAAGCTCGATCGTCGAGAAATTCCAATGAAACACTTGTTAGGCGCAACGCGGGTTGCCACGAAGCTCAACGAAACAAATCGAAATAGGCCAAAGTACCATCGAGGTTTGCCGTGGTAATGACAAACGAGAAACAAAGGAAAATTAAAGGATTTGCAAAGAAAATATAAAAACCGGTGGCAAAGCACCTAGAGCACTAATTCAATGTGATCATTTGGACGAGGTGAGTGTACAATAATTTAATGTTTATGATGATGATGATGATGATGATGAAAACGATAGAGATAGTGGAGGAAAGTTTTTTCTTTCATGCCCTTTGGGTGTTTTTTACGTGTACTATGTCGTGTCGTGTTTATCGAGGGACAGCGATGAGAATGGTGCACTAAAGTCTACTGCAGTTTTGCCTCATTGAGATGAAACCTGTTCTTTCGTATTTAATTTTTTCTCAAAACTGCACAAAGCTAAAATGTCCACTTCCCGAACAAATACACCATGTCTCGAGTGTTCGTGTCTTGAACGTACGTGAAACAAGAGTAGTGCGTGACGTTCACAAGGAAAATCCGAAGATCTCGCATTACTCGAGTCACGAGTGAGCTCCGTTTCGTTTAACGTTATGAAAAAAAAAATAAAAAGAAAATTCGTGCCGATGCGACATCTATAGACGTTTAAGTAAAGAGTATAATTGTTCATCTAGAGAAATCGGATTTGTTGGCAAGGGTGGCTTACTTATAACTGTACCTCGCTTGATACGATCACACGTGTTGTAGTTCGAGCCCGGAACCGGGGGAAGTTTGCGATTCGGCGGCGCGATGTAGCCGAGCTCGTCGCGAAGATCGGGCCTGCGCTTGTCCAATGTTGCTCCACCAACGCCGGTTTGCTGATACACCACGTCATCTGTAACGAATAAACGCGACTCCAGGGTTTCAGACAAGAGCCTCGACAGTTCGTCGTCCGTTCCGCTATTCGGACAGATTTTCTTAATCACCAATCTCTCGCGAAACGTTCATGCGCTCTAAGGATCGACACCGAGAAATCGTCGTGTTACTCGGGTCAACAATCGTTTAATCCAGATAATTCGCTTGAATTTTCAATGCTTGCAATATATTCGCAAAAGTTGACACGAGTTACACGACGTCTGGGAATTCATTATTTACAGAGAATATCGGAAACATTGATTTTTGGAGCAGGATACACATCGATTTAAATTCTAGACTGACTTACACGCAGTAGCAGTCGGAAAGATTCGAAGAACTTTTCAATCGCCTAATTATGTTCATCACAGAGAATTTTTTTTGTTTACTGTTTCAAACAGATCAAAGGATAATCTTTCCGACTGCTCTCTCCGTTCGCTTAATATGAATATTATAAAAAAAAAAGGTTTTTATACATTGTCCCTCGTAATATTTCTCGTCGGCTGATGAGATACCTCGCAGCCGCGTTTGTTCGGGGCCTCGAGTGCGTCTCGAGAGTGCGACGCATATGACGACAATGCCGACAATAATAACGACGACCGTGGCACCGACCGGTACGACAACGTTAACGTCGAGCCAGCTCGGTACCCACGGGAAGAAACGTCTCACATCGGTGTTATCCGGTCCGCCGGTTTTCACGGGTGGCGCAATGGTACCTACGCGCGCGGGATACGGGAGGAAAGAAGAGAAGAAAACACAGGTGAATAATCATTGTTTACAGACCTTTGTCACCGGCACCGTGGCCCTTTCCTCGCAGAACGCAGATCACGATGACGGCAACGATTATAACGAGTAGCGCAGCCACAACGGGTACGACCAAATTCAAGTTAGCCATGAAAATTTTCATCGGATCCTCGTCGTTGCCACCACCGTTAACGTCCGGTAGTTCGCGGGCCGGCGCAATGGTGCCTGGAACACAAAGTATTTCACGATGCTCTTCGTGCGTCAATCGAGACGATTTACAAAAAAGAAAAAAACTAATTCCCAGCCACCATTATGCACCGGCTAAACCGTAACGGCCGCGAACTACTTTACGCGGAAAGGAACCTTTCTAATGGTCCCGTTCTTTTTTTTTTCCTTCGAACCTCTGACTTACCCCCGGTTACAGTCAAAGTCGCGAATTCGTATTCGGCCACGGCAAAGCCTGCGTTGTTGTGAGCGGTCACGCGAAGATGGTACCAAGTTGCCGGATCGAGATCCATCACGACGAAATTTCCGGTTGGCTTGACGTTGTTCGATACTTGATTCCATTCTTGCTGGTGCCTGCGACAAAATAGAGAATAATGAAATTAGTAACGAAATTCTGCGACTATTTTTTAGTGATCTGTTTCTCGTTCTTTTCTTTACTTTCCGATTGAGATAGCGAGAAATCCGCGCGGTCTGTGCTTAGTCGATAATGAAAACGATAATGGTTTTTCTAGTATTTACGATATTTGTACATATGAGTGCGAGCGAGTCGAACATTTTTGGTTAACCCTATTTTCGCCGAAATCTGAGAGATTTAGGACGAAAAAAAGTGTCGTGTACTTCGTAATCACTAAAGCTAGGCCATGACAGTTTGATTCTGTCCAAAATCTCAATAGTCTTCGAGAAAATACGATTACAGTTTTTTATTACCGACTGAGTAAGTGATACCTCACCTTAAGGGCAAAAGTATCAACAGCCCGGAAAAAATCGAATAACATTTTGGAATGAATTAATAACATTAGCATCCAACAGCTGCGCGAACACGAATGTGATTCGGCTTGAAACAGTTTGGACGCATAAAAACAAGAGAATTACAGTTTTCATTACCGACCGAGCGCGATAATACCGCGAAAAGTTCATCTAGAATTCTAGAACTAGAGAACTTGTATAGTTCGTTCTCGTTTCATCGCTTTCATTCCCTTTCGTCTCGATTATAGGTTTTTTTCGCAGTTTCGAGCACGTAATTGTCGTCTTACTTTTTCTTATTTTCGACGACAAAGTAGAGCATTGGGCAGCCACCGTCGGACCAGGCGCTCAGATGAAGAGTGATGCTTTCGGTAGACACTTCGATGAATCTCGCGGCTTCGGGAATGATAGGCTTGGATCCTTTCGTGCGCGTGTTCAGTATGTCAGATGGATCGCCGGTGCCGATTCTGCGGAAAAAACGAAACGATAAATACTCTACAATCCAAAGCAACGAACCCACAAGTTGCCGATAAAAGCACAACGCCCCTCCTGCGAAGCCCACGAAATCAGCCTGAATACTCGAAAGTTCTCGTGTCGCAATGAAACTAGCGATACGATATGTCGCAGAAAAATAAAAATCTCGATGATGAAAATGACGAAGCTCGTCTTGCGATAAAAAAACTTACCCGTTGTAGGCGGTCACGTAAATCTGATACCTCGAGCCGCACCAAAGATTCTCAAGCGTGTACTTTTGCGTCGTCGAGTTTATTTGCATTGTTTCCCAATCGCCGAATTCGGGCTTGTAGTGGATCGTATAGCCGTGAATCGGTGCGTTGTCGGTCATGTGCGGGCGGAGTTTCATCGTCAATGAATTCGTCGTCGTTGCGGTGAGGGTTACTTGCGGCGAGTGCGGAGGAGCTGCGAGATACCGGACAGAGATCGAGAGAGAGAGAGAAGAGATAGGGAGAGAGAGAAAAAAAAAACAAAAGGAAAACAAAAAAACATTTCGTTAGATATCAACTTTTGGAGCACAAACTTGTTTCAACGGTTTTCCGGTTCGCGGATACCTTGCGGGGGAGGAGGGGAGGGCTCACCACGCGCGCGACACAGAGAGAACAGAAACAAAATTTTGAAAGAATTACGAAATTTTTGACAAAACCTCGATAGTACGAATGATGTGGATGAATCGATGAAGGCAATACATTTTTCGTCGCGAAGCAGCTCGCGAAGTGCGAATAATGCATGGTTCGGCGACGAAAAATGTATAATTGACGAGTTTTCTAGTGATTCGTTATAGTTTTTTTTTGCGGCAAGCATAGAGAGCGTGAGGAAATATGAGAGGGACGGCGCCGCGCAAATGATCTCTCTTCTTACCGTGTACGATCAATTGATGCGTGACGGTGTCGTGACCGAACGAATTTTCGACGTAGCAAGAGTACTCTCCGGCGTCGGCGCGGTCGACTTCTTTGATGAATAGAGAACCCTCGGGCAATTGGCGGAGTCTGTCGGAGGGCTGGAGAGTCGCGTCGCGGATCTTCCAGGTTACCTCGGGTGCGGGTACGCCGACGGCGAGACACGGAAGTTTCACGTCCTCTTTGTACGTCGCGGTGAATTTGTCGTCGAACGATGCGATCTTGGCGGGAACTGTGGAAACGAGGGAACGTCATTAAAGTTTACAGAATATTTCTCGGGACTTTTTTCATGGAAAAAAAAAGGTAAATGCGCGATCCGATACCTCGGTTATTGGGTGCGGATTTGGCGATCTTGGAAGCTTGTCCCTCTCCAATGTTCGTACTGGCGGTTACCCAAAATTCGTAAGTCAATTTTTTGTCCAATCCGGTAGCTTCGTAGGTCAATTGATTCGGTGGTACTTTGGCGCTCGTAGGTTCGACGTTCTTCTCCGCTGGTTTCGTGTAAACGGTGTACTGCGATATAACGCCGTTGGGCTGACTCGGTGGACGCCAAGAGATGAGGATCGATTCGGCAGACATAACGAGAGCCTTGACGGAGATGGGAGCTTCGGGTGCTGAAAAAATAGGATAATGCGATCGATTAACGTTCACTCTCGTTTTATCACGGATTTTATGTTTTCTTTTTTATCGCCACTCACCGTCCTGTTCGGTTTGACAATGAATCGCGGCAGATTTAACACCGTCGCCGCCGGTTGTGAATGCCAATACTTGCATACTGTAGTTCGTGTATTTCTTCAATCCGTGCAGAATCGTTTCGCTTGAGGCGGAGATCTTCGTGTCCTTCGAGTTCTCGTCGTACCAGGATTCGGATGGTCCGTAAATCACCTACGAGTAAAGACAAAGTTCAACCGAATTCCTGTTTACTGAGGGAGTATCGTAACAAATTCAAAAAATAATTTCATATGCTTCGACGAAAGTTGACAAATCAATTTCTGCTAAAAAAAAGTTGTTACCGACTGATTCATAGAACGATTTGTTGACCTTGTTAGACAATAATTCCAGTTTATTCATTTTTCTTAGCAAATCCATTATCAGTAATGAAAAAAATGTTTTAAACATATCATATTTATCAAATATTATACGAATAATAATAATATAATATTATCGCATCATTATTTATAACGAATAAGTAAGTGAAGAAAATTACCTTGTAACCAGTAATGACGCCATTGGCAGCTTGAAGAGGCGGCGATACCCAAGAGACTCTGATGGTCTGAGAGGTCAGGGTTGTGCAGGTGGTGTCGTGCGGTGGTTGTTCGGGTACGCCTTCGGCGGTGTGCTGTTTCTTCTCCTCGCTCATGGGACCGGAGCCAACTTTGTTGAAGGCCTGAACAACGACACTGTACTGCGTGTAGGTCTTCAGATTCATGATTTGCAGATGATGCTCCTTTCCGTCTTCCTTCGAGAATTCAACCGTCTCGAACATGTAGGGTTTCTCGGATGACGATAGTCTGTAGCCCACGTAGTAGCCGAGGATCTCGCCGTTCCAGTCTTCGCGTGGGGGAGGTTTCCAGGTGACCTACAAAACCGGATATACGTTAGTGCGCACACGAAAAGATTTAAAAAAGATCTTCGTCAAGGTCAATTTCATTAAAGGTTTCCGTAGGGGGTTCGCGTCTCGAAGGTTCGCTCCATCAGTTGGAATTGTATTGTTAGCAATCGTTTCTCGATAAGCACCTTGAGAGTATGTTGATCGAGTGCTTCGACGCGTACGGAGCTTGGAGGACCGGACGGTGCCTCTTCGGCGGTGATGATGGTGACAGTATCCGACGGATCGGAGGTTCCAATTTCGTTTTCGGCAACGATGCGCAAGTGATAGGTCGTGGCGGGTCGGAGATTGAAAACACCGGCGACGTTCTGTTGGGATCCAGGCACGAGGACACGGTCGATGTCGCTTTCCCACGAACCCTTGCTGATCTTGTACTCGATTACGTAACGTTTGATGGGACTGTTACCGTCGTAAGGCGCGGCCCAGGAGAGTTGCACGGAACGACCGGACTTGTCGAGTACTTTGAGACCGTAGGGAATTTCGGGAACCTCTGCGAATCAGAATAAAAATTGAGTAAACATATTTTTAACTAGTCGCGATAATTGTTCGCCTTCGCAAGAATCAAACTGACCTTGAACAATCATGTTGATGCTGGTGTCGTCGCTGCCGAAAGCGTTGGTCGCTACGCAAGTGAATAGCGCGGAATCGCTTCGCTCGGTTCGCTTGATGCTCAAATCGGCCAGTACTCCGTTGGCGAGAATTTCTTCGCGAATCGTGTAACGAGAGTCGCTCTTCGGGTCGAGACGCTTGTTGTTCATGTTCCACAAGATTCCAATTGGCTTCTCACCCTGTGCCTCGCATTGCAGTACCGCCGGCTCGCCGCGACGCGCTGTCTGGTTACGCAATTTGATCTCGAAGTGCGGAGGAGCTGCGAACAGTCGTCGAGTTATTGATACAAGACAAGAGTGCCAAAAAATCCCATTTAATTTACTCCAATCGAAAGCATATTTCGCAAGGCCTTTGAATGAAAAACTTTCGCTAAATGCGTTAGGTGAGAGCGTGAACACAATTGAAACGACCTGTTCCTTTCCTCGAGGAAAGGATTGAACATTTTTGTCGACTTCACTTGGAAACAAATGCGTTTCATTGATGAACGAGACAAATATGGCCTGAAGAAATGAGTTTATTCTCAAGAGCAATAAAACTGTTAAGGTCGTACTAGCGTAAAAAAGTCCATTACGTAGAAACATTGTTTTTTTAAGTAGAAGATTTAATTCAGGTACCTTGAACCGAGATGAGAATAACAGCAGAGAGACCGGAGCCAATTCCATTAACAGCTTCGCAAAGATAGTAACCCTCGTTGGTCTTCTGAATGTTATTGATCGAAAGAGTGCCATCTTCAACGCTTATGTCGGGATTGTTGAGTTTCAAGTCGGTGTAATCGCCCGGAGTGTCCCCTGCGAAAACGAGTTAAAAACATTCAATTAAAACGATGTGGTTGCGTGATTGGCGAACTGTAAAAAAAAATGGTTAAAAAATACTTCGTTGTCGGGACGATTAAAAATCATTCGGAAACTAGAATTTAATTAACTTCGTTGAGAAGCTATCGAGTGAAATTATGCGTCAAAGTAAATTCAGATTCGAGGCTCGTTCGTTGTAAATTAAACGACAAATTGGGTACATACCAGCAGCCCTCTTCCATGTGACCTGAGGCTTGGGAAATCCGTCGGCTTTACACTCGACTCGAGCGTCCGAGCCTTGAGCGAATGCTTTGTCGGTGGGCTCGAGGATCCAGCGTGGAGGCACTGTTGCAGAGTAAATTGAGTTAGTTTTTGTCCGCTCGCTTCCGGGTTCTAGTCGGGAAAATTGCTATCGAGAGCGAGTCATGCCCGCGCTCATCCGAGAACCGGGCTACCAATAATTTCGCACCTCCGAGGAAAGAAATTGCAAAGCAGCCACGGTCCTCGGATTGTTCGATCCTCTAGCCATTCGTCAATTCGAAGTATCGATTGCGTTTATTGAATTAAACTAATCCGAGCGATACGGGCCGAGAAAGTGTGAGGTTCAGAGGGAAATTAAAAAGAATCTCGAGCGTTTCCCAATGGGATGAGAGTCTGGAAAAAATCGAGCGTACGAAAGCTCTTTGAAAGATTGATTTTGCGTAATAATAATTCCAAAAAGTTATTAACAAATTGATGATAAAAACAACTTGTTTAACAAATTCCGATTCAGATTTTTTAAAGATTGTAATCACAATGGAAAACGGTCGAAATTCTCACTGAGTTCTCTCTGTGTTTGACACTTCTTCGGACTGTATCGCTCGGACTATCCGAAAGAAATTTATTTGCCAAATAAAAGAATTTTCGGCGTCGACCTGTGTCGGCGTTTAATTTTGATATATTTTCCATTTCGGGCGAGAAAAATTTATAGACGATACAGTGATATATTTTTGTACTTTCAAAGCTGTTCCACTATTCATCGATTTTGATATGTTTATTTTTTATTATTTTAGACGACGGCTTGACGATCGCGGCACGGTCTGCTCGTGTCGCTTGTCGCATGCACATACAAAGCGTGTTTTGACTCTCGCTAAATTATTACTACCGGCATGCAAGAGAGAGTTACAGAGAAAGAAGATTGGAAGAGTCAATCAACGAGTACCCGACGCAAATCGGGGTGATCGTTGATTAAAAAGAATCTTTATTGTTAATCAATAATCGTATGCCTAAAGCACAAATGGGAGTTAAAGCTCGATAAGCTCGGAAGGAGCCTCACGTGCGATTTACTCAAATTCACTCTATTACCCTTGCTTCAAAGTGATACGCAAGACGACCGAACAAATAGAGTTAACAAAAATCCTGAACGTTATTTAAATTTTTTTCAGCGTGTGATCGTCTTATTTAAAAAAATTTATATCCATTGATCCATATATTTTTTTTTCAACGACAAATAATTCTCGTAATCGGAATGATTTGATAATGTAAAAAAATATGCCGTTTTAATTTCAAGAAATTGTTAACCGAGTTAGAAATTTTACAGAAATATGTTCTCAAACTAAATTAAAAAATTGAACCTCAAAACGTCCAAGCTTTTTTTTGTTCTCAAAAAATTGAATCGGCAAACATTATTTTACATGATGAAGAAATCAAATGAATCACGAATCGGTATAGAATTAATCGTTTGCATATTTGAAGCAAGGCCAATATTTACGAATCCTCTCGATAACACACTCGGTGCCGCATGCGCCGCACCACAATAAATTTAATTGTTATCCTTCGCCCAGTGGCGATAACAAAAAAGAAATAAAAAACAAATAAGAAGCATGCAAACTATTTATCGTTTACGACAGGTATCTACGAAACGAAAAGATGAGACGTGTGAGGGGTTTTCGGATGGTTGTAAAAAAAAAAGCGGATTTATGAGGCGTTTGAGGGTGTTTTCGTGATAGGCTTTTGGGAACCAGAGGCAATGGGCCAATTTTCGTTTATTCGTGGATTTAATTTAACGGCGAGGAAATGGAGGCGAGGTGAATCGACTCCGCGAATATCTATGTTCTTGTTTTTTCTTTTTTCAAATTCTCTTCATTACGACGAGAAACGCAAGAAGCCTAACGGTTTTACCGATTCTTTCCGATAAGCGACACAGAACATCATCTACGATTTAATTTTTTTTTTTCCAGATCCGACAACCCTTTTTGTATGCGGTAATGGAAAAAAAAATAGCGGTAACGGCAGATACGAGCGTGAGAAAAGGAGAACACGATCGGCTAATCGGGGCAATTTGGCGCTATCCAATCGCAGAGAAAATTGCTCGGCAAGAACGATCGATACGTGAGTAGTGCGACAACATCTTGACCCGAAGCGGCTCCTCATTTTGTCCAATACCCTGGACCAACCCTTGGATCCAGACTCGGACAGTAAATTATGAGTTCTGTACACTCGATTTCTTTTGGCTTTTAAGAAAAATTCATAAGAAAAAAGGATTCGACACGTGCGATAAACTGCACAGAAAAAATTGATAAAAATTCAATGTACCGATACCGGACGTTTGAATGCATAAAGTGATACATCAAACTTAATGCACAATTATGATGAAAACTTTATGTAGGGTAACTTAAAAACTGTAGTCGATGATTTTTAATAATCTACTTCAATTTTCCTATAAAGATACTCCGGATTTTTAAATTTATTTTAATTTCGGGCAGTCTGCGCGTAAAAAAATCCAATTTTTTAAAACGGTCCAAACTGGAAAGTTTTTTAAGACACTGCAGGCGCAACGTCAGAATTTCCGTTCGCCGGATCCCAGTTTCGCCAACTGATATCGGAAGCGACCACAAAAATATCGAAGGTTCCGATTGTTATCCTTCAAGCTTCTACGGCTAATAATTCTGAAGATTTTTTTTTTTCAATAGAACGGAAGATGTTGCGGAGCAATGAAACGAGAGCGAGTACTTTACAATAAACTGGACCAGATAATGAGGTATCTCACTCGGAGCCTAGAAGCAGATCTAGCGAGACAAAGCAGTCTCCGATGAACGGATAGCGGACTAATTGGTAGCGCGAAACGACGAGAGAGAGAGAGAGAGAGATTGAGAGTCGCACCGGGGTTTTGTGAGAGGCAAAACGAACGATACAATAATGTATGTATAAGTACATGGTTTGTATATGCGTATGATAGCTACACGCTTCAGGCACAGGGAGTGACAGACAGACGTTTTACGGGTGGCGAGAAAGGGTTCGGGGGTTGCTCGGTTATACATAAGCGTTGCTGTATTATATGCTCCTCGCAACGCCGTGTAATATATACATACATATATATTGTATGCCGGCGTGGTATGCACTGACGGATGCATAGGCGGTTGGTACGTACGAAAATGTGTAGTAAAGTAAAGAGTATAGTTTACGAGAGACAGAGATAAAGAGAGAAGAGCGAAAGAGTCGGTCCCGTAGACGCTTTATTACATCCAGCACCGGTATAAAAGGCGAGGGGTGACTTTCTCGGGTGTCGAGCTGACGGATGTGCTGAGGGATGATATCTTTTTTTTTTTTTAAGCATCAGCATGGTAGCAGCCAGTCAGTCAGCCAAACACGGTCTCAGCTTCAATTATAAGTTTACGGATATATTTATATCATTTTGTAATTTTTCATTTATCAACAGTTCCAGAAAGCTCGGCGTCGCGACTTTCGCACTGTTTTTTTTTTTTTTTTCGATTTTTTTTTTTTTTTTTTGGCGACGCCGTTAATGTGCTCTGTTGCTACATATCAGGCGTTTTCACCAGTAAACACGACGATGCATCAAGCGCTCACCAAAAAGCACATTACGATTCACAATATTTCGGACTCAATTCCTGCGAACTTTTTTTTTTCGCCACGGCATCCCTTTTTTTTAAATATCATTTATCAACGTGTGATTCACAGACTCATTCGCGATGTTGCAATAAAAATTCACTCTTGCGACGATTGTTTTTCTTTCGTATAAGTATGCGTGCTAATGTGCATAGCGCGAGAGCTGTAAGTAATGCGCTATATGCTCGTGTAATAATTCTGGAAAAGTGGACTCTTTTTTGATACCTCGGGATTTTGGGTACCCGAATTCTCCGTCGTTTCGGTACTTTGGAAAAAATCTATATTTTCTCAAAATCGACCGATTGAGATAGATCGAATCTTTTGTCCCTGTTTTTTTTTTTTTTTTCTAAAGTTTTTCTGTAGTTCGCTCAAGGCCTATTAAATATCTTTTATCTCGTAAAGATATAAAAATTATATTTTTCTATTTTGTTAATCGATATTTGCACTCGAAAGATCATTGATTACGTTGATAGAAAAAGTTTGTATTATTCGAGTAAATTATTGCGATTGGAATTCCGAGCCAACGCATTACTATCATCTCCGGCTACGTTTTGTCTCGTTACATTTGTAGATATTTTTGTAAACTGCAATCAATCGCCCTAACCGTGAACGCGCAACGTTGCCTCGTGGTAAGTCGAACCCGAAGGATTTTTCGCGACGCAAGCGTAAGTTCCGGCGTGTCGTGGGGTGGCCGGCTCGATGAGCAGTATACTCGCGCGTGGACCGAGCTTTCCGATGCTGTGCTCCAAAAGCGGCGGTATCGTCTTGCCGTCCAGGGTCCAGGTGATCTTTATCGGCAAATCACCGACCGGCACCATGCACGCTAACTGCGCCGCTTGACCGGCATAGATCGGCCGTTCGCCAAAGTCGAATGGACTGATCCTTGGCAAGACTGCAATTATCGGAATTTCATGCAAATCTCGGTGCATCCATATTCTGTTACACTCTATCTATCGTCTTCGTATTTTCTTCTTCTGTGGTTTTTTTTTTTTTTTTTTTTTTTTTTTTTAAGATTGTCCATTTGGAATTCTTGTTCTTCTCCTTTAGCTTCTTCTTTAATTCGTTAGTAACTTTCATTAACATCGCTGCCTCGTCCGCTCTTGATATCACCGTGGAATCGTTTTCGCATTTTTCGTTGCAGATACGGGAAGAGGAGTCGACAGAGCAGATTAAGGAGATGAGGATCTTTTGTTTCGTGGACTTGAAGCTTCGAATGGATGTGTCCCGAGAGGATAATCCACGTTAACTGAATCGAGTTACCATCCGGGGAGTTTGTCTATTTTATTCCCGCATCGAAATCGTAGTTTCGTTGAGATTTGTCGTTGACCTAACTACGTGTACGATTTGAGCTTATAGGGACGTAGTCAATTTTAGTTACAACTTCGGTAAAAAAAAAATATAAAAAAAAATAATCAAACGACTGAGACGATGCGAACAATTATATCCAGACCACACACAAACTTCGAGGTACTTTCTCATACAATAATGATTTTCACTAATCATATCCACAGCAGCGACAGTGAAGCGGTCGTAGAAGTTTTTCTCTCTCTTTTCTTTCAAAATTCAATCTTACGCAGGGATGCATCATCAGCAAAAATCCAATAGTTACTCTTTTACGATATGTGATAGCGAATGTTATCTACCTACTGCCCAGTCATTGTCAACACGAATAAATCAGTATGAATTTTCAATTTCAATTTTGTTTTTGCTTGCATTCTCTTGGATTTGTCTTTTTTTTTTTTTAGTGTACCGTTGACCTTGAGATGCGCGCTGTGCCTCGCGCGACCAGCCGGATTCTCGGCGACGCATGCATATTCCCCGGCGTGTTCGCCTCTCACGGCCGGTATCGTGAGCGCCGATACTCTGTCGCCCATCGACGTGATACGCACACCGTCGCCTACTTCTAAGTGACGTCCGGCGAACAGCCACTTGAGCGTCAACGGTGCGTCGCCTTTAACGACGGCGCAATGTACGATTATCAGATCCCCGGAGTTCGTCTCCTCGAAGGAGAAGGGCTGAAGATGTGGCGCGACTGCGGAAATGCGTAAAAAATATGCCCAGTGAAAATGGCTCGACATTGGAGAAGACCCGGTCGAATTATTCGCCGAAGAAGGCAGTCTGATGCGACGAAAGCTTGTCTTTGGAATAGATTTTTTTTTTCGTACTCTTCCCTGATTGCGAAAATGGCCCGACAATCGCCGAGGAAATTGATCCGATAGAAAGAGGAACGGGCGGAGGTCCAAACTCATCATTAACGAAAAATAATTAAGCTGGATAACAATTATCTACGAAAGTAAATATCAACTGCAAAAATGGAAAAGAAAATCAACGAACGAACGACTGTCGCACAAGTCGATAATATCGAATTCATTGAGGATAATCTGTAATTTTTTTTTTTTTTTATGATCGAACCATTAACTATGAGATCGGCCGAGAGTTCGTGTCTGCCGGCAAGATTTTCGGCAATGCAAGTGTAAATGCCGGCGTGCGAGGCCTGGACCGATCCTATGCTGAGTATAGCGCCACGTCCGCCGAGATCCAATATCGCTATTCCCGAGTGCGGCGATATTCCGTGACCGTTCAAGGTCCAACGAAGCTTTAGGGGCGAATCACCCTCGATAACTGCGCACGGTACCGTTACTACTTGACCGGAGTTCAAGGGCTCCTCGCCGAATGAGAATGGCAACAATTTCGGTAATACTGCAAATGGTAAAACACAGTGGGAAACACCGGAACATGTGAGAATCTCAAAAACTAATGGTCTTTCAATCCCCTTCGAACTGCCCCGTCCATTTTTCGTCGTTAAAAAAAAACAACATAAGTGAAAGATAAGTAACAGAACATATTTAAAAGTTAATCTAACAGGTTGATCGAATAAACCGGAAACGCCTTCGCGACAATGATCGGATGGCACGCCATTAAGAAACGAGATTTGCATTTAAAAAATCCCGCCCGGCCCTAAAATGTTTCTTGTCAAGAATCAAATCTTCTTTTCCTCGATAAATAATACTCGTTCCGAAGCGCGAATGGTTGTGCGTTTAAATCAAAGCTGGCGAAGCATGGATTGCGAATTATCAGGATTGGGAGTCGATGGATTTGATAAATGATAACGATCGAGATCGACGAGGGATGATAATTGGTTCAGGAAGAGATGGAGGACGATAGGCGTCTAAATCGATTACTGCAATTCTCGACGATTTATCGAATTTGAAGGGTACCGTTGACGTCGAGAATTGCCGAGTGCGATGCCGATCCAGCGGCGTTGGAGGCGACGCACGTGTATTCTCCCGCGTGTCTCGCAGCGACCGCGTCGATCGTCAATTGCTTGACCCGTTTACCGGAATCGGATATCAGCACGTCCATGCGATCGGTCTCGATGGGACGCGAGTCGAACATCCACGTGATTTCCAGCGGGAAGTCACCCTTGCTCACGGCGCACTGTATCGACGCCAGGTCGCCGGCATTGACGGGCTCGTCGCCGAAGCTCAGCGGCAATATCTGCGGAGCGACTGCCGATGGACGATTTCGGAGGGAAATGAAAGAAGGCTTTTGGTGAAAAGAAAATCGTGACTGTTGTGAAAGAATGGAGAGCGAAAATGAATGAACAAATAATTCGTGAAAAATAAAAATAGAAAGAGATCGATCGGATCGCACTTTCTGCGGATAAATGATAGATCCGATCGACGATTCGATAGAGAAGCTGAAAGGATTACTCGACGCACGTCTCATCGTTTCGATCCTTCGTAGCCCACTGTCCTGTCGCATACACATTCGCAGGTCAAACGATGCAAGTAGGGAAAGTAAGATCGTTGATAAATCGAATATCTATTTATCTACCGTTGACCGATAGCACTGCCGATCGTGTCGTGGAGCCGGCAACGTTGCTGGCTTCGCAACTGTATTCTCCTGCGTGACGCGCGGTAACCGCGTCGATGCTCAGCAACGATATCATTCTGCCGGTCTTGGTGATCGTCACGTCCGGATGGGATTGATGAGTGATCGGCAAGCCGTTGAGATTCCAACGGATCTCGAGGGGCGAGTCGCCCTTGAGCACGCTACAGATCGCGGACACCTGCTCTCCCCAATTCGCCGGCTCTTCGCCGATCGAGAAAGGCGCTATTTGCGGCGCGACTGGAAATCACATCGGTAAACGACGAAATGGTTCCGAATCAGTCGACGAATGTTCACGATTCTTTTTCATGACACGAGAATGAGATTCGATCGAGGAATGAATTTCAATGCCGATTTTTCCCTAACGCGATTGGGCTGAAACCCGATCGGTTCGAATGTACAATGGAAATCGTAAACTGGGATGCGAAGGATTTTTTTATCAGTAAGGACAACCGGGAATGGATCCGCCGAGTCTTAAGGCGATGTGAAGCGATCGCTTGTCTGTGCCGGGACCCGATCGGTAACATAATTTGTAATCTGTTCGCCAAAGATATCGAAATTCGTGGATAAATCAGTTACCCACGACTTTCGGCATTGGTGACAAAAGATCGTTACTTTACCGACCGAGCGATAACGTCACGTTGCCTTAAAACTTCGTAAATGGAAAAAGAAAGTGAAAATAACGACTGCACTTCGGAGACCGCTAAACTACTGTAAGATGAAAACAGAAAACTACGACGAGGGCGGTTCTTCTTTGTCATTGGTTCTGATACCGTTAACGGAAAGTTCAGCGGTGTGACTCGTGGCTCCGGCCCGGTTCGACACGGTGCAAGTGTATTCGCCGCTGTGTCTCGCGGCAACGGAGTCGATCGCCAGCGTGCTATGACGTCTGCCACCGGTTATCGTGATGTCCGAACGATGAGCCGACAATGGCTCGCCGTTGAAGGCCCACGCAATGTCCAACGGTAAATCGCCCTTCGATATCGAGCAGATCAGCGTTACCGCCTCGCCGGAATTCGATGGTTCGTCACCGAACGCGAACGGTAGTATCTGCGGGATAACTGAGAACGTGGCGTAACGTACGTTGCGCTATCGGAAGTCTAGATCGATGTTTGAAAAAAAAAAAAAAAACGAGTATCGCTCCAATCGACCCTACGCTAAATTGAAGGGCGAATTTCACCCTCCGAAGCCCTTTCAAACGTTCTCGAGGGATTTCTCAACAACGCGCTTCGAATCGCGCTCGATCAATCGCCCGAATTTCGCCCGGGTTCGCTGGGGAATGGGAAAATAGCTGATGGAACAAGGAATCGTTTGATCTGTATGCAAAACAACAAACACAATTGTATCGTGAACAAATCAATGCCAGTGTTCTTGTCGTGCAGGTACGAATGCGCACGTTAGAAAGCTAACGAAAGTAATATAAGTATAATAGTGGGTTAAGAAACGAAACATAGTGAAACGAGAAGACAAATATAGATACTCATATTGCGGCACATTCGCCCTTAGCGTGTAAAACAATAATCACCGTTCACGGAAAGATCGGCCGAATGACTGACGTTGCCTGCGCGATTGGTCGCTATGCACGTGTACTCGCCCGCGTGTCTCGCAGCGACGGATTCTATGCTGATGATGCTCATGTGCTTACTGACTTTCGTCACGACAATGTCGGGATTGTTGCTAAGATTAATCGGCTCTCCGTTAAACCGCCATACTATCTTTACGGGGGAATCTCCTTTCACTATAGTGCAGGTCGCCGATACCATGTCGCCCGAGTTCGCCGGTCCGTCACTTATCGCGAATGGCCCTATCTGCGGCGGTACTATAACGACAAGCAAATCAATGCCCGTAAGAAAATATTTTTGACCTCTGACTCGTCTTGCCCTTCGCCGTCGATTTTCTCCCTTGATTGCCAATTTCAGATTTGAAAAATCATATTTCAATTTTTTCCTTGTAATAAAAATATCGTGTAAAATAATCAACGATCGATCATTGGTAAGGGTTTCTTAAATCGTACAAAAACTCCCAAAAAGCCTTTGTATCCAAACGGTATCGCTCGTGGCGCGATCAATTTAAGCACACCTGACCTTCAACGAAACACAGGTTCAAGGCCAACGGCGGCTGAAAAATTGCATTCTCGAAAGGGAACTTTGCTTTCTCCGTGACCTTGGAAGGATTAATTGTGGAGATGATTGTGAAAAATGAGGGAGTCTCGTGAAACAGGCAGTAAATAAAAGAAGGGTTGTTTTGAGGGACAGAGACGTTGTACCGTTGACCGCCAAAGGTGCGGAGTAGCTCGTTCCACCAGCAGCGTTGCTTGCCGTACACGTGTACTCGCCCGCGTGGCTGGCGCTCACGGCTTCTATGGTAAGGAGACTGACGCGTTTGCTCGTTACAACATTTACGTCCGGATAGTTATGATTTATCGGCTCGCCGTTCAGCGCCCACTCGATATCCATCGGATGATCTCCCTTGATCACGGTGCACGTTGCCGTTACCGTGTCGCCCCAATTAGCGGGTTCCTCGCCCATGTCGAATGGCGCTATCTGAGGAGCAACTGCGATTGCGAGGAGAAAATGATTCATGTTTGTCTCGAAATAAAAATTGAAGAAATCGACCATTTACATATTTTCCTGCAGTCCCTGACTGTTCAAAGAGTTCGAGCGATTTTCGATTTCCTGACGAAAGAATGAAAAAAAAAAATCTATCGGGAATCGCGATTTCGAGGGACTAAAATTTTGGTGTCACTTCCGAGGCGGTGGTAATGTTTTCTTTCGAGGAATAATCGTTGGGAAATCATGCAAGGATAATGCGAAAGCCATAGTAGTGTAAATAAAAATTCAATACTTCTCAAGATAGGTTGGAAAATAGATAAATATCAAACGAAGCGATATTTCTTGTTTGTTCTCTTTGGTATACTTTGTAAGCGATGCGACACGAGGACATAGTCAGATTGGGGGATTTTTTTTGTTTGTTTTTTTTTTTTCGCGAGGGCACATACCGTTGACTATCAACATAGCCGATTGGCTCATTTCCCCGGCTCCGTTGGTCGCCACGCAAGTGTAATCTCCTGCGTGCCTCGCCGATACCGATTCTATGCTGATCACGCTCATGTGTCTACTTATTTTCGAGATCGATATATCACGGTTTTCGTAACCTATCGGATAGCCGTTGTGCTTCCAATTGATCTTCATCGGAAAATCGCCTTTAACGACCGTACACATCGCGGATACTGGATCACCCGAATTGGCTGGACCGTCGCCGAACGTAAATGCCGCGATCAACGGAGAGACTACAATATGGAATATTGAAAAAAAAAAAAATTATGAATAGACCGCTTGGGCTTTTTTGCATTCTTGGATAATCCTTTTTATATCTTCATTGATGAACGCGAGCATTCGATGTCTTTTTAATCCTCTCTAGCATCCTCCGCGAGACGTCGATCTACCTTTGTTAAGAAAGTCCTGGGAAAGATAAAATTTGATAGGCAATAGGTTTTAGTAGGGAAGATGTATTTGTTGGAGCCATTTGTGGCGAAAAGTTGCAAAATCGGTCCTTCCACTCAAGGAATACTTTTGCTAACCGGCACCGTATTTTTTTTAGTTCGGGAAGAATGAATTGATAAGGATAGACGAAGAAATGTTGATAGGAATATGCGAGGACACGTCGTCTTTTCGAATCGCTTCAACGAGCTACTTCATAATTATTTTTTGAAAAAAGTGAAATTCTGTATCAGTGTGAAATGTACCGTTGATCGCAAGAGTCGAGGAATAACTCGTGCCCCCTGCGGCGTTGCTAGCCGTGCACGTGTATTCTCCAGCGTGATTCGCGTTCACGCCGTCGATCGTTAATATGTTAACGCGTCTCGTTGTGCTGACTATCGTTATGTCGGGATAGTCGCGAGAAATCGGTTCGCCGTTTCTTGCCCATTGTATGTCGATGGGATAATCGCCCTTCAGAACCGTGCACGCTGCGGTCACGGTGTCTCCCCAATTCGAAGGTTTATCGCCAAAATCGAAGGGTGCGATCTCAGGAGCAACTGAACACCGAAATAAGATGAGCTTTATATTTTTCTCTTTTTTCGTTTGCGCTTCCAAAAAGCCATTTTTCGAAAATAAATCCGCTTGCAGATGACCATTTTCGGTGAAATCTTCCAAAACGCTACTTTTGACTCTCTGCTATGAAGAGTCAAAAAAAATTCAACTGTTTCATCCCTTTTGCGTTGTCTTGCAAAGGGCTCAACGAAATCGTCCACGAGACTTCGGCCTAACTCTGTTCGAAAGATTCTGGATTAGAAACAAGAGATTCATAGGAATAGTGGAGAATGAAAGCTGTTGCGAAGATCAAGCACTCGTGTTGGGAAGTTGTTCTGGTTTTTTAGATGATGACGGAAAGATGAATCGACAAGGATCAAATTGTTTACGAATCGTTAACAGGAATAGGCGAGGACACGTCGTCTTTTCGAATCGTTTCTACGAGCTACTTGCAAACAACCAAAAAAAAAACGTAAAGTTCCGTATCGCGATGAAGTCTACCGTTGATAGCAAGAGTCGAGGAGTAACTCGTGCCCCCAGCGGCGTTGCTAGCCGTGCACGTGTATTCCCCAGCGTGATTCGCGTTCACGCCGTCGATCGTCAGTATGTTAACGCGCCTGCTCGTGCTGACCATCGTTATGTCTGGATAATCGCGCGATATTGGCTCGCCATTTTTTGCCCATTGGATGTCGATGGGATAATCGCCCTTCAAAACCGTGCACGTCGCGGTCACGGTGTCTCCCCAGTTCGAAGGTTTGTCGCCGAATTCGAAAGGCGCGATCTCGGGAGCAACTGGACATCAAAATACGATAAGGGATAATCTTTGTAGGTATATTTTTTTAGTCGTTTCCCTTATTTTATTCTGGAAGAATTTGCAAGGATGAAACAGGCGCAAAAATATCGATAGGACAGGATGAGGACGCGTCGTCTCTTCTAATCGTTTTAACGAGCAACTGGCAACAGTTTGAAAAAAAATCTATATCAGTGTACCATTGATCGCAAGGGTCGAGGAATAGCTCGTGCCTCCAGCGGCGTTACTGGCCGTACACGTGTATTCACCGGCGTGACTCGCAGTCACACCGTCGATCGTCAATAAACTGACGCGTCTGCTTGTACTGACGATCGTAATGGCCGGATAGTCGCGCGATAACGGCTCGCCGTTCAGTGCCCATTGGATATCGATGGGATAGTCGCCCTTCAGAACCGTACACGGCGCCGTCACCGTTTCGCCCCAATTCGAAGGTTTATCGCCGAAATCGAATGGCGCGATCTCCGGAGCAACTGAATTAACGAGACACTCAAATGACAATGAAAAATCCGACCAACGGCTTTGATTCACCTCAACCACCCACTTTTTCTAGATTCATTTTTTTGGGACAGGAAAAATTGACGAAAAAACGAAAAAAAAAAATCGCTACACTCGAAAACTCAAGTTTCTTCGTTGTTCACCGTTGACTGCCAGAGTTGCGGAATAGCTCGTTCCTCCAGCGGCGTTGCTCGCCGTACAGGTGTATTCCCCGGCGTGACGAGCCGCCACAGCCTCGATAGTCAATACCTTATTTCTCTTGCTCGTACTTCCTATACTTATGTCGGGATAATCGTGAGATATCGGCTCGCCGTTCAAGGACCACTCGATCTCAATGGGATAGTCTCCTTTGATCACGGTGCATCCGGCCGACACTGTTTCGCCCCAGTTGGCTGGTTCCTCGCCAAACGTGAACGGCGCTATACCCGGAGCGACTGTAGGATTTTTTTTTTTTTTCAATGTCCAAAATTTTTTTAAATTTACGTTCGAAAAAAAATTCGATAATCCCCTGAATTTTCTAAATATTCCTAACGCGAGTCAATATTCAGTCACCCCTACTCGATGGATTTGGGATCGGAACAGCACAGGAATGGTGATGACGAAAAAGAAAGAAGTAATCAAACGAATTCCAAAATTAACGAAAAATAAATAATAATTTAACAATATAATATATTGTAACAATGGTACGATATATTATATGATTATTATTATTTTTAACGATAATTGATAACCGAAACGAATTCGCTATCAGAAAAATGTGTGATCGATGAGAAAAAGTCTCGCTCTCTCGTTTCGCAGATCAGTCCCGCGTGCGATGCAAGGCAAAAAAAAGGTGACGAAGAGAAAAAAATGCTCATTGCGCTTTTGTCGAAAGCGCATAAGTGGCTTTACCATTAACAACGAGAGACGCGGTATAGCTCGTGCCACCGGCGGAATTGCTCGCGGTACAAGTGTACTCGCCGGCATGACGGGCAGCGACTGCATCGATAGTGAGCACGCTGACGCGTTTGCTCGTCGCGACAACGGTGATGTCCGGATAATTGTGCGATATTGGCTCGCCGTTGACGGCCCACTGTACATCGATGGGATAGTCCCCTTTGATAATCGTGCACGTCGCCGTCACGGTGTCGCCCCAATTCGCTGGCTCGTCGCCCATTACGAACGGCGATATCTGAGGAGCGACTGGACAATTTCCGAATTTGCGGTTTACATCGATTCGACCATTTGTGATTTTTTTATAAATTTTTTTAAGGGTGGTTTTGGAGCGGGAACATGGAAAAATCGTTTCGTAGACGAGCCTGCTTGTATTTTCTTCCGAGCAACTAAGGAAAAAGGCAAACCGTCGCAATTGCTGGAAAAATAGAGAAAAAAGGTCGAGGTTCAGTGAAGTACCATTGACTATTAGAGATGCCGAGTAGCTGGTACCGCCGGCAGAGTTGCTCGCGCTGCAGGTGTATTCGCCGGCGTGTCTCGCCGTCACGCCGTCGATCGTCAGCAAGCTAACGCTCTTTCCCGTGCCGATACTTATGTCCGGATAATTCGCGCCGATCGGTTCGCCGTTCAGCGACCATTCGATCGAGATCGGACGATCGCCTTTGATCACGGTGCACGTCGCCGTTACCGTGTCCCCCCAATTGGCGGGCTCGTCGCCCATAACGAAGGGAGTTATCTGCGGGGCCACTGCGTCGCGATAGAACGATTAATTCTCGTGAAGAAAAATTTAAAATTGGGTTTTTTTTTTACGATTTTCAAATTTTCGGCCAATGAGAACCGCGGAAAGCGACGATAGGATGCAGCGGATGGAAGGATCGTTTCGTAGATAAAACCTGATGAAAAAAATACGAGCTAATGGAGATTTAAAAATTAAAAAAAAATCGTAATCGATTTTGTGAATCGGGATCTACCGTTCACTGCCAAATACGCCGAATAGCTCGTTCCCCCAGCAGAGTTGCTGGCGGTGCAGGTGTATTCCCCGGCGTGACGGGCCGACACAGCGTCGATAGTCAGTACGCTCACGCGTTTACTCGTACTACTTATCGTTACGTCAGGATAATCGTGGGACAAAGGCTCTCCGTTCAGGGCCCACGCGATGTCTATGGGGAAATCGCCTTTCGATACTGCGCAGGTAACGGCTACACCGTCGCCCGAATTGGCCGGTTCTTCGCCAATTACGAACGGCACGATCTGCGGTGCGACTATGAAAATTTCGGTCACGAAGAAAAAAAATTAATTTTTGTAAAACAAAAAATGTCGCTTTTGGAAAATTGTTCATTTATGAAAAATGAATGATAAAACAGTATTTACTTCGAAGACTCTTTCGCAATAGTTCAATTACGGTTTTCACGTAATTTACGGAATTTACGTATTTTTGCCAAAAATCTTGATTTATTGCAGCTCAGTCGCGTTATTCGAATAATCAACCGACTGGAATCGATTCCGTGATGAATTAAAGCGCAATTCTTTTTGTGTCGTTCAGGCCGACTTTAAAAGCTTTCCCGAAAATCCCAACTGCACGGAGTTTCACGAACGATTAGCTGTACGAAAAGAAGAACAACCTTCATTCTGGACATTTCATCTCCGGAATATGTCGAGTTCTTTTCAACCGGTTTGAACGCCGCGGGGCACACACACAACGAACCGATAGCATGGTTTCAAAGAATAACACGTCTCCTTGTCGGTCGGGTGTTGAGAAAATACATGAATAATGCATATGTCGCTGTGTCGAAGGGAGGAAGTATCAATGCCAATTTGCTTTCGCCTGAAGCACGTGCTGCGCGTTTCTCCGTATAAATGTACTCGAGGAATGATCGAGGTGAAAAAAAGTATAAAAAGTTCATCATACACTTTTTACGTATACTTTTTTTCCATGTGGGAAAAGTTAAGGGATAGTTAAAATGGAAAAAAATCGTTTCGCAGATAACCTGACGTGCTCGATAAGTATTCGCGCTAACAAAAAAAAACGTCATTCACGATTGTGCGGCGCCGAATAGGTACCGTTTACTGCTAATGCTGCCGAATAACTCGTTCCCCCGGCGGCATTGCTCGCCGAACAGGTGTACTCCCCGGCGTGACGAGCAGCCACAGCGTCGATAGTCAACACGCTCACCCGTTTGGTCGATGTGCTTATCGTTATGTCTGGATAATCGTGAGATATCGGCTCACCGTTCAGTGACCATTCTATGTCTATCGGAAAGTCACCCTTGAAAACTGTGCAAGTCGCTGTGACCGCCTCGCCCCAATTAGCCGGCTCGTCGCCCATCACGAACGGCACGATTTGAGGCGCAACTGTGGTGGGAGGATAAATATTGAATTAATCGCAAACGCGTGTGTGTCACTTGAGCGAAGATTTCAATCACGATTCATGGCTCTGTTGGATGACTGTCGATAATGTTCGATTTGTGTCGCTCGGCCCTATTCGTCGAATTAGATATTGAAGAATTGGGCGTTGATAAACAGAAGCGCCAGCTCAACTACTTTACAGTGGTGTACATACGATATACAATGTATATATGATATAATGTATTATATATTATATATTATATATTATATATTATATATTATATATTATATATTATATATTATATATTATATATTATATATTATATATTATATATTATATATTATATATTATATATTATATATTATATATTATATATTATATATTATATATTATATATTATATATTATATATTATATATGTGGCAAAAAATTTGTATATCTCTATATATACTGCATTTCAATAAGAGTAAAGCATAATAATATTCGTTTCAAAGTATGATAAAATTCATAGTGTGAATATGTATATGGTAGAAGTTGGATCGCGATCATTTAGGGGACAGCCTCATGAAATGGGATCAGATGGGAGCACTTCGTTTCGTAGATGACCTGTTATCCGAAAAATGATGTCTCGGTACCATTAACTACCAGGGATGCTGTGAAGCTCGTTCCTCCAGCAGCGTTGCTCGCCGCGCAAGTGTACTCTCCCGCGTGATGCGCCGTCACGGCATCGATGGTGAGAAGGCTAACGCGCTTTCGCGGCTCTATCGTTATATCGGGATAATTTTGAGATATCGGTTGGCCGTTGAGGGACCATTCTATGTCGATCGGTAAATCGCCCTTGAACACTGTACAGGTTGCCGTAACCGCATCGCCCCAATTAGCCGGCTCGTCGCCCATCACGAAAGGAACAATTTGAGGCGCCACTACGGATAAAGGATTCAAATGTTTGCTTTACATCAGAAGTCTCTAGTCTATCGCGTCTGGAAAGATTATACTCGCTATTTAGAATTTTTTACAAATATTATTCCGCATTTTTCGTTTGTCACTCGGCCCTATAATCGATTTTTTCTACACGTTTTTCTCTCTTTGAAGTCCTGCTACATTTTAACAATGCCTTATCGCCTTTTATCGCTATCGAATGGAGGACAACCCGATAAAAGAGGATCAGAAGGGAATATTTCGTTTCGTAGATGACCTGATTATTAAAGAAACAAAGTTCTCTCGGTACCATTGACTGCAAGAGATGATGAAAAGCTCGTTCCCCCGGCAGCGTTGCTCGCCGCGCAAGTGTACTCTCCCGCGTGCCGAGCCGTTACGGCGTCGATAGTCAGAAGACTAACTCGTTTCTTGGACTCTATCAATATGTCGGGATAATTTTGCGATATCGGCTGACCGTTGAGGGACCATTCAATGTCGATCGGTAAGTCGCCCTTGAATACCGAGCACGTAGCCGTCACGCCTTCTCCCCAATTGGCCGGCTCATCGCCGAGCTCGAATGGCGCGATTTGAGGAGCGACTGCAAACGCATTCAGTCGGTCGATTGTTAATTTAAAAAAAATCATATTTTTTATCAGTGTTAAATTTCCCAATGAAATCCGATCGATTGCCGATTTTGGAGTCATTCTTCCTCGCAGGATCGTTCGAATGTGTGAAGGAAACAGGAAAAACGCCCCGGGGATTGCGGAGAGAAACAAAACAATAAGAGAAACGAATGCAAATTCAGGTTTTCCGGAAGAAATGTTACCGTTGACCGCTAGTGTCGCCGTTTGGCTGGTTGCACCGGCGAGATTGGACGCGGCGCACGTGTACTCTCCGGCGTGAATCGCCGCTACCGATTCGATCGTCAGGATACTGTTCTTTCGACTCGTCGCAACGATGTTAATGTCGCTGCGCGTGCGACGAATCGGCTCGCCGTTCAGAGCCCAAGATATCTCGATCGGTAGATCGCCCTTCAGTACCGAACAACTGACCGTTATCGACTCGCCCGAACTCACCGGCTCGTCGGACATTGTGAACGGGGCGATTTGCGGCGCGACTGCAAACGTCGGATATCGATTTCCGATCATTAATACTTGCTTTGACAAAGAAGATTCTCGATACGCGCCTCCCATCTCGCGAGATCGGCAAGAAAACCGGTTGCGGAGTCGCTCAAGCTCGCGGGAATCACGAATTTGGAGATATCGGAAAGGAGGAAGTTAGGAACGAACTTGGAAAAATGGTGATGAGATCGTTTCGGAGGGGGGGGGCGAAAGGGAAAATTACCGTTGACCGCTAGAGTCGCCGAATGGCTTGTACCGCCGGCAATGTTCGAAGCCGTGCACGTGTACTCCCCGGCGTGACTGGCCGCTACCGATTCGATGCTCAGGATGCTATTCTTTTTCGTCGTCGACAGTACATTAATGTCACCGCGCGAGCGCGGTATCGGCACTCCGTTGAGCGCCCAAGAGATCTCGATCGGCAGATCACCCTTCAGTACCGAACAAGTAACGCTGATGGACTCGCCGGAACTCACCGGACCCTCGGCAATTGCGAACGGTGCGATTTGCGGGGCAACTGCAATTTGCATTTTTTACTCGATACCGATTTTTTCTCGAATTGCGAATCACCGCAAAGGATAACGAAGATGCACGGCCCTACGAAATAGCTTCGGCAGAATTCTCCTATCGTTAAAACGCACAGAATCTCTTCGCGTCGATTTTTTCGAAGGTCGGGAGTGGAAAGTTGCAGGTTTTCGTTTTGTTTGTACGAAACGTGTACGAATTGATTAGTGTCGAATTTTGCGAACAAGATATCGGTCGCCAAGTGATGAAAAATAAAATTCTCGATTGGGAGAAATGACAAGTGCTCGGATAGGTTATTTTGTAACGTTTGGAAAAAATTGGAATGAAAGAGAAGTAAAGAAGAAAAAATTGCAAAAATGATGATTGCAGAGAAAAGCTTGCTTGGTGCGAGGGTGGAAAATGAATTTGTATCTCCCGGGTACCGTTGACCGTAAGTTCAGCGGAATAGCTCGTAGCTCCTGCAGCATTGGATGCAACGCACGTGTATTCTCCCGCGTGACTCGGGCTCGCCGATTCAATGGAGATGAGACTGTTTCGCTTGGTTGTCGTTATCGAGATCGACGGATTACTCGCATCTATCGCAATGCCGTTCAGCGCCCACGTTATTTCCAACGGTGCGTCACCGCTCACGAGGGTACAAACTCCCGACACGGATTCTCCCCAATTCACCGCTTTGTCTGCCATTTTGAAGGGTGCGATCCGCGGGGGAACTGTCGGGCGATGAAATATAAAGGCAACAAAACTAATGATTAGGCGAGCGCGTAACTACAAGATGAGTCTTGATTTGCCGAGAATCGGCGTAAAAAAAAAAAAAAACGATCATTTTAATCGCTAGTCGATATGTTGAAATTTAAACCGATTTGGGACCTTTTTTGCCGGGGTTACAAATTATAATTGACAATTTGAGAATTCTCTGTTTGTTAGGAAATCGGTATTAAAAAAATCGACTGACATCTCGTCGATATTTGAAGGACCTGATGTGGATTGGCGGGAAAAATTCTCCGCTCGTAGCGATACCTGAAAGCCTCTGAGCTAAATTTCCGAAATTCATGCGTCACGCGCGACACCCGGGAGTCAATAAATAGCATTAAAATATATCGATGGCGAAGAATCGAAAGAACGTGATCGGTACACTTTGCCATTCGACCGATCGTTCATTTGATTCTTGGCCATCGATCGGTGCTGTGCAAGGATGTGCTTTCTGCTCGCTCGAATAAGATCGGTTAACTTTTGTGCAACTTTCGTATGTGCCGTGAGATCGGTTAAAAATCGGTGACAAAATTAAAAAATCGATGCATCGAAGGCGCACGAAAATTCGTCGAATCGTCATGCAAACCGTTGCCAGCCAATCCAGCCAGCGTTCCCGGAAAACGTGAATTGTGTTATCACAAACAACGATAAAGAGAAAAAAAGTAAATAAAACCAAAGAATTTTTTTTTTTTTTTTTTATCTAACGACGCTGAGTAATCAGCGTACCATTGACCGACAGATCGGCCGCGTGCTCGGCCGAACCGGCGGAGTTGCTCGCGCTGCAAGAATAAACGCCCGCGTGTCGCGCCGCTACGGAATCGATGGTCAGCGTGCTGGCGCGCTTGCCGTTGCTCTGTATGACGATGTCCCGATGGTAAGGGTCGCCCGGATCGGCGCTCACGACGATCGGACGATCGTTCAACGACCAAACGATTTCCACGGGGAGATCGCCCTTTATAACGGCGCACTGAACCGTCGCCATATCGCCGGCGTTCGCTGCCTCGTCGCCGAACGTAAACGGGGCAATCTGTGGCGCGACTGTAATTTTTTTTTTCCCGAAACCTCGACTTTAATTGCGTTCAATTAAAGAAAAACACAAATAACAAAAAAATCTTCATAGTTGCCGAGTCTGCTGAGGGACGGGTAGTAAAAAGAAAAATTATCTGCGTTGAACCTGCGTAGACGAAGATAAAGAAACGTATAGAATCTCAATGAGGAATTTGCCCTACGGGTAGCCGATTGATAAGCGGGATCAAGGATATCGAGCGTTCATTTTTTTCTCTCTCAAGAATAAATACTGAAGAATTGTCTCGTCGAGCTGACACACTCTCAAACATCAAATCGTCGACAACGGCGGAGACTTGCATTATTCTACACGGACAATAATAGGTTTTTTTTTCTTTTTCTCTTTTGTTTTCTAGTCAATATACGAACGTCGATCATTTCGAGATACGGGGGATGCAGACAGTCTCGTAATTCCTGCGCGGTCAGCGTGCACTGAACTTCATAGTCGCAGATCGTTCCCTCTCGTCATCTTCGCAGTTTTTTTTTCGGTCCCGTTAAAAAAGTGAAATTAATTTTGTTTTTATCCCATTGAAGTGGACAACTAATTGCTCGAAATGGAATCGCGACGATGACGAAAGGGCCGGATCGCGATGGCAAGGCGATTAGAGTTTCAGATTGAAACGGAAAAAAGAAAAATCGAATAAATCAAGAGAGAAGAAAGTACAATCGATATATCGATCAATGGAAGAATTTGAATAACTGCGAGCTACCATTGACAACGAGTACGGCCGTGTGACTGTGAGATCCTGCACCGTTAGCCGCCGTGCACTTGTATCTCCCTGCGTGCCTCGCAGATACGCTGTCGATGCTCAAGAAGCTGACCCTCTTATTATTATTAACGATCGTGACGTCGCCGCTACCGTAGTCGATCAACGGCACGTCATTGAAGCTCCACGTGAGATTAACCGGCAGATCGCCCTTGATTATCGTGCAGGACACGGACAACATTTCGCCCGAGTTCAGAGGATCGTCACCGAACGAGAACTGAAGGACCTGCGGCGCGACTGCGTGGACAATTTTTTTCGTCGCGTAAGCATTTGCGATATTAGGGCCGAGCGACTGGCGATTTAATCGTCATAGCGAACCTCTTCGATCAACATTGATTTTAGAAAGAGATTTTGTGGATGGACTTTTTTTTTTCGTTGAAAGTAGGAAAGTGATGAAAGTGGAGCTCCTCCTATGCTATAAACCATTATTTCTTCTCTATACTATAAATATGTCTCTGATAACGAAAAAAAAACGAGATTAACGATTTCTCATCAACCTAAACGTCTCGAGAGAGGGATTTCGTGCGTGCAGGCTCGAGCAAGCTGGCGTAATGAAAGGAAAAATATTGAAACATTGAAATAGTTACTCTTGGCCGTGAATCTGATTTAAAAAATGATGTATCTTAAGTTGCGATGTGAATAAAACAAATGGAGTATGACAAAAAAACAAAAAAAAAAAAAAACAAGAAAAAGCGGTCACTTCAGTTCCGGGCAGTGTGTCAGAGATTCAATAGAGGAGGAAAGAAAGAAACGCGAACCGTTCACTGTGAGGAGTGTCGAGTAGGAGGACGTTCCCGCCGCGTTCTCGGCCGTGCAAACGTAATCCCCCGCGTGTCTCGCGGTGATGACCGATATCATTAGCATGCTAACGCGATCGGCGACTTTCTTCGCTATCACACCGGACGAACCGCCCATCTCGACGCCAGGATAGCTCCATCTTATCGCCAGTGGCAAGTCACCGGTCGGCACGATGCACTGAAGATTCGCGAACTCACCGGCGTTCATTGGCAGCTTCGTGAACGCAAACTCTTGTACAGTGGGTGGCACTGAAGTTTTTTTCATTTCACGCGTGTATGAACCTCGCCTTTCGTGCCGTGTGTCCGTTATCAGTATTACAATTATTCAATTAATTGCTAGATAGTTTATTACGCAATTAATTAATCATCGAGCAGAGAAAGCGTCGATGTTAGACAACATTTTTAATGCTTTGAATAACTTAATTAATGCTCAGATTTGAATAGATTCAAGTAAGAGCGGGTAAAAGAAAAAGAAATAGTGAATTGGAAATTGCAAATAGTAAATAATTAATTATAAATCGTAAAATGTAAAATGCAAATTTCAGAACCCAATTGTTGAAGCGAAAGATAAAAATGTTTAATTGTATTCAATGCGTTGATTTTTATAGCAATCTTGAAATTTGTATTTTTGTGTAAGAAAAAAAAAATCCGTATCAGCGATATTATTTTCTTCGAGGATATTTTATTCATTAACGAAGAGCGCGACGACACGGGGAGCTTTGCCGATCGATCGTGTGCGGCAAAAAATCATCAAACGGGACACACGGTACAACGGCGGTAGTGAAAGTGGTCTTTGATCCACTCTTACCGTCGATCATCGCCGCTCAAGTTAATCTCACGTGTGTGTGTGAGTGTGTGCGACAGTAATTAATGTATAGGAAGCATCAAAGGGCCGTGAACGCGTCGCGAAACCACGTAGTTTGCGAACCGCTCGGTACGGTGTGTTGTCGTGAGTTAAATACACCGAATACTCCAGAGTCTTCGAGGCTCGAGAGCGAGTTTCTTGTGAGCTCGGATTACCGTACTGTAGCGTGGGCCAGCTCGGCCCGCAGATAAGGCGAACGGGAGAAGACGAGAATAAAGGCGGACGGAACGGAGAACGACGCAGCCGGCAGGTGTGCCGAGATTCAGGAACACCTGCCGCCTCGCAGCGCAGCGCGTGGGACACGCGTTTCGAGGCTTTGCGAGCCGAAACTCGTCCTAACGTCGAACACGACAATGCAACCGACGACGATCAATCGTTGCGAATTGCTGTAATAAACATTCTTACGCTAACAATACACCGACAATCGTAGAAAACATCATAAATTATCGTGACCTGAAAATCCTGGAAGAAAGAGTGACAGTTACGGTGAATAAATTATCGACGAGATGAGTAGCGAATTTTTGTCGTTGCAACGGTTCAAAGTGAAAAATCTTTGTCGCGACCCGAGACCGGATGTTTTTGGCGCCGTTCGGTCGCATCCGTTCGTCAAAAAAATTATTCCTTGGGCTCGTCTCGCAGCACGCAACTACTTCCTCTCGTATATCAACGTTCCGTCGTTTCGCGCGAAGTACGACTTTTCTCTTTTACTTAACGAGACCCTTCGTCGTCGACCGTATGGGCCGGAAGCGAAAGATCAGCGCGGCGAAGTGCCCGGGGCTCTTTTGATAATAAGTCTCGGTGCGTGTTGATAATTTGTGGTTTTCGCTTGTCATCCGTCGAGAAACATTGAATAAACTCTGCTGCGAAAGGTGTCTCGATCGTCGCCTGTTCGTCTACGCTGACGATTCGTGTTTATTACCGCGTGGGCGAACAATGGAAGGCAAACCGGTGCCGTTTAATGCGAGTGATGTACATCGCGATTGCACGATTCAATGCAAAAGGCCCGTAACGAGTATCAAATCTTTGTTATAAATCATTTTAAGTTGTTATCTTTTAAAATCTTTCAAACTCCGATAGCGTAATCGGACGTTTGAATTGAATCTTCTTGTTCAGGTTCAGCAATGCAGCAGAGTTAATTCATGTTTATTTTTTTCGCGTATCGAATGTTTTATTGACGACGCCGAACGGTAACGACAGAACTTACCCATGACTTGAACTTCGAGGGTTCCTCTAGCGCTGTATCCCTGTGCATTGCGTGCGACGCACGTGTAGGTTGCCTGATCGCTGTGACGTTCGACGTTCTCGATGATGAGGGTTCCATTCGGGAATACTTTTTGTTTCCTGTTGATCGGAAGAACTCGGGTGTCGCGCTCCCAAACGATGCTCTCAATCGGATATCCGGCTACTGGGCAGGTCACGCGAAGAGTCTCGCCGGCGACGATTGCTTTCTTGTCCATGTGACGAATGAAGGGCAAGCCGTAGACGTTGAGACGGGCCGAATGTTCGGCAGCTCCGACCTGAAGGAATCGATTTTGTTTCATTAGCGCGTGGAATCGAGGGTCAGGTTTGCTTCATCGAAATAATTCAATGACTAATCGTTCAAGCGACGTCGAGAATGCAAATGAATAAAAGCCACTTTTTGATTACCTTCGATGCAGCGATGCACTTGTACAATCCTCCGTCGTTGGTGTGAATGCTCGAAATGTTGAGATGGGACACGACATCACCGTTGACCTTGACGTACTGCCCAACTTGTAGTCTTTCCGTGTTCGATAGCCGTTTTCCGTCGAGTTCCCAGGCAATCTCGGGAGTGGGGTTGCCGCTCGCGATGCAGTTCAGGAAGACACTGGGTCCCGGCTGAAGAGTCTCCTCGGCGAAAGCCTGCTTGATCTGAGGTGGCTCAACTGTCGATATCGGTTAATGTCCGTTAGTATCGGGCCTATGATATTGCGGTGGGTCACTTAAAGTATACAGCAGCAACCTGTCGCTGCGCCATGCTTCGGCCCCATTATTTTCACACCCACTCGGTTTCATTCTTCGCGAGCTTCCCGCCTTTCCACCCACACGAGAATATTGCATTGTAACGCTCAACGATACAATCACGCGAACTCGAGCGAAGCTTACATTATTCGAAGAAAAACGTTCGTGACGATGGCGCAGCGTTGCGATAAGCAAATTTCAATGTCGAAGAAAAGTTGGAATTCTTTGTCAATACATCTAATCGCGTTTAATTGTTCGACTCAAGGAAGCCATCAGAGTTTCAGCGAATGCAAATTTCAATAATGATTTCGTCAAGTAACTCACATCGTCCTCCGAGTTTCAATTCCGCAGTGGCTTGAGCGCTTTCCTGGTCATTTCTAACGAAGCATTGATACATTCCCTTGTCCTCTTTCTTGACACTCTCGATTCTCAGCACCGGATCCTCGAGACCAAGAGGTTTGCCGTCCTTGAGCCAGGAAATAGTTTTGATGGGATTTCCGCGAACGTTGCACGTGAAAGTCGCCGGTCTTCCGAAGTCGACGGTCTGAGTTCTCGGTTCGATTTCGGCGGCCAGAGGTGCGGTTACGGTAAGTACGGTTTCGACGCTCTCGCCACCCACGGAGTTGTTGACGATGCACAGATATTTTCCAGAATCCTCGACACGGGCCTCGCGAATGATCAGAGTTCCGCTCACTTGACGAACGCGCTCGTTAAGCTGGACCGGTTGTCGCCTCGATGTGCCGTCGATGAACTTGTACCATCTGTAACAAAGAAAACAAGACGTTCTTGTATATTCGACTGTTTCTATCGACGAATTTGCGTATTACGATTAAACCGACGTCTACAATGCGCCCGATACAAGATACACACACCGTGAAACTCCTAAACGATCCCGTACGATCGAAAAGACGTACTTATTGCACTCGCAATGCGATTATCGATACTGGGGTGAAACAACCTTCGGAATGTCCGGCACAGGATCGTATTATCGGTAAACGACGAAACTTTTATTAACGAAGGTGTCGTTGAAACTAATATCGAATAAATTACAAATTGCACTGCTTTTCGGAGCAAAGTTGATGTTTTTTGTTTCTTTTGTCGCCCTTTTTTTTTCATTTTTTGCTTACAGAGGAAATTTGAGACTGAATGGGCAATGCCGTGAAGGAATTGAATCTCGGTGCGACAAGAGAAATTTTTGACGCGACAGGAGAGCACGTGTCATGCATGTACCTAGATATCGGGGCAGGAAATCCTTGTGCCGCGCATGCTAGCGCCAGTGAATCGCCCTCTAAACCCCGGTATTTATTAAGACCGTCTCCAGTACCCTTCGGTGCTGTACGACCAGACGGTTCTGAAAATAAAACGACCCACGATCCTTTTACCCCGTTTACGATCACAGCTAGAGACTACGAGCGATCGTGTAAGAATGCATGATAACGGATACTCGTTGATTATCCAAGGTCCGTCCAATTGCGACTTTCTTGACTTCGAGGTTGCTTAGAAATTTAAAGAAAAAACTAAATTCGAACTAAAATATCACACTCACACTGATCAACTCCTGACGACTTACCTCGTTGAATTTGGCGTTTGCTGGCTTCATCGCGATTCAGTTATCTCGAACTAACTACGTAATTGATTAACTCGCTTACCTTGTCTTTTTCGGCAATCGAGACTGATTTTTACTACTGTGCTGTTTGTACAAATAACGTGCGAATGTTCGTAATATGTTCCGACATGGAAAAAAAGTATTTTTTCGTATATTTCGTAAAAGCACATTTCGAAGTAAATCCGGAATATGCGATTCTTTTACAAGATATTTGGTATATTATAGACATATATTTTGTGGTATACTTTTTTTCCATGTGGTAGTCGAGAGCAACGAGGAATAAATGCAAATAAATAACGAGTAGTCGAACCGATGCGGTGAGTGTGGTGTCGTCGAAACAAATTGAGAAAATCGAGAGACGGATCACGAGATCGGGGAAAATTTTTTTTCGCCCGTGTACCTGGTAATCGGAAGGGGATGTGCCTGAAGGGAGTGACTGAGAGCGACGTTACGTCCTCGGGGTACGAAAATTACTTCCCAACCCTCGTATTTTTTGCCGGTCGATCGAGGAGTTATCTCGCCGGTTCCCTCTGAAACGGGGAAGGAACGAGCGTTCGAGATCGGAGATTGGTACAATCATTGTTAAATAACGAGTCCAGAGTTCATTCATACGAGAGTCTCGATTTTGCGAATGGATGGAATACAAATGAACGAAAGAGGAGCGCCCCAAAACTTCGTTTGAGCTTCAACGGCCGCGGTTAACGAGACGATAAAAGAATCAAAGAAATTGTGAAATGTTAACGCAAACAAGAGGAATCAGATCGGGAAAACGGTTTGAGATGTGTACCTGGTTAGCGGAACGGGATGAGCCTGAAGGGAATGAGTTAGAGCCACGTTACGTCCTCGCGTTACCATTAGTACCTCCCAACCGAATTTTTTCCCTGTCGAGCGCGGAGCTATTTCGCCAGTCCCCTCTGAAAAGGGAAGCAACCTTGAGCACTTTCGAAGACAAAAAGGCAACAGCTCCTTCGCGAATCGAGACCGAATTGGCCTATCTAACGTTACTCAACAAGGGCAGAAAAAAAGGCACTCTCCGATGTAGTTAATAATAAATGTACCTCGTGACTGGAACGGGTGACCCCTGAATCGCGCAATCCAGCGCGATAACTCGATCGCGGCCAACCCCCACGAGCTTTCCACCCTCGTAACGTTCGCCCGCTATTCTAGGCGCTACGTTGCTGTTCGGTTCTGCAAATATTCGTTTCCACAACATTGGACAATGACCGAGTCATATCGCGATACAGAAGCGATTGATATCCGTCTACTTCAGCATTGAGTATGATGGGAGCAGAGACTATCGGGATATCGCGAATCTGAACGCTGAGACAGGATGCTCGTGAGGGACGGCTGATTCTCTCGTACAATTTGTTACGTTACTTGATTTTCATTCGCTAAGTACCTGAAGAATGGGGCGGGAAATCCTTGAACCGGACACGTTAGGCCAACGGTATTATCAATCGCGAGATTCCTCTTCATACCGTTGGATTCTTTGTCTCGGACGTTCGGAGGAACGCTTCCGCTAGGCTCTGCAATTGCCCACACAATATGCGCTATAAAGATTTGCTGGCACTCTCTTCATGCGTGCGAAGTGCGTAAGTGTGAAGAGAAATCATGGATCATTGATGAATGCAGAGGTTATTGACCTCATCGAATGAAGAGGAAAAACGGGTACCCCTGCCGATTTTACGATGTTCCGTCGCCACTCAGTTCTACCTACGTTGCTTGCGTTTCTCGGATTAGACATCCTATCGAAGCGGTCGATAAAGTTTCCTACAAAAAGTTGTAGCGAAGGGTGGAAGGTCATAGACCTGTGCAATTCTGACCTCGCAGGGTTACCCTGCGAGTCGATAGCTCTGGTTGACTAATCGCCACAATGTCGCAACGTCGTTACGAGATAATAACATTCGATCGATGTAGCGTAGCGCCAATACGCAGAGAAACAGTATCGTCGGCAAACGCGACGAAAGTGTATCTTTGATAAGCCCTGCGAGGCAGCGATCGCTCACCTATAGAAGGGCGCAGGACTCGCCTGCGCCTCGCACAGCATTGTGATTTCCTTTCCTTGATCTTTGACCAGCTTGTCGAATTGCGAACGCGACGGCACCCGAGGTGGACTACTACCAACTGGTTCTATTTCGAGAGACGGAAAACAAATTTTAGGAAAAAAACACAAAACAGTCTTCACGAAGGTGAACCCGATTGCTGGGACTTGGGGTAATCAACGCGAGAACTTCGATAAAGAAAAATTCTATGGCCCAGTTCTCTTCTCTACGATCTATCGATCAAGTTTTTCTCATCAAAGAAGGCGAAATATTAAAAAGGAGCTCAAACAGTGTCAAGGAGCGTTGCGACCTTGATAATTAAGCGAAATCGACATTTGCAATCCGGTTCCAAAACTGCTGGATACTCTTTGCTGATTTGAATGATGGACCTTGAAATTGAGCGAAATGCAAGGGAACAAATCTTCCATCCGATTCTAAAAATAATGCAGATTTTTTTCGCTAACCCTTGGTCGGTGAATTCTTGCACGCTTCATTTCTTTTCCATACTGGATCCGAGACGTACCTGAATATCGGAAGCGGATTTGCCTGAGCTTGACAGAGCATCGCCATCGAAGCTCCCATCGTTATCGAGAGCACCGTTATCTTAGCAGTGGGTGGAACCCTCGGCGCTGCCCCGTTCATGGGTTCTGCGAATACCATCGCGAGAAATTTCTTCGAGATACGATCGATACGACAAAACGATAATGCTACCTGAATGTTGGAAGAGGGTGTCCCTGCGCCTGACACAGCATCGTCAGCGGCATTCCCTCGGCACTTCCGAGAACGTCGTACTTGGCAGTCGAAGCGACTCTGGGCTTGGCACCGTTAACCGGCTCTACGCCGTCGCGTACAAGTCGTAAGAAAAATCATTAAACTCTGTTACCAATAGCCGTCTAATGATTCAATCTCAGTTGGCGCTGAGGCGAACGAACCTGAACCCCGGAGCTGGGAACGCCTGGGCATCGCAGAGCAAACTCAATTCGGCGCCGTTCGATATCTCGAATGAATTTATCTTCGCGGATTTTGGAAACTTCGGCGCTACTCTCCCGGCCGGTTCTGGCGCGATAAAAAACGAAGAAAAAAGAAAAAGCAAATGGTCATTGAGTTAACGTTGAATTTTCTCGGGGCTCGTTCGATCGACCTGGACGTTGGAACAGGGTGCATCCGATTCGCTTCTTCATTATCGTAGAGCGATGAAAAATAAAGTGTAAGACTGAGCTCGATCGATTTCCGATTAAACGGATTATCCCTTTCGGAAGCATTGGCCCGAAGATGAGAGGCGGAAAACCCGCGCGAGTGTCGTGGACGGAAGCCGAAAAGGTTGAAGGTGGAGCAGGGAACCGGCGCGAATCTCGAATTATAATATCAAAGTGAACTGACCTAAAGACAGGAGCCGGGTATGCCTGGGCATCGCAGAGCATTCTCAGCTCGGTGCCTCTCGCCGCTTCGAAGGTCTCGGACTTGGCCAATCTCGGAAACTTCGGTGAAACCCGTCCCGCTGGCTCTAACGAGATTTCCCCGTTCAAACAGGTGGTTAGCACGGTGGAGAAGGAGGCTCTAGCAGCTGCAGGAAAGGTTCGAAAGCGAAAGGACCGAGAAGTGCGGGAAGCAAAGAGAGAGGAGGGCTGCAGGTACCAAAGGCGCAGGAGCGTGGTGAATTAGAATTGATTTCTGTGCACTTTTCTAAGTTGCGTCGAGAGAAGAAGCCACTTCAACACATAAAAGGTAGGTAGAGCAGTGACGAAGATGAAGAATTACTGGGAGAAAAATAATGATCCGGAGATACTTGAACATAAGCGGTACGTAAATCACCCGAAGCAAGGACAGCCGGTTAGGAAAACGATAATTTTACCTGAAGGCTGGAACGGGATAAGCCTGCGCCTGGCATAGAATGACGATGTTGCTACCGGTGCTTCTCTCCATCAAACTCCCTTTCTCTCCTAACACCGACGGCGCTTTGCTTCCTACCGGCTCTGTCGGGGATACAGTAAAGTCAAGCTGCGAATGCTCGTCTAGAAACGTTCTAAAACTAAGACGATGAAACTTCTAAGCGAACCTGAACGCTGGTGCGGGGTAAGCCTGAGCATCGCACAGCAAGCTCAATTCCATCGATCTGGCGACCTCGAAGGAATCGGATTTCGCCGATTTTGGAAATTTCGGTGAGACACGACCCGCGGGCTCTGACGATATACAGAGATTTTGTTTTATGCAAAAGTCATGTCAATATTTTTTTTACCTGAACATTGGAACCGGGTAACCCTGACCCTGGCAGGGCACGACGATGTCATAACCGGCTCGTCTCTTCATCGAGCTTCCCTCCTCTCCGACAATTGCCGGAGCTTTGCTTCCAACTGGCTCTACACATTTTTTCGCGCGATGTGATTAACGTTTCCGTGCAGCGAGTTCAAGAAAATACGATTGGAAGAACGATAAGATATAATGAAGAATCGGTGCCGTGCAAGGTAGGAAAGATTTGATTGAATGCTTTACCTAAAACTAGGAACTGGGTATCCCTGAGCCGGGCAAGACATCACCACACTCGTTCTTGCGGCTTTCGACTTCCAGCCACCCCGCAATTCGCCGGTTACCGCGGGTGCTTTGCTTCCAACGGGCTCTGCGACCACGCCCCGAGGGTAAGCATGCGTTCAATCAGAAACAGCGTTATTTCAGAAATGAAACGAAACATCGAGGATAAAGAATGAGAATTACCTAAACGATGGAACTGGGTAACCCTGAGCCGGACACAACATCACAACGCTAGAGCTGACTCTCTTCTGCATCCACCAACCCTTCATCTCACCGGTGAATCCGGGCGCTTTGCTACCGACGGGCTCTGGTCGAGACGGATATCGGAAAAAAGTTAATACCAAGGATTTACCTAAACGAAGGGACCGGGTATCCCTGGGCCGGGCACGCCATCACAATACTCGACTTCGCAGTCTCCTGGATCCACCAACCCTTCACGATCCCCGTGAAATCGGGAGCTTTGCTTCCGACCGGTTCTATGCGAGATTGAGACCATGCAAAACGGCACACACGTAGATTCGTTAATGAAAGAGTAAAGCGATGGAACAGAGTTTGCTTTACCGGAAAGAAGGCACGGGGTAACCTTGCGCTGGACACGCCATCACGATATTAGAATTCGCCGGTTCCACGAGCCACCATCCCTTCATTACTCCCGTGAACGCGGGCGCTTTACTTCCGACTGGCTCTATTTGCATACAACAGCAATTTTCGCGCGTAAACAAATGCCGACCTTCCGATAGCGGATTAGAAGCCGATTAACATAAACATGATTACTGCTCAAGAATTACGTTTCATAGCTTTATAGCAGATTGTTATTGCTGTTAGAAGAAGGAAACATTTCTGATTTTTTTTTTTTTCTAATTTCCCCAATGTGTTTGGTTCGATCGATAGATCTAGAACTTTTAAACGTGATGTCTCTTTTATTTCCAATTTCTTTGTTGTGATATCCCCGCGAATCTAATAGCGAAAGTACGTCTCCGAGAACTTCAAATTCTTCGTACATCGAGAACTCGCTCAGGAAAATGTATACTTGATTCAATGAAAATTAATAAAGAACGAAGACATTTTTCTTGGAATTTGACAAAACTTTTTGTCGCTAATGAATTTTGATTCCAACAAATTAATCAATTCCTGCTCTCAGCACATTAGCCAGCTCTGGTACGGACCCATTGACGACGCTCGATCGAAACGCCGCGTTGTAATGGAAGATATTAATTTAAGATGATGGTTTAACGCTCCCCCTACGGGGTCTTTGTATCGCTACTGTATTGATCGAAGGGGCTGTATTACCGGAAGGCAGGGACCGGGTATCCCTGAGCAGGACACGCCATGACGATACTCGACTCAGCGCTCTGTCTCATCCAACCACCCTTCAGTATGCCGGTCAACGCTGGAGCTTTGCTTCCTACCGGCTCTACATTGGGACGTGCGAAAATGAAATGTATATGCTGTGAGTTTGCACCGTCTACCGCAAAGTGATAATGGCATTACGGAGCTTGAACGGCTGAGCTGGCCATAGAAGTGCCACAAAACTCTGCGACGACTGCCGCAGTATTGGCATTGATTTTTTTTCTTTGCGCTGAACCGCTTCCAATCGGGCTGTATTCTCGACTACTTATACTCCGCGCGCCTTTCCGGAGTTGCCGAGTTTCAAAGATTAAAGAACATCGAACTTCGTTGCACTCGGGGTAATTAACATGCCACTTAATTATAAGTTCGCGTAGCTGCTCTCGATGGCGCTCGCTCAACAGTTAAACTCGCGTAAAGCCCATTGTTCTGGCGCAACGTTGAAAAGTAAGTCAAGTCGGTAATACCTATACGAGGGAACAGGGAACCCCTGGGCCGGGCAAGTGAGCGTGAGATCTTGTCCCGCAACTTTGTCGTACCAGGCCTTCTTCAGGTCGCTCGAAAACTTTGGTCCCTTCGTACCGATCGGTTCTGTTTATGAAAATACGAATCTCTTCCAATCGAATCCTTCAACACGGCGCGCGAGAAAGCCTCTCGATTGATTATACTTTAGAGGATATACCTTATCACCGGAACTGGATAACCCTGGGCATTGCACGGCAAGTTGACGTCGGCGCGGACTCGGCGAAGAAAGAAGAAGGATTTAACGTCACCCAGGAACGCAGGAGCTTTACTGCCGAGAGGTTCTGCTCGGGAAAGATACAGAAACGCGTCAGAAGAAGAGCGGAAATCGGAAGAAGAACCTTCGAAAAATGAATTATTTAGGAACGGCAGATTCTCCGCCATGTCCGGTACTTCGACAGACCAAGAATAATGAGAGGTTGAGTTCTCGTGAAAAATGTATCAACGGACAAGGTTCCCCGCGTTCATGGGCCGACGGGCTCTCCCCCTTGAATTAAATAACCCTCGCTCACTCATTACCTCTTATTTTATCGTACATCCGCGGCCACTTTCCGTCCCTCACTTCGCTCAGTCTCAAAGTACGTCGTCTCTATGCGCAACTGGGGAAGCTTTAATGGAACAAGGACAACAGCAGAAGCTGACAAGTGCCACGCTTTTTCTCTTGTTTAGCGTCCCGCTGTGCACGCGATGATAATAGATTTTTCAATTGATCAAGGTCAATTTGCCTACCTAGCAATCGGAGCCGGATGAGCCTGGGCATTGCACAGCACAGCGATTTGCGTGTCCATTTGTCTCGTCAGCAGCGATATTTTCGCATCGCCGGAAAATGCTGGCGCTTTCGTTCCGACTGGCTCTACATGTCGTTCGACAAATAACCGAGCGATCGGATTATGTTATAGTCACGTGCGTGTCCTATTTACCTAGTCGTTGGTACAGGGCTCCCCTGGGCGTCGCAAAACATCGCGGTATCCTGTCCCTCGTGTCTCCCTATCGTGCGACTCAAGTCGCCCGACGTCAGGGCCGGAGACTTTGCCCCGACCGGCTCTGAAAGTGTCGATCAAAATTGACGCAACTCTCTCGCTCCAACGATAAGTTATCGATAAAAGTTACCCATACGAGTCAATCGAGTCAATTACGGAATGAATGACTAAATTTCATGTTTCGTCAATGATGTAAGTAACAAATGCAACTATGTTGAGATTGTACAAAGCAAATACGCCGGCTACCTGGCAATCGGTGCAGGACTCCCCTGGGCATTGCATGCCAGTGCAACATCATAGTCTTTGCGCCTGACGAACGCGCTCAGTGAGTCGTCAGTCGAGAACATTGGCGCCTTCAGTCCAACGGGTTCTACGATTCGAGCGAATGAAAAAAAAATAGAAATAAAGGCCCGCCTCTCGATACGATGCGTCGCGGACGGATTGTTGTCACTGTGATTTGAGTCGAATCAATTTAACCGGGACAGGGTTCAGCCCTTCGCGCCGCCACCACGTGCACATTATTCACGGCACATCGCTTGACCTACTTTCGCGAATGCGCCGCTCGGGGAACTTAATAATACATCACCATCGCACTCGGCTGCTCCCGTATATCTGTATAGCTCGGTCCGGATGAGAGGGGCGAAACGAGAAACGAGCGAAACGAGAGTGTATCTATTCGGACTAGACTTCCCGAGCGACGGGCTTCATTGAAATGTCAAAGGACTTTCGCGCAATTGACGAACTTGTGTGAGGTTGTTTCGCAGTTTTGGTACAGCCGAATCGAAATGTGCAACCGATGCAATGTTTGCGCGATGATGTTGACAAACTGATGAAAGCAATTAGAATTTCTATTCGCGGGATAATTATCTTTGCGAGTTTATCGACATGGTTCAACAAATGAACCTTTGACAGAAATTTGATTGGAACAATTTTTTTCTAAAAATTCGAGGTTCCATAAAACTTGAATTGCTCAGCGGATTATCAAAAAATGTGGAAGCTGCGGCTTGAAAGCCAAAAAGAGCCAAAGATATTTCCAGGTCCAGGTACAATCAAGGAATGAATAAAAACATCAAAATTAAAGGGGAAAAAGTCGAAAATTCAAGGACCAAAGAAGACTATTAGAATCAGGACCTTTCCAGGATGATAAAAATTCAAGGGCAATCGCAGAATTCCAAGACAACTGGACATCATGATTAATGATTAACCGTAGTTGACGGATTACCTCGCTATCGGGGCAGGACTTCCTTGGGCATTGCACTCCATCGCAATATCGGAGTCCTTGCGTCTAGCGTAACCGCTGAAGGAAACGTCGCTCGAGAACTTGGGCGCCTTAAGTCCAACGGGTTCTGCGCGACAATCGACAACAAGCGTGCGTTAAAAGATTCATCGTCATTAACGAAAAATTCCGATAGATAGAAGAGTTCGAGTGCTCGGAACAGGGTCTTCCCGGAAAGGGGGCCTCTTTTGATCTAAAAACCGTATTCTAAGCACCGCGCGGAAAAGTTCATACCACTCGATACTGTATCTACTCGTACATTCGAGAGCGTCGTTGACACTTTAATTTCCAGGTCACCCACATCGTTGAGTGGTCGCATTGAGAGGGTGCCCATAGAATCATGTTAACTCTCGTCGCAACGAGGGTACAAATTACCTCGCAATAGGCGCAGGACTCCCTTGGGCGTTGCACTCGAGTGCAATATCGAGAGCGTTGCGTCTTGAATACGCACTCAATGATAGATCGCTGGAGAATTTTGGTGCTTTCAGTCCCACGGGTTCTGTGTACAATTTGCATTCGATATACGAAATGTCTCTAAAGATATCGACCGATAAATCTATCTGATATTCTGGGACAGGGGAAATTGCAGAGATAAATTTAACGAGAATATAATACCTTGCCAAAGGAATCGGACTTCCTTGAGCATTGCACTGAAGTGCCAAAGCCGCACCGTTTCGTCGCGTGTAACCGCTGTAGGAACTGTCGCTGGAGAACTTCGGAGCCTTAAGGCCAACGGGCTCTGCGATCGAGAAAGATAATGATGAAGTACGCGCATAGTGTTACAGCGGCAAGAGAATCGTGAAGGTATTCGCGGGACAGGGTTTCCCATTTGTGAAATGGCTTCATTCGCGATGCATAACGATAGCGGAGTTCTTTGCATTCGTACGGGTCATAGACGAGTGATAACATTGTGCATATCGACTCCTACAGCTTCGATACCTGGTCACAAGAACAATCGCAGTGACCTACTTTTGCCATTCGAAAAGAGTCCAGTTTACCTTGCAATCGGCGCTGGACTCCCCTGGGCGTTGCAGTGCAGAGACAAGCCTGCACCATTGCGCCTCGTGTATGTGCTCGATGAAGCATCGCTCGCGAACTTTGGTGCCTTTAGTCCGACCGGCTCTATTCGGAGAAATTATCAAAATTGTTCGCCCGGTTTTAAATTACAACCGGATATCCAAACTAGTCATCTCTGGTGGTACTCAAATCTCATTGTGACAATGTCGAAAAAGACCCTAGTTTCATGAATACGCATACGAAATGGACCCAAGCATGGGACAGGGTTTCCCATTTCCAGAACTTTTTGTTTGTGACTAATCAGGTCAAAAATCGTCATCAACATTCGTGCATTCGCCTCGGCTTCAATGGCTGATTAGGAATAGCAAAGTTCAAAACGAGCTGCTATCAGATTCGAAAAGAGTCCAATTTACCTTGCAATCGGTGCTGGACTCCCCTGAGCGTTGCACTGCAGAGACAAATGCACACCGTCGCGTCTCATGTAAGTACTCGACAACGAATCACTCGCGAATTTCGGCGCCTTTAGCCCGACCGGTTCTATTCGAAAGAAGAAATTAAGAGAATCCTCACTATTTTTTTATCTTACAATTTCAAACCTGATTTCTACATGGGACAGGGTTTACGATGGAAAAACAATCGCAAGTTCTCGAGTTGATGTGGGAACATTACCTGGCCAAGGGTGCAGGATGTCCCTGGGCATTGCAGATCATAGCCAAATCTACGTCTTTGCGTCTCGCGTAAGCGCTCGACGAGAGATCGGTGGAAAATTTTGGTGCTTTCAGTCCAACGGGCTCTGCGCGAGAATTGGAAAAATCGCGATGAGGCATTCGAACCTTCTTAGAAAACGATGACTCGTGTCTACTGGGGCAGGGTGACCCAAATTGCTATTTCTCGATCGCAACGAGAACCAATTCACTGGTGCGATTTACCATTGACTTGCCTCGTTGCCGTTTGGAACCATAAATAAATTCTACTGGTCTCGATAAAGAAGCACCGTTTCAGTCTAAAAATTACCTTGCCAACGGAGGCGGACTTCCCTGAGCGTTGCATTCAAGGGCAACCTCCGTGCCTTTTCGCCTCATCCATGCACTCAGAGAATTCTCGCTGGAGAACTTCGGCGCTTTGAGTCCAACGGGTTCTGAAGGACACACGAGAAGCTAGTCAAAATGCTCTTCGTCCAATTCGATAATAAACAACTAATCGTAGAACGACGTTAAGTATGCATATTCTTCGCCAACTGCGAAATCGGTTTACCTTGTGACTGGAGCAGGACTACCCTGAGCGTTGCACACGAGTGCCACGTTGGAATCTTTTCGCCTCGAGAACGTTCGTGACTCGTCGTCGTTAGAAAATGACGGTGGCTTGAGTCCGACGGGTTCTAAACGTTTCATTCAAGGGTCGGCACGTTTACTAAGATTATTTACCGCCGGTATTTTATCCGGGACAGGGTTTTTATTTACCCCTCGTTCGTTCGACCGAAGGTTAGAAGCCGCGTGCGAACAATCTCGACGAAAAAAGAAGCAGAGCAAACAAATCGATTACCTTGTAATTGGCGGCGGACTTCCTTGGGCGTTACACGCGAGTGCAACGTCCGAGTCTTTGCGCCTAGCGAAAGCTCTCAGGGAATCGTCGTTGGATAAAGCTGGCGGTTTGAGTCCAACCGGCTCTGGATAGTGCAAACGTTAGTAGACTAATTTTAGGATCGCCTGGAGCCTCGAAGCGCGTAGTTTACATCCCGCGAGCTTGCAAAGCGGCAGCGTTATAACCGAAGCGTCAAGCACTGAATGGAACTTTGTGCGTCGGCTTTTATTGTTCTCTCCCCCTCGAGCTTGGAATACGTTCCATTGTCTAGGGGCGCGTGACTCCTGCGCCACGGCGAGTCTATGAATATCATTTGAGATGCAATGAATCGATCTGTCGAAGGCTCGTACTGGATAGAAATTCGATTTCACGAGCGGAACGCTTCCAACGGCTCGAGGAGCAATCGGGAAAGGCCGCGCGAGGCGTAATTTCATCGGACCCTCAAACTATGAAATTAGTAATTGGCGCGTGTACGATAAATTCAGTGACATCGTGATATTTCGCACTCGAAGAGTCGCGAATGGAATCGAGGCGTTGCCTACCTCGAAAGCGGAACCGGAAAGCCCTGGACCGGACACGTCAGACTCGCCACGTCTTTGGAACTCACGTCTAGCCACTCGACTTTGCGATTCGCCGGCAATTTCGGTTTAGTGCTCGTGCTGGGCTCTGAATGACAAACGAGATCGATATTCGACAGAGCGATTAAGAACGACTAAAGTGGAGTCAACGGGAGGGTGGGAAATGGCACAAATCGGGGGGATTGGACAGGGCTACGCCCGCGGAGCGCGGAGCGACTCCGACATCGTCGAGTCAACGACATTGTCGAGTACCCGAAGACGGTCTCGCGGCTTATCGTTAACCCACATTCATGAGTTTTGAATTTCTATCTGACCCGCGAACTCCGCAATGCTCTGAATAGGACTCCAGCGCGAAGGCAAGCGAATGTCTCATCGATTTTCGTTTCATGGTCTTTTTAGATGATACAATTTTTTCAACTCTATTTTTTTAGTCTCGCGTCTCGTTTCCGGTCTATCGAGAAAGAGAGGAGCAGAAAATCGAGAAAGGCATATTTTCGCGTCTGGCCTTTCATCTTTACCGCGCGGCCCCCTTCGCATAAATTTCTTCTTTCTTTTTTCCCTACGCTCTTTGTGTCTCCCGCGAACAATGAAAGCGACGGGCTCTCGTCGTTTTTAGTTGAAATCGAAGAAACGAGAGCAAGCGAGCAGAAAGGAGATATTCGCACGCCGCGAAGTCGATCGTTTCGCCATTCAGAAGCCGAGCTTCGAGGGTTTATAGCCTACAGGAAATTCGTCTCGAGTGTAATCTCGCTCTCACCGCGTTTCACACTCTTTCATCGTATTTTCTATGACCCACTGTGCCGGAACTATACAATCTTCTACAGCTGTCAGAGAGTGAAGTTTCAAAGGGGCGAGAAGTGAGCCTCACCTAGACAGAGCGATCGGGTAAGCCTGCACTGGGCACAGCAGCGTTGTTGATCCGGTCGACTTCACTTCCACCAACTCGATCTTCCGATTGACCGAGAGCTTCGGCTTCGAGCTCGTGCTCGGCTCTGGATTGCATTAAACACGCGCACGGGATAGCACAGCGGGAATTCGATCGCTAATTAATTTCGAAGATCGATGACGTTGTTAACGTAACTCAATTTTCATGGATAATTACTGACCGTGTTACGGGGACAGGGAATCCCTGACCGGGACACGTGAGAGCCACCGCAGTGGATCTCGTCGTCGGCTTCACAACTTTGATGTCGTCGTTCGTGAACTTTGGCTTCGCACTGGATACGGGCTCTGAGATTTATAATTTGCATACAAATCGACTCTATATCGTGGATTTTTTTACGATTCGGAGCGATTTTTCATGTGGGACAGGGAAACCCCCTTTAAGGCGACGACGTTAAGACTCAATCTGTACTTAGCTTATTCTAATGATCTATGACGCAAGAGAAGACGAATCGCAACAGCTGCTTTTGCAAAAAAAAAAGGTGTCTCGTAAACTGATCCGACTGACCGTGAAATGGGCACCGGAAATCCTTGGGCAGGACAGGTCAGTGAAATTTCATTTCCTTCAGGCGTCGGCATGAGGACCTTTATATCGGCGTTCGTGAATTTCGGTTTGGCGCTCGTCACAGGTTCTGAGCGGAAGAATACGAAAGAGTGGAAGAAACAAAGAAAAATCATAATTGTTAATGAGCCTACCTAAAAGCAGGGACTGGGTACCCCTGAGCAGGACACGAGAGGGTGCAGTCGTCCTCGTTGGAGCGAACAGTCACTTCCAACGTTCTCACGGATACTCCGGAGAATTTCGGCTTTACGCTCGCCATAGGCTCTGATCACCCGAACACATAAGAGTAGATTCGTTTTAAAAATTCGCATTACGCTTCCATTGACCAGTAATCAAATGCCAGGACTTGCACGGGCACCCCCCGGGGATGTAGGAAAAGAAATTACCTGAACGATGGAACCGGATAGCCTTGAACGGGACATAAGAGAGTCGTCTGACCGCCCAAAAGGACTACAGGATTCGTGGACTTGACGTCCAGTGCCGTCATCTTTGGCTTCGAGCTCGAAACTGGTTCTAAATCACACGAAACGCTGCGCTGAAGTCTCGATAACAACCCCAATTTCAACGATTTTTTTTTGATAAAGCCATTTCAACTACTATGATGAGTTCAGTCTTCAGGATGGCGCATTTCGTATTTGGATTTGTGGCAAGCGCAAGACTTACTTGAAAACTGGGACAGGATGTGCCTGAGCTGGACAGAGCAGCGGTACCCCATGGCCTTCGATTATTTCGAACGTACGACTCTTGTCGATCGTGGAAAACTTCGGTCTGGCAAAGCCCACCGGTTCTACAAGTTTTAGACTGAAGACATTAGAATAAAAATGAGAAAATAAAAGATTCTTTTCGTCGAAGAATAGATTACTTTTTCGCACGATGCCGGGACAGGGTGCCTATTGACGAAGCTCGGATTTGGTTGAGAGCCGACAATCGAGGAAACAACCTACTCTTACGCTCTTCATCGACTCGGAACCGAGACGTGCCATTTATTTTACTCCAACGCGTCGGCCCATACGAGAGACAACCCAGTTACATCAGTGCACGTGCCTACTCGTAAAATTTCCCTGTAGCGTACTCTCGGTTTTTTTGCTAACTTCTTTATAACAAATGAGCATTGCTCGTTCATAACTTACGTGTAAAAAACATGCCGACTTCGAATCGCTAAAAAAAATCGTTTCAACAGCCACCTTACCTAAAACTCGGAACGGGATACGCCTGAGCCGGGCACATCAGCGTAAAGCTCGAATCTTTGGTAACGCGAAGACCGACGTCGTTCACGGATGGAAATTGTGGCTTGGCACTCGAAGCAGGCTCTAGAAAACAATTTTCTCCGTTCTCAACATTTGCGGCAAGCAGATTCAACTGCACGAAAAGAAAAAGAAGCACTCTGTTGCTGGAAAAGGGCACCGACCGGCTCAATCGATTCAATCTCGGAACAACAAATCAGCGGGAATCAAAGTGCTCGAATGATCTGATCCTAGTAGCAATGAGCAAACAATTAATGCGCCATTGTAGTGTCTATAATGGGTCGTCGCACCTTCGTGAGAGTCTGGTTCGTCACCGACATGACCGCAAAACCACATTGCGCGTAAACACCTCGGACTCGTCATTATTACTATCATCATCAAGTACAAGGTTTCCTACCTATAAAGCGGCACTGGAAAACCTTGCGCGGGGCACAGAAGCGTGACGCCTATTCCCGATGCCGCTGAGAATCGCTGCAGATCGCTGGTACCGGATATCTGCGGCCTGGTACTCGACGCCGGCTCTGCATACATTGCACCGCGCACAATTCACACACACAAATTCCCATCCATATCCGAATACAGTGGAAGACGCAGCGGAAAGCTGCTCGTTAGTATTGTTTCTCCCTTTTTTTTAAATATCTTTTACCTGAACGATGGGACTGGGAACCCTTGAGCTGGACACAGAAGAGTCATCGCGCCGGCGAGCTTCACCTTGAACGCCTGCGAATCGGCGAGCGATGGAAATTTGGGTCTCGCGCTCCCGACTGGTTCTGTGTACACGGGCATACGGGAAATTGAAGAAAGAAAACGAGGATGTCGGACGGGTTGAGGTACGAAGAGAAATCGCGATACCGAATGAAAGAACGGGAAGTCCCGGGGTACGACATCATTGTTGGAATGGAAGAATGAAACATACACGGATCGGCGGAGAGAGGTTACACTCGACCAGAGAGAACGACGAGCCAATGCGAAATAGTACTGCAACGAGGCTGTGTTGGGTTCGGCGGGACGTAGATGATAAAGCGCGCGGCTACGTTCGACTTGTTCGCGTGACGGGACGTCGACCGCACGGTGAGCCTCGCCCGAGTCGCGTTGCTCACCGAGTCAAATATAAAGTGCGGAGTCGAGACGAAGGAAGAAAGATAGGCGCGCGCACCCCGTTGGGACGGCAGAAAGGATTTCAATATTATGGTATGTACCTGAATGCTGGAACGGGAAACGCCTGTGCGGGACAGAAGAGAGTCTGCTCTTCGTTTCGACGAACCGTGAAGGCGCTCATCGTGTCCAGCGTCGGAAACTTTGGTCTTGCACTCCCCACGGGCTCTGGGAAGCGCGGATTCGTGGACATAGTCGTACGGTACGTCATGCGGTTATTCGTCATTTTTTCTCAGAGTTACAACTAGATATTAGGTGCGTGGGCGGTTTATTGGGATACCTGAAAGCTGGAACGGGAAACGACTGTGCCGGACAGAAGAGCGTCAATGGCTCGGCGAATCTAACGGTGTAGGCGCGCATTGTTTCCGTCATCGTGAACTTTGGTTTCGTACTTGCGACCGGTTCTGTTGATAAAATCAAGATAGAAAAAAAGACCGGATTCCGCTGAGATTTCCGAAATAGCCTACAAAACCCGACTGATACGCGTACTTGAGCAAACGGCGAGAGTGTTTTTGGCGACGAGAGTTGGTGAAAAGGAAAATTTCATATATATACCTGAAAGCTGGTACAGGAAACGCCTGCGCCGGACAGAACAGAGTCTGAGCTCCGTCCTCGTGGACCATGTAAGCTCTCAGAGTGTCAGTCATCGGAATTTTGGGCTTTGCACTGTTAACGGGTTCTGGGAACGTCGAACGAAAACAAGAAGAAAAAACACAAAAAAAACGCCACGATGCGGTAGCAATTTTTTTTTTCTTTTTCGCAGAGAGTCAAATGAAAGAGACATGAACGAATTTTTGGTGCTACCTGAAAGCTGGAACGGGAAACGCCTGAGCCGGACAGAAGAGGGTCTGCTTAGCGCCTCGACGAACGGTGTATGTTCGCGACGTGTCCGTCATCGGGAATTTAGGTCTCGCGCTTCCGACTGGTTCTGATACACGCAATATTAACGACAATGGAATGAAACGATGAACGCGAGGTCAAAGGCTCATTACAGGCGGCGAGCGCGTGAAAGCAACGACTATGACGACGACATAGAGAGGGGAAGCTGGAAAAAGCTGTGCCAAACCTAATCGACATAATTCAATCTATTTCTCGCTGAGAGAAAAAAAAAACGAGATTGTCATCCCTTTATTGCGCACCTGAAAGCTGGAACGGGATAAGCCTGTGCAGGGCAGAAGAGCGTCAACGGTGCATTGTTTCTGACCGTGTAAGTGCGCGAGTTCTCCGACATGGTAAATTTCGGTCTCGTACTCGCGACGGGTTCTATAATATTGAAGCAAAGAAAGAAAAATGCTTCTGAGTAACTTTGTTTCTCACGTTGAATGCTGGTCAGTGTTGGTGAAATTTTGCAATCGAATTCCGCGATATTGATTTGAAAAAAAAATCGAAATTATGAGATATTTGATTGGATTATTTTTGTTTTCGCGGCTTTTGTGAAAAACTAAAATCGCATTTGCCAAGCTCTCGTAGCGGTAAATCGTCGGGGAGAAAGTGAAGTCGGTGATTAAAAGAAAAACGAGTGAAACCTTGAAACTTGGCCCGATTGACGAACTCGCGTTTTCCCTCGCGCCGATGGAACATTTCATTGTGAACTACCTGTTTGATTGCACCCCGGCCATGCGCGGATAATGATGATTGCATAGGTTCGCCGAGAATAATCTCGCGTCTGTTACCGGCGCGGGGAATCAAAACCGTTTGTATTGGTCTAGGGAAATCACGGGACACCTGTTATTACCTCGCTTACCAGTTACCGCGGTGCGCTCCCGGCCGAGTCAAAGTCTAGTCGAGCCTCGAGAGTAAATCGCTCGAAGCAGCAAATATGCAGCGAGTCAGAGAAAACCCCGCGCGGAAAGAAAGTATACGTGAAAGTATTAGGCGCAAATAATTTTTTTTTTAACCATAAACCGATTTGCCTCCCGAAAATGGGTGTCTTTGGTTTATCTTCTTCCCATCCGTGATGAAAAATGAATTGAATAATTCCATAAAAACACACGCACACGCAGACAGAAGAAAAATTTCATTTTTTTCAACGCAAACGTCCTTTCAGAGCACATATTCAGCACAGATTCGGATAGAACTCGTTTAATTTCTCGTTTAATGTTTATAAAACTCTTCTGCATTTGTAATCGCTACGCCTTAATATTATTTTAGCCAGCAATATTTTCACGAATATTTGCGTTCCGTTCGGAGAGAGCGACAGAGAGTTGGTCCAACATTCGACTTACTTGTGAACGGGAACGGGGAATCCCTGGGCGGGGCATAATAACGTGACAGAACCGTCCATTGTAGTGCGGAAGCTTCTTGAGTCGTCGATCGTCGGGAACTTTGGCCTCGCGCTTCCGACCGGCTCTAAATTCGTAATCGTTCGAGGACTCTCTCGTACTCTCAAATTCTACCGACTGATATCACTTAACTTGCCTGTTTCTCTCAAATCTTTTTTTTCATGACGGTACGGGGAACCCCTGTGTCGGCCACATGCAGTCGAGTTCATCATCGATAAGCGCCTCGCAGCCAGGATTTTACTATTATCACAAATCATCGACCGATTCGTGAAGATTCTTCGCTATTTCTCGCATGAATTTTACACTATCTCCAATTCGTCCACCCAAAACCTGGATCGTTTTTCAACAAATCGTCTCAAAAATTATCATCTAAGTCAAATGAAGATACCATATCCGGTTTCTATCTCCGGACACTTTTCTTTTCGGGGATACGCCTGAACAATTCGATCTTCGCCGGTAGTCCAATTTCAAGGTAACGATTGAAAAGATTCTTTTTTCTGCCTACGCATCCACGACACTCGCGGTTAACTTCCAATTGAATATATACAATTTCATGTAAATACGCTATAAATTTGCGGTCGTTCGAAGGATCGATGGATCATGAATTTCCGTAACGATGAAGCGCCCCTCTCGGAACTTACCTGTGTGCAGCTCGCACGAAAGGTGCTCGCGCGCGCGTAGAACCGATACCGAGTGCGAGAGCAAAGTCGAGGGTAGTTTTTTTTCTCTTCTTCTTTTTTTTTCTCAACAAAGAACGAGACGAGTGTCTTTGCGATAAGAGACATCGAGCAAGAGTGAGTGAGGAGAGAGAAAGAGAGAGAGAGACTGACATACGCGACGGTCGTATAGCGAAATCAATGTTCGAGGCGGGCGCGGTGGCGCGTGCCCGCAGGGGTACCCTGTCCCAGCATTCAGGTGATAGTCAACGAGCTTGGTACCGACGGTTGCCGCGCTTTGAATCGACTCGCCACTCGAGCCGTCTCGCTCGCGTCTCACAAAGCAACATCCGCGACTGCATCTTCCCCCATATCCGCGTCGCAACCCTTTATTTCCCAACTACCGCGCGTGACCCGAGACGCTCCGTACCCTCACCACGATGCGCGCCGTCTAGCCGGTTGCTTAATAACCTCCGAGATAGCGCATCATGTCTTGGGCATCCTCGAGCGCCTTGTCTAAGCGTTCTCCATAAAGCGATGCAGCGTGTCCGACGATTCTAGCCGGTTTCTTTTATACAACGAATTTAGACGCGTGGAAAATTCATTCCGAAATTCAGGTATTTCGCGGTCAGCGCCTTCTCAAACCCCGAATTTGGCCCCCCTTTTTTTTTAGAGAAGCAAGCGCGAAAATGATTTGAATTTTTCGCGCGATCTGCAGATTATTTTTTTTTTTTACTATTTTTTTTCGCGATTCTCACGATCGGATTTGGACACGGATTTCGAAATCGGAATACCAAGCTCGTTGACCAGTTGACAAACACGATTTTTTTACTTTCTAGGATTGAAGAGAGTCGCCGTTGGCGCCCGAAAACGACATCGAGTCTCCAAGCTTGATTTTGCTCTGTTTCGCCAAAGCGGAGCGGGATTATCGAAAGCGTCCCTCGGGAGTCCGAGTTCGCGCGAATCCTGAGCGTATTCGAGAATACCACAGCGGACCTCGGACGGAGCGTGGAGAATCGATGATGTTTCGCCGTCAACGCGCGCCGAGCATAGGAACCGCGAATCCCAACACCGTCGCTTCGAAAAATAATTTTTTTCAACTTCAAGCAAATATATTTTTTGTTCCATGAAATATCGATTTATTGCAATCATCGAGACGAGTCTTTGTGAAAAAAAGACGAAAGGAAATCCTTCGAGCGGAAAATTAACCGCAACGATTTTGCAGCCAGACGGAAAGACTTTTGAGAGGCTCGAGATGTATTTCACAATGCGACAAATAAATTCGCGGCAAATTGGGTGCTCGAATCTCGCGTTCGGCTTGCTGCGTGCCTCAACGAGAAAAGCGCCCCATTGAGTGAGAGCGTTCGAGTAAAATCGATTAACGAGCGGTATAGGTAATTCGAAGTCGATCGGGAGTCGTTTGCTTTGGGTGCGGTGCCTACGCTCGGTTTCGGAACGACAATTCTGGCTACCGACGACATTTTTCATTGAAACAGCAGCATTTTTTTTTCATCACTACAACTAGCAAATAATTCGTTATTTCGTAATTTTTTTTTTTTTTACCACAAATCAGATTATTTTTCCAACGAAACAAAACAGACCTGGATCGTCATTAATGTAAGTATTTCGTCTCGAAGCGACGAAGCTTGAACGTGGACATTATCGGTAACCAGAATCGTGATTCACGATCGTAAGATTTGAATGTTAAATATGTCGAGTGACGAAGATCGACGAGACTCTGACTTACCGGTGATGACAAGTCGTCCCTTCGTGGCTGAAAGTCTAGTCTCGCCGGTGAGTCGGTGCTTGGTGCGGCACTGGTAGGTCTTGTATCCGTCCTCGGGTCCGACGTCTCTGATGTGAAGCTCTCCGGAGGGAAGTACCAAATACTTTCCATCTGTTTGTATTTTTTTTCCGTAACCACAAGAACTTTGATCAGTATATCGTTGCGTTTTTTTTTCATTTTCGAGTTTCTCATGCAAGCTCACGCGCGAGTATGCGCGTAAATTTCATTTACTTCATACTCGTCCATGAGTAAAAACGCTTCGTCGACATTTCTGAAATTAATCGTTTCAAAATCTTTCTTCGAGCTGCCAATAAATTGTAAAAATCTGACAAACTAGTCCGGATTTAAAAAAATCGTACGAAGCGCTTTTACTATTATCTTAATTACTTTAATAAGCAAATACGCGACCAAATTCATGCAACGTGCAAAACATGTGGATCGTTGAAAGATAAAGAACGTCGATATAGTCGGACCCTGAATGAATTTCGTGCTTCGACTATTCGACGATTCCATCGAGTGCGGAAGCCTCGATCTGTTATTAGACATTATTATCATCGTCATGCAAGCCGTGCGGCCCCGGATAGGGCGGCGAGCCCTCGCGGTGAATAGAACGAAATACCAGCTCTTACTCGCGTATTGGACTCCGAGAATGAGAAATATTTTTATTTTCCTATTTTTTTTTCTAGAAGAAATATTTCTCTCACCATGACGGCGAAGTACCGGCATGCGAATTATTAATAAATGGGTTTCTGGATCTGGGTTATCGTCGGTTATTTCCGAATACCGAAAGCTCGATAAATCCAATGAGCCCGACGAGCTACGAACAGGTATTTCATTCCACGGCTCACTCGCGTGTTACACTAGCATCCTCGTGAATTTTTGTATGAAAGTAAATTAATTAAAATAATTTGAAAAATGCTTTACCGCGCGATAAGGATCGATGCATTTATTTACAAATTTTGCAAATTTTTGCAGTTCATTGTGCGAAACTCGGTGTCGAATAACGCGAGTGTTGGCACTCGGAGTAACGAAGATCTGAGAAACTGATACCGGTATAACTATACGTAATGCGATGCTTCTACACGCGTTTGCGAAAATCTGAGACACCCCGACTTCAACGAGGGAGCTTTGTGTACCACACGCCGACGTTCTCTGTGTTTTGCGTTCGCAAAAGTCAGAAAACGTCCAAAAAAGCCTTCACTATAGTGGGTTTAAAAGATTTTTTTTAGTACATGCAAAGTTTGCCAGTAAGGAAAAAAAATGTCGCAAAATAACACGAATAATTTATTTATTTATTTATAATCGAACGAATTTATTAATGGAGATTGTTGCAATAATTATTATTGCGGCAACTCCTGACAAACTAGTCAAATTATTAAGTCCTCGCGTACGGGAAACTTTTCTGAGGGCACGTAGAACAATAATTTGTTGTCCTCATAACAATGATAGTGTTTAAAAAAAGTCTTCAATTGATCGAAAAAACGACCCAAAACTACTCAATAATTTTTTTCCAATCTTTTTTTGTGATTAAAATATGGAATAAAATCGATTCACTTGTCGCTAATTCGTGACATTTTCTTTCCTTGCCCGCCACACCACCTAACATTAACAAACAAAAACCCGGATGCGCGTAAAAAAAAATGAGGAAGCTACATCGGATCAACGGGAAAAAAAGGAAGATCGGGAAAACAAAAGGTCCGGAACAGCGCGAGCAGCGGCAGTCAACGTCTTACGAATGTTTCTTGTTTCTATCGTAAATTTCGATCGCAACAATTGCGATGCCTATGAACATTATTCGAATTTAACGAGAGGCGAGAGATTTCGACGCGCGTGACGAACGGGCGGACGGATGGATGTCTCGCTGAGGCGAATTATTTGTAGCTGATAATTGATAGCCAGCCCAGTCGAAACTGGTCGCAATCACTTTTCGACAAGAGTAAAAGTGACCCCTGATTTTCGACGATAGCAATTCGCGCGACCATGTGCGGGTGAACCCTGTTCGAAATGCGAAGCTCGGTACGTTGACCTTGTCGGGGCTTCGAGGAGTCGGCGGAACTCGCGTGTGCAAGCGCGAGACAGTGTCGATCGGGAGGGAGAGTGGAGGAGGACGTTTAATGAATAAGGCAATTTTCACATAGTATTCCATCCCTCGGCGTACCGTTAAATTTACCTTTCCTTCACTTTCCCTCGTGTCCACACTGCGCTATACTCGGATAATCGATATTCACCCACTCCAACGTCCCTTACTCTCTCTGCCCACCGATGCGCCATACCGCAGACCCACCCCCGGCCTCTATGTTGGTCATTGTACTTTCGCTCGGAGGCGATTTTCCGTGCCCGCAAAAGTTAGCCGCGACCGGATAGCATCGAGCTCGTCGACGCGGCTCGTCGGCAAAAAATTTCGACCGCCGAAAACTATAGCGAAGAAAAATAGAACAGGAAAAAAAAGGGAAAATGTTCGATTGGAGCATCGATTGCCGAATAACTGGTATTGCATTGATATGCGTGGTTTTGCCGATGAAAATTAATTGAACCGAATGGGATACTGTTATGGAAGAATAATTTTGAGTGTCGCGCTGATAATAGGTGATTCGCGTTATCGCGTCTTCGAAAGAAATGACGCCAAACTGTTGTCGACTGACGAATACTTCGCTGGTGTCTCTCAGCGTTCTCCGACTCTTCGTCGTTAATTATTTTGGCTTTCTTTCGTCAGCGCTGGGTCCTACGTTAATTGGTCGCCGGAGGCGCTTCGTCCGGTACCGAGAATGACGCGGCAGAGCGCGAGCACTCGAGTACGGGAATAAGATGGATGGATGCTCGTGGAAAGAGACGAAATGGACCGACAACGCGAATGGCCGGTGGGAGACAACGCGGCGTTGAACAAATTAGTTCATTTTATTAACCCTAAAGCCCTGCGCGCGTTACAACACGAGTACCGGGAGTGAACATGACGAGACGACGAAGATAAAAATAAGGAAAAAAGATGTGGGGGCCACAATCTAATAACGCCGAGATCGTTTCTTTTAGATAATCCAATATTTTCGATAATTTTATAGCGCAAAGCCGTCCGGACTGTTCCTCTCCGAAAAAAAACCTCCTCGAAATAAATTTCTGTCGGATCAAAACTCGTCTCCAAGAACACGAATGAATTCGTAAAAAAGTCATACGTATTTATAAATAATAACGAATCAGTTTTATCAGACAAAACAGTTAGGTTGCCGGATAAATTGTTAAACAAGTTTGTTTCAGCAATTTGTTACTAACAATTTGAAATTATTATTACACAAAACCAATCTGTGGAACACCTTTCATATGCTTGATTTGTTTTCCGATTTTTATCTTATTGGAAAACATTCGAAATTGTTTTTGAATCTCACATTTCGGACTGTTCGTCTGTGACTAACTTAATCAAATTAATTTATTTATTTTAACATTATTTTATTATGAAATTTTATGTTGTTTTCTTTCTCAATGTGTATGTGGGAATTATGTATCAGATATTGAATATATTGAGTTGTCTTTTTATTTTAATCTAAGTTGATAAATTTTGTTCGAGGAGATTCAGTCGCGGAACCGGGTAAGACACTACTTGCTGGTCGACCTCCCAAACTTTGCGGATATCCCAGGTACAAATAAACCGAAACTTCGGATGAAAGCTAAAGTATGACTTTTTCTCAGACGACCGACACATGCCCGCTCTCCGCTGGTCGAATGGACAAAGAAAAAAACAACTAGAAACGAGCCATAGGTGAGAAAACGGTACCGTAATCGGGCTTAGGATATATGACGGTCGTCTCGTCCTCGACCCAAGAGTCGACCTCGACGAATTCGGCGACGAAGCTCGGTATGTGACACTTGATTATAGCAGCGTTCCCTCGCAAGACATGCTCGTCCATCACGTTCACTGCGTACCGCTGCCCGACAACTGTAACCAGACGACGGGGGCCATTTTTTTCTTACTGTGTCCGCACAAGGTGATCAAAGGGTTGATGCGAAACGACGTCAAGATTTCGATTGAGAAAAATATGATAAATACGATAAAATGCGTATGCGTGAATTGATTTTTTCTTCGTCGCGCGGATTTTGGAGCATTCGGTAGAAACAAAAAATGTTGGATGACTTTAGTGTAAATTCTGGGGACAGTTTTTTTATCGACAATGAAACTGAATCTGTGTTTGAAGGATGTTGAAGCATTCGAAAATAAGCTAAAGAAGATGTAACAGGAGAACGACTCGTCGATACCGATCGTTCCTCCGGCTACGACATTATATTCCAGCAACGTGCAATCTCTCGAGCTTCGTAAACGGGATGCACCGGATGCGCTAATGCATCCCCGTACCGTAGGACGCGTGTTCGTCGTCGGCACGATAATTTCCGCCGTCGGAATCGATCCAGCCGGCCACGTCCACGTGGTCGGCCACGAAAGAGGGCACCTGACACTTGAATATCGCAGCGTTGCCGCGGATGGCAAAGACGTCGTAAACCTGGACCTCGAAGTACTGGGAGACGACTGCAAGAATTTTCACGATGCCGATCCCATCAATTTTTTTTTTTTCAAATTGATAATTGTTAATATGTGCGAGCAAAATCGTGTCAATCAAATAATAGGACTTTACAGAAATCTTTTTCCAACTCGTTTGTCGAAGAGTAAATAAAGATCGTGTTGACGTTAAACATTTTAACTTGACAATAAAAAAATGGAAAAGTTTATTTCCGACCGGGAAATTTGTTTCGCTTCGCCTCAACTGGTCTAATGCCCTGAGAAACTACGACTGCGAGAGTAGGCGGCGCGTTTCACATTCTTGGTTATACCCACACGAGCTTGTTTGTCTATTTACGTATCTAACACCCGTCGAAGGCGTGGGATAGTACCCGCGCTACCCGAGAATACACGCAATCCGCTCCCGAAAGTTGTTTTCACACTGCACTCGAGTGCGCTCGAAGTTTTTCACAGATTTTTCGTGTTGCATATGAGATATATTCTTAGATATCTTTTGCGGCAAGCGAGATCATCGTAAATCTTCCGGGGTACCGTTAAAGACGGCTGCATTTTAGACTGACCGTTGACCGCCACTGGTCGCGCTTGGATTTGGAGTTTTTATCATATCGTAGCCACGGATCGAGATTGCAACACCTCGTAAAATTCTGCAAGTTACTATTTCGTTCGGGAGTGCGATTCCACGTGAAAAAAAATATATGCAAAACATATTTTACGAATATAAGACGTACGGAAATAGAAAATAGAATATATAAAATAGCACACACGTAGCAATGCAATATATTTTATATTTCTATTTCGTTCTATAGAATTGAGTATATTAGAAATGTATGAAATTTCGCGTTTTTATATCATCATATTTTCATTATTCCCTGAAAATATATTCGGACTTTACTATTTTTCAACAAAAATATATTGGATTTTTTTATAAATCTACTTTGCAATGTACTTTTTTTTATGTGGCATAGATAGATGCATCGGTTGTGGCCAGTTTCGCAAAACAAACGGAACAAAATATTTATGCAAAAAGAAGATTTCCAAAAATGAAAAAAAAATCTGGAATACTTATATGTATTCGGAAAATGTATCGAAAAAAATTCGCTAAAAAAGGTGACCGAAAGAGTAGTTGAAAAATGGTTTTTTCAACATTTCTTTGAATCTCACTTTTTCCTGGAAATGTAAGGACAGACTCTCCTCAATAGGATTCGATTTAAAATTGGTCAGCTCAAAAGCGTTGGCCCCAAACTAGCCAAAACCGGTACTTCTATTTTTCGCGCCTCCTCAATCGAATCAAAACTTTTCTGTCTACTGAAAACCGAGCTCTATGCGTTCTATTCGAAAAGTTTCGTGTTTCGGTACCCTTTTCCTCGTGGTTGTTCGCCACGTAACTGGTACCGTCTTCTACCGATACCCATTCGATAACCTCGACGAAATCGGCGACGAAACTCGGCAGTAGACACTTCAGTGTCGCGGTGTTGCCGCGCAGCACGAATTCGTCAATCACACGGGACTCGTAGAATTGTTGTACGACTGCAAAGTTCACCAAGCCTCATTTTACGAATCGAACAAGTAAATGGTGAACGGACACGGCGGTCATCGAGAGAATAAAAGTAATATCGAAACGTAAGACGTTGACGACGTTGCTCGTTGTCCTAAGCTTCAGAACGTTACCAAAGAGATTTTTCTCGCTCGTTCTTAGTTCATATGTATTTTTTTTTATGGAGTCTTGCTCCGGCGACTATTTCGCGAGCGGGTCGGAGGGCGCATCCGTAATCGGCAGGACGTCGTCCGCGAAGTGCCGGAACGTTGGTATTACCTCGAACAATTCATATATCATTCGTCATACATCGAGCGACCGTAGCGTGTAATTCACTTCGGTAATTCGATGTTCACAGTCGCCGATTCGAGCGTGACTGGCTTCGACTGAGCCTTACACGGGTTAATAATAGATATTTGCGGCTCTGTGGCTCTCGAAGCTTTTCGTCCTTTGAACACAAAAATTCGTCGGAGGAAATCATCAGTTCCGTTCTTCGCGGGACGAGACGCCGGGAAATCGCGATTCTTTTGGTTCTCTAATTCTAACACGAATCTTGTAGAGACTTCGAAGCATGCGCGATTTTTTTCCCTCGCGACCGATTACCGTAGTCTCTGTTCTCCGGGGTATAGATCGTTCCATCATCGGCCATCCATCGGTCCACGTAGATAAACTCTGACACGAAACTCGGTATTTTGCATTTCATTATTGCGCTGTTGGCGCGTATCACGTACTCGTTCTCCGCCTCGGTCACGTAGAACTGCGAAACGACTGCTCGCGCGTCGCATGCAACAGGATTTTTGTTTTTCATCGAGTTAGTCACATTTTGGCACGTGATGTTTTTTTTTTTTACACAAGTGAAATTAGTAACAAATCAGAAAACGATATAAAACCCTGTGTTTTTTTTTTTAATCAACGACCATTCTCGCGAACACAAACAGAGCCTCGATTTTGTCGACTAATGAAAAGAAGTTTTTCTTCTGTTTTTTTAATGAAGCTAACTCGTGCAGTAGACAAAAATGCAGAGTCGACGCAATCGAGGCTCGATTGTAAAACGCCTGATTATCAAAAGCCACATCTATTAGTGTCAAGCGCGCGACAGAGAGAAACAGAAAAGAAGAAAATTCTTTTGTCTCTCGCATAATTCGCGCGAAGTTCGACGGTCTATTGTAAGTTTTTTTGTACCCTGCCCCGAGCCAGGTCCGGGCTGCTGGTTGTCGGGAAGATATACTTCGCCGTCCTCCCTTATCCACGCTTCTACCGTCACGAACTCGGCTATGTAACTCGGTATACTGCACTTCATTATAGCGCTGTTCCCTCTAATGACGTACTCGGTCATTATCTCGGGCTGATAAGTCTGCGCGACAACTGCGTGAAATTTTTTTTGTATTTTCCTTTCTCTTCCATCAACGAAATGTTCTTATTGTTCTAATCAGTGTTAAATTTCTCCTTAATGTCGGGGTATTTTTTCGATAGATCATTCACCGGGCTTTAGTGATAGATTTACGACTGATGAAGCTGAAAATTCAAAACCGTCAGGAAAACGCCTGGGAAGCATATTTGGAACGAGAAGTCATCAGCAAAATTGAGTAATCACATCCGTCGCCACGCCATCGTTTTGTTGCCGCTGTATCGTTCGTCAGCTTTCCGAACCTTTTGTTATAATTCAAATACAAGCTCGAAAAGAGGATTGAAAAAGGGACTTTCGAAAGCAATCTCCGAATGGATGATGCGCGAGTGTGTAAAGTACCGTAGTCGTTGGACGGTTTGTAGCTCGAGCCGTCGCTTCCATCCCAAGAATCTACCGACACGAATTCCGCGACGAAGCTCGGTATGGTGCATTTAAGTATAGCGGCGTTTCCGCGTATAACGTATTCGGACACTACCTCGGCCTCGTAATACTGCACGACGACTGTTAAAGGACAAACACACAGGCTTTATACTATCTTGTCGAAGATACGGAGATAGTTCGAGCTCAAGAACGTTATCATCGAATTTATCGGGAGTCATTTCTTAACCTCGGGGCCGGATAAACTTGTGAAAGTTCAGGAATTAATTCCATAGGAACAGGTGAAATATTTTGTCTACACTGTGTTGCTCATTTATGTTCTTCGGCGGACTTGTACTTTAATCGTTGTACCCGCGTACCGTTATTAGCTACTATCAAATCAGGTAAAGTCGCTATCTGATAGAGTAAAACTTCTAATTAAGTTGAGACGTTAGAGCAGCGGACTCTGATCGCTGTACCGCGGTCAAGTTATGGGCTGCTATTGGATCAGGTAAAGACCTTATCTATTACAACTGTAGAGCTTTTAATTGAATTGCCCTGTTACACGGAAAGCAATGTACTTTGGAAAAATTCGATAAAAACTTGTATTCTGGCAGAGTCGCTATCTAGTAAAGTTACAACTAACCCAGATTTTGAGAGCCGATCGCATATTGACGAATTTTTATTGTTCGCTTCGAAATAATGAAACGGTACGGTACGGTTTTGTTTGTTACGAAACAAAAGGTCATATGCTACTCGGTTTCGCATGTTAATTGCACATCCTTCCGTTTCTCAACATGCGATACAAGCGTTTTTGGAGCAGAAGGGCCGCATCGAAGAGTGCACGTTGGAAACACTCAGGAGCGGTTGATTCGTCGGGGAGGTAAAAGTAAGAGTGAACTCAGGACACCGACTGCCGTATAGATATAACGGTCCGAACCGCGTGTATTCACAGCACTTTTATATATAAACGTTATATACTTGCAGCGAGATCGCCTGCGCCGCATATAGAGCGATAAGCGCGATGCCCAACGGAGCGACGGATATACGACGTGGACGCTGCAGGTGGTGTAACCCGCCTATATCGCACTATATTGCAAAGTTTTACTCGTATCCGTATAATATGCATATAGTACCTATGTAGAAGCGAACGGGTTCAGAGATAATCCGAAGCCGCCTGGCACGGAGTGCACTTTCTGCCTTCTCTCCGCGCCTCGCGAGAATTCGAGGACGTTGACTTTGCTGCTCGCTGCTCATCGTTATTATTGTATCCTTTTTTTTCGCTCTCCCGTCTTTCTCATTATTTATCCGAAATATACTCGCTGGATATAACTATATATCCGGAGTTGTTTGTACGACTTTGGGTCCCAAACGCGTTTTAATCTCTAGCGGAATGTGAAAAACGAAAAACTAGGAAACTGTGGCATTAGTTGCTTTGTACCGTTCCTCTCGTCGGGATTGAAAGAATTTCCCTGGTCGTCCTGCCAGCCTATGACCTGTACGAATTCGGCCACGAAACTCGGTATGCTGCATTTGAGTATCGCAGAATTGCCGCGTATCACGTACTCGTTGTTCACTTCCGATTGATAGTACTGATGGACCACTGAAATTTTCGGTTCGATACGATAGTGATTTTTTTCCCCGATCGAAGACACTATCTGCACTTGATGTAACAACAATTGTGCCAAATTGTACCAACATTTTTAATGCCATTATTTGCTCAATTGCGCTGGAACGATGGTCAAACATGTTCCGAACGACCTTTCGAGGCGCTGCATCGGATTCGCATGTGCGGAACGAGATTTAAACAAAAAGGCTCTCAGTGTCGCGTGCGGAGTCGTTCGCACCCACGTTCTAGCTCGGAGCTATCGTCGCGTACCAAGAAGGAATCTCGAATGCCGACCTCGCAGCTGCGTCGAGCGTACCTACAGCAACTGCCGAGCGGTTATGACTGACTTACTGCTAAATGCCGTTTGTCTACCCACTACTCATCGCGAGCGACCGCTGTGCGAGAGTGTGTCTGCGCGTGTATCGACCCTGCCCGCTTCTTGGCTCTCGTCCTAAACCACCCGGTCTCGTTTCTCCCAGCGCCGAGACGTTATCTCAAAGCTGTTTCCACCACATCCTGCTAGAAATCCCGAAACGCGCTATGTACCGAATATCCATAATCTGAACGAACGAACTACGATGTTTCCGCGGTTATCGATATTTATTGGATCTCAATTGCTTCCGGAAATACATCCGTGAAATCCACGATCGAAAAAAAAAATGGACTTTTCTCGAATTCCCCGGAGTTGCGACGTACCTTTGGGTATTTGCAAAATATGAAATATGAAATCTAATTATATCCAACTTCGTGATTTTATTCTATATTGAACTGATCCTTTCCAGGAAGAAATTCTTTTGAATCGCGACATTGATCGACTTTAAATTGCAGAAAATGGCATGAATAAATCAAGTTTCCGACTACCAAAAGATTGTCATCTGTGGGTACTTCCCGGTGTGACTAACACCCTTAATTCCGTACCCGGTAAAGTATTCAATTCTTCCCCTATCAGTGAGGGGTCATTACTCGATGCAGTTTGCGTGAAACGAGACTGAGAGGCGCAACGAAAAAGAATTTGGATTCGCTTCAAACTCTGCGTCCCCGAAATGAAACTACGCCGCGTTTCGTTGCTTCGAGCCATGACATTAGCGGCTTGAAACGTTCCCATTCGCGAGAGTTATCCTTCTCGTGATTTATCATGTCTCTCGGCAATGCTCTCTTGCTCGGTCAGTCGTTCGAGGGGAGAGTCACAGAGATCGTGGGCAGATCGGATGCCGCGCTGAAGAAGCGGGCTCTCTCGGGCCGTTCGAACGGGACGGAGCTGTTACATCCGTCGCGAAGCGTCTGTTGAAACACATTGTACGCCCGTGTACGTCCGGCATGCCGGGCCACCGACTGCCGCTTTCCAACGAGCGAAAGAGCGCAAATTGACGCCGGTCGACGATACAACCCCACGCACACAACATGCGCCAATTATTTTGGACACTACACTCGTTATTCGACAATGTGACTGCAGCCGGGTTTGCGTACATGGGACTGTATGATGTAGCGCGACAACTGTACACGGGGACGCCGGCGAGGGGATAACGAGCTGGGAGCGACATTAACGAGACGGCTGATTCGAGTGTTAAAGTTAGGAGCGAACAAACGTGGGATAGATAATCCAGCGCAGTCTGCGAGAGTGTGATCGAGCGAGTGCGAAAGATAAATTGCCAAATCAGACGCACGATTTGATATTGGATGGAAAAATCAGCGCAATGGTTTACAGGATATTTCAGTACTTTTAAAGGATTAAAAAATAGAGAATATTCTGAAGTCTTCCAGGATCGCTGCACCATTTTGTTGTTCGGTTTAGATAAAAATATACCGAAAACTATAAGGCCTGTGATTAACTACAAATTGATGTCAAATCAATGTTTGCCCACATTTTGATGTTAATTCTTCAAAGATATTCCTATAGATGTACGGAATTATCGAACCGCCGTCATCTTAATTCGATTTTATTCAGGGCCTTGTCCGTCAAAAAATTATGGCCAGAAGTAAAGCAAACGTTGCCAAAACCGATGCTCCGATCCTACCAAAATGTACCAAAAAGCACATCATCTCATCCACTTGCAGGATTAACGATCATCATCGTTTTTCCTGCACGCGGCACAGTCACAGGACAAAAATAAGGCGACATCCATCGCTGCGGCTACCATTGGGTACTTAAATACCGCGCCGCCTGTGAAGTAACCGAGAACCTGTGTGTGTGTGGGTATGAAGCATATGTGCAAGATCTGCGGGTCTGAATCACGAGAGGAAGGAGCAACGCGTGACGGCGCCGAGGGACCGAACACGAGACACGAAATCGGAACACGAGCAAAAGAAGTCGCAGGCTCTCACACATCTGCTCGCAGTCGTCAGGACGCTAAAGCCGCGACGTTGATCGGTATACAGTTCGCGAGCGCGGCTCGTCGACCGTAGCCTTGAAACCGAACCACTTTCACGACCGCTTTGTAAAGATAACTATATCGCGATGACTGCAGAGATTGTCTCGCTATGACCAGCCTCGGTAGTAGCAACAACTGCATCGAGCGGATAGAAGCTGAGGTGTCGGGTTCTTATTATTATTTTTTATATCTCTTTTTATCACACTTCAGGGAGCGAGATGAATTACGTTCTTCGTATCGATTCTATTTCCGTGCGCGATAGTTTCGCATCGTCGGAACGAAATAAGACCTGATACCGATCTTTCGACAAAGGGTTTTAGTATTTTATGACTCGCAGTCCGACCTATCGAAGTAACTCTTTGTTCCAACGATTAGTAACGCGACGAAATAATATTGTCGGGGACACGACAGGTGCGCATTAATCTGTCATTACTTCAGAGGTCAATGCCACGATTTATAAGTATTCATCGTCCCAGCTTTAATTTCCGGTGCGATGTCTCGGGGTTCCGCGTTGGAAAAAAAAAACTAAACGGCGAGGTTGATTCTCGATGCGCCTGCAGCATTGTATGATAATAATGTATCGAAGCGACTGAATTGAAAACTCGGTTAATTATCATTTAACGTACATAATCCGCGAGCGTCGACCCGTATGTTACTCCCGGCGCTTGCATTGCGGCATCGTAGAATTTTTGTCGCGCGCTCACGCAGTTCCAACGATTTTTACAGTTACCCCACACGCCGCGGATACACCGAGAGCAAGAGTTATTCCCATTTAACGGATGAGATCACATTGCGTTTCATAGTTATTACACGGCAAACTAGGGGGAAAAGAGGGGTCATTTCTGTTTCTTGCTCGCGTGCCCGTCGTAAGTACGAGCGCTTCTCGGTCGTTTAACGAATTATTAATTGCCGCAACGCGCAGCGTCGCGGTTTACAAGACCGAACTGGCGTGTGTACACTCGTTGGCAACATGTGAGTCACTTTAATAAAATTATATCGTTCGGCGGAAATATAATATAACGTAACGTCGTTTGAGAGCTTCGCGTATCGGAAAAGTTGCAAGTCTGTACGAGCTACGTCGAGTCGCAATTGGTTCGTATGAAGGTCAATTAAATTTACATTCCACCCGTCCCTCCGTTCAACACGCGCTTCATCGTCGAGCCCTTTAGAGGTTCCGGTTTATCCTTATCAGAAAATACGATCATTTCTTGGATATAAATAAATATTTTTGAGAAACATTTACATTTCCGCCAGTGAGAACTCTGATAAATAACAATTCCACCAGAAAAACAGCGTTTAGAACTCGAGCGAAAAATATCTTCACCGCACGAAAACTCTACCAGGGAGTTCCAACTGCTGGCGATTCTATCGGAATTGATACTACGAAGAAAATGTTTCGAAGAAAAAAAATACGACTCTACCGAAAGTGAAATAGAAGACTACTGGAAAAAGAAGATTGTGCAACAAGAGCGAAAACTTGGCGATTGCCACGAGTGATTTTAATCCCATTGAGAAGCGCTTGAAATTTTCTTTGAACCTCACGCACTTAAATATGTGCGGAATTTTATTTTTACACGGAGTTCCGTTTTATCGCGCTGTAGAGTTGTGAGCGACTGTTTCGTCCGGGTAGAATCGTCATATAGAGTAAGCCTCGTCTTTCCGATAGAATTGATCGCGATAATGGAAACGTTCCCTTCTTTTCAGTAATTAACGCGAGGGTTGTACCGTCGGCTGCCGCGCGCTCGTGAAGCATGAAGCGAAATTCATTGGGAATTGGTTTTCTTTTATTCTCTAAAATCAGGATTCTCGCAGCATTCCGATTGTTCGACGAATCGAATGGCAAAAGTGTACCGTAATCGTCACCGGGAACAAATTCCTCGCCCTGATCGGTGTGCCACGACAGAACCTTGACAAAGTCGGCGACGAAGGACGGCACGGCGCACTTGAGTATAGCGCTGTTACCGCGAATAGCGTATTCCTTGTTAACGTCGGTGTCGTAATATTGCGCCACAACTGTATCGACAATAAATAAATCCCACTGCTCATTAACCTACTAACCGAACGGTCGTGATAATATTCTTAAAATCGAACGAGTTTACCGCGCTTGATTAAACTCTCGAAACTCTCGCGATGACGAATTTGCGGAACCGAAAAAAAAAAATTCACGATAGAATTATACGGGACAAAGGCAAAATGGTCCACAATTCCATCAGGAAAGTCCGACGATGTTGGTAACTGCTACTCTAACGATGGCGGCGCAAACGGCGAAGCTCGTGGCCGGAAAACAAGGTTAATTAATCGGCGGAGACCGTAAAACCACTTTGGTGACCTATTTCGCCACACGCTGAACGCGAGGAACGAGTTAAAAACTTGCAAAACCCGTAGATATGTTTGAACCGTCCTTGCCTAGTCATTGTTAATAACCAACTAGCATCTACGGGGCTCTCGAGTGTTAGATTTTCTTTTTTCTTCTTCGTTTTTTCCATACTTCGATTCAACTCGTCCGACATTGAGACGTCAACGGTTTCTTATTAATATTCGTACATCCTGCGAGAACGGCCGAGTGACTCGTCGTCGCTTGCAAGAGTCGGGGCCCCGTCGCACCCGCACTTCCGGTGCAAGCGTGCACGCTTAACTATATGCGACGCGCGCCACGATACTATTCTGGCCTCGTCCGCGTTGCAAGGACGCGGAGCTTAGCATCTCCGCTCCGAGACGCGTGGCATTCTTTCTGACTTCTAACGCTCTATTACGACGATTTTTATACAAACTTAATCGCGATCGCTTGGCCAAGATAATTTGTAACTTCGCCAACGATTCGCGGTGGCGATTTATTTTTGTTTGCGACGAAGATAAAGTCCTCTGTGAATGAAAGATTGTATGAAGCAGGGTTCGTGAGTGACGAACTGTGCTCGCAAACTCACCGGCCCTGACGTTGACATCGCGGCTGTGAACCGATCCGGCTGGCGAAGTAGCCAAACAGCTGTAGACTTGGGCATGAACTTCCTGACGATAATCCTCAGCGCGGAAGGGAGGAAATACCAGATTTCCGTTCGGCAAAACCTACGAGAAGAAACAGAAATGTACATATTTATCTTTCGTACGTGTACGGAGGGTAAGAGGGGGAGGGATGGAACGTGCTAACGAGCGTGTTAATAATACAAGCAATAGAGAAGCGTCGGTGCATTTGCCGCGACGAAGGGAGAGAGGACGTTGAGTGGCGCGAAGTGGGGCGCGCCTCGCGGATAACCACTTGATCTCAAGACCATGGCTTGCCACTGTGGAGTCTCTTCCGGGTTGACGAACCCTCCGTCTATTTTGCACCGTGATTTCTTTCGTTACGCAAAGCGCGCTCACAATTTACTGACCTACTTCAATAATTCCCGGGATAGCGAGTGCCATATGAATATCTGGCACTCGCAATTGTGTAGCGTGATTGCTTCACGAGATTTTGTCTTTTTTTCGATTTATGGTGACGAAACATAAACTTTTCTATTGTTCGTGTAATTAGTCATAGTCTATTCTTTTCATAAAAGTAGTATCGTCCGATTTATACTTTGAACAAACCGAACTGTTACCCAGAATTTTTGCTATTTGAGTTGATAAAATTTGCCACAATTGGCATAACAATTTTGATGAAATACCGATTTTTCGGATATTTTCTTAATATATTTTTCGAATAATTTTCTCACGGCTCGAAATATATCTGCGTACAAACAAGAAAATCAATCCATTTTCTTCCATAATTTCGTCAAAATATGTCTAATCGTTTCTTTCATTAAAATGTCTGCACTTGATCGAAAAGCTCTCATCTCTGGGAAACCATGGAATTACGGAAGTTGCTTTCCGATCAAGGAAGCTCCGCGAATAAGAGAAGACTTCGAGATAGCGATGGGGAACGTTTTCCAATTTCCAGGAGATTCGTCTGCAAAGCGATTAACTGACCTGTCGCAATCCCGGGACGTCTCCAACAGCAGTTCCATCGGCTCGTACCCAGATGATGTCCGGTTGCGGATTACCTCGCGCCTGACACTCAACTTCGGCTCCGGTTCCATTGGAAAAGTCAACTCGATTCGGGGGTTCCTTGACAAACACCGGTCCCATGGATTCGTCCTCGGCGAGTACCACTGTTCAAACACGCCAGGTGAATTAAATTGATTAGAAGCGCGAAATGAAAACGGTATCACGTTGGATTGCTAGAACGGCCGGACGGCAAAAGGAATGGTTAGTTCGACGCGGTTGTAGGTCAACGGCCCGTGGGGTGAACACGCGGTGCTCCGCGTGACTTCCTCATGCTCGGCCCAAGATTTATCGCGAATTGGTTGTTTTACGTCTGCAGCGCAATTTCTCGTGTGCATGCGGGCGCTATTCTAGTCGCTCGCTCGAGTATTTCGTATACAATTAAATAGTCAAGGTGTGGGCTCCGGTGACCGTAGATATAAATTCTCCGACCTGGAGAATGCTAGACAAGGAACAAAAAAAGAAAAAAAAACGGCAGACCGAATGGTTTTTTTACACCACGACGAGCCGCAGTGGGTTCTGAACGAATCGGCTCGTAGATTAGACTCCGACATATTAAGGCAAGCTTAGTCACGGCAGTGTCGGTTTCGTGGTCATTCGGTTTTTAATCTTTGAGAAGAAGGAAAAAGAACGGGTCTTGGTGCATTTGATACGCGGATAAAATTCTCTCGACAATCTTTAAGACTCGAATTCATTTAAAAACTTGTATGTAATAATATAATTTAATATAAAATGGGAATTTACGTAAGTAAAAGTGAATGTGTTTTTCCAACGAATATTAAAACGATATCCACGCTACGATAAAATATTTATATGAATTTACAATGCATCGGATATAACTTTGAAGTATTTTACGACGAATTTCTTCCCGTTTTTGAGTTCCTTAAGAATTGCGTTTGTTAAAACATGCGTGAGTTGTATTTCGAAATCCAACTGATCAATAATTTAAACTACTAATTTTGGTGAAAAAATTTTTGACCGTGTAAAAATCATGTCAAACGCGAGTAAACTTCCGGCCTAGTGAAATATAAGCCAAAGGGACGGTAAATGGTACACGACGAGCAAGCGCCGATTCTAAGTGGTTCAACAAGTTTTCAAAAACAATAGGTGGAAACGCCACCTGGCATCGCGAACGACAGATGACAGTCGTTGCGCACGATCAGTCGTTCTCACCGCCGAAAGCATTATTGTAAAGATCAAAGCAATTTTTTCCTCTCGACGTTGTCGGAGCTTACAGTGATGACTGCAACCGCAACAGCTAGGCACGGCCCACTCTCAAAGGGTCCCCCCCGCCAGGAGTCGAGTGGCTCGCACAAAACTCACTTAATATGCTTCCTGCGTTAAAAAATGGAGGGTCCCACACACCATTCATACGTGACCAGCGCTCGCGCTCGCGTGTGTGTGTATTCTCTCAACGTTTTTTTTTTTCCGTTTCGGTAGTTCACTTCGGTAGTTCTTTCCCTTTCCATATTAGTATCGTCGTAGTACGAACACGTGGATCCGTAAATAGTGTTGGTGCACAAGCTGGTTCGCGAGGTTTGACGTCCCATTTGAAAACTCACTCGAACGCTCCTCGTGGAGAATAATAAATTACTGCCCGAAGAGTTTGGGTCTTCTTCAGGGTCAAACAGAACTTCGGAGCCGTTGACCGGTGCCTCGTTGGCACGGAATTGCTCGCAGCGTTTATACCTGATAATTCTCGGATTTGGCCCTAACCAAACTGTTAAGGCGATTCCTAAGAATTTAATCCTCAAAATAGTATTCTCGTTTCTGAAACTATTTTTCTAGAAATTGCATTCCAATCGAACGATTTGCACGAAAGTTCAATTGATTATGTGGGAAACCGCCGAAAGGGCAGAAGATATTCGCGAAATACGAGCTTAATTTTGAGATATGGAAGTCAGGAGCTTTAAAATATTTTTGGTAATTTGTTAATAACATTTTGGTATTGTTATTATGCAAAAACGAATAGTTTCGGCACCTTCTGTACGGGGATTTTTTTTTTAAATATGTGATGTATCCCCAACAGATATCAGAAATCATTTGTTTATTTAATCTAGAATAATCGATTATTTTCGAATACATTTATGCATCAGTTGCAGGCTTTAACGAGCCAAGATAATTCGATGGAATTCAACTCACCCTTAATAATTGCCAATGAAGCTAATATGAGCATGGCGAGGCGGGTGATGGCCCGCCGGCTACCTCCCGGAGGTTCCCGCAGCATCCTCGATCGACGATGGTCTTTAATAGACCCGGTGAGCGGCTGACACCTGCAGGGTTGCGGCAAAATACACCAGATATACACTTTCGTTTAAATTCCTTTTTAATGGTTTCTTTTAAAATTTTCACAGGCACACGATAACGCGCACGCACAGACACACACACCAAGGCCACTTCACTCTCTTTCAACGATTATCGTGTGCACGATGTGATTACTGTATAATTTTAATTGCGCTATTTAAAAATCGTAGCAACATTTGCCACTATGATTTGTATCATCGACCCTTTTTGATTTATTTTTAAATATCTGTGCCAATATTCTTCGCGTCATGTTTATTATCGTCGGATAACGTCGACGCGGTTGCGACGATGGAAGACGAGACGAACGAAGCTGATTGCTTGATTGAGGCTCGCATCATCGCGATTATATATGAGAATATGCGTGGGTTATGCGTTAGACACGAGGGAGGGAAGAGCTCAATGAAGCGATCGTTTACAGTACGATTTTCCAATAGACCACGCCGCGATTTAGAATAAACGGACAAAATTCATCAGCAAGACTACGAGTGCTTCCTGCGTGTTCCCATCAATCGCGCTTTGGGCAGCGGCTTTCGAGCGATACATTTTTCGACCCAAGGTTCCGAAATCGGAAAATTAAACATTAATTTTTATAAAATTATTTCTTTCTTTTACAATATATATTTTTATAAATATAAATGAATTTTATTTATTCATTAATATTCATGTGCAATATATCTCGTTAGTATTTCTTTTTTTTTTTTTTCGATTTTCCCAAAGCGCATTCGAGGACTTTTTGGAAGATTTAAAAATAACGAAATATAATTTTAATTCGACAGGCCGTAAGATGGCGAAATTACTGTTCTTTATTAATATTAATGGAACAATATTTTATGGATGAATCGACCAACTCTCGTTGATTAATTTTTCTTTGTGCGCATCCGTCGGTGAGTTATCATAGCCATTATATTGTTTTTTTAAATATTCTTTATATTGCCGCATCCCATTGTCGGATGCGACAATTTCGCAATGGTTCGTTGCGCTATTGCGGTACTTTGGTAGCCGGGTTTTAACGCTGAATCTTATATGATAAAAGAGCAGAAAAAACCCCGAGATCTTTGACCCCCGAGCGGTCAATCGAGGAGCGATAAGTCACGTGCGAAAATCGTTCTCGAGTAGTCTGGCGAATGATTTTCGCTCGAAATTCAACGTTGCTCGATCTAATCACTTTGTGCACTAAATCTGGAAAACCACGCGCCTGAACAACACTTCGAAATTGTTGCTTCGATTTGCATATGTATTTATATGTATATCGCGTAAAATATACAAAAAAATGCGATAAATTAAAAAAAGAACAATCACGTAACTTTTAAAATCTGATTTTAGAAGTTTTTTTCGTTATTGGAATACAATTACGTACAAACAATTAACTGGGATTAGTATTAAAAAAATAATAGCAATAATAAAAATCGCTCTTTCGCCTAAAATCGCTGTAACAACAATTTCGGAAAAGTTTTTCCTGCTAAGCCAATAAAATTTAGCTGTCTGGAGGAATACTTTACTTCTTTCGACCCCGAAAGATTTCGACATTTTCGTCGTATTTTTGGACAAAAGTAACGGGTCTTGCGAGCCCAACCAAGATCCCTGACAAAGCATCCTGTCTGGCTGAATAATCCGCATACTCTCTTTAAGAAAAGCCCGAAATTGTCATCGGAGCCGAGAGGAGCGTTTCGTGCTCGCAACGGAAAAATCGAAGGGAACAGCTGTGCACATTGCGGAGACTGCGAACGAGAGAGAAAGCAAAATCGAGGGGGGGAAAGGAAGTGAGAGGCAAAGTGGGCGGCCTCGGGGTTCTCGAAAATCCATGGGACCCATGTTGCGCCGTGAACCGATGAAACGGCAAGCGACCCGATGGGTCGGAGTGGGTGGGTTCCACGTGCTGCGAAAATCGTCGTCCGTCGAGAGTCTACGGCGTCGTCGACCCCGAAAGAAAAAAACGACAATGCTAATAAAATAGCAAAAATCTAATAGATACGGTAAATTCTTTTTTCTCTCGTTTCTTCCAAACAATCTCTTGCGTATCTTTTTTAAATATAAATTACAAAAATTCTTTATACTTTCTGTAGTCAATCATAACTTTTAAAAAGTTCATAAAAAATGACTAGAAAAATACATCCAAAAAAAAACGACGAATAATAAATAATCTGCTAATGATAGCTCGGGGTGTAAAAAATGGGTAAATCCATCGAATGGCGAGAGTGCGAGAAAAAGGTGGAGAAGCAACGAAAGCCTAAAACGCCGCAAGAATCTTCTGGGTGAGAGATTCCCTTCGGCGAGATGATAGAAGTTGAACGAGGAGGATCGCTGAGTGAAGAAGATTCGGTCCAGTGTCGACGAGTACGAGAAGGGTGAGACGGTGGGGGCGAAGAGGGTCGAAAAAAAAGAGATGGGGGGATGGGGGGGGGGGGGGGGGGGGGGCGAGACGGAAGAACAGCGCGGAGCGTCGACACGAGGCTCTCTTGCTCCGCTTCGCTCAGCTCTCCAGTCTCCACTATGTTCGCGTTCTTCCTTCCCTAGCGCGCGCCGAGCGTAGCTGGGTTTATTGATCGCGAAGCCGACGAGCGCGGAGCCTCTGACCGTGCATCTGCCTCCCGTGTCGCTGTGGTATTTGTGAGCTTCTCGTATATGGGCTTTCAGGGCCGTCTATACCGATCCCCGGTATGGGGGCGGTCTCCGAAAATTGTTTCAACGTCCATTCTGGACCTTTTCTCTCGTCATAAAAAAAAAAATTAAAAAAAGCAAAAAGGTACGAAAACCTCTCGATACGAGGAATGAAAATCTAATTTCGAATATCGTTCGATATATCGAGAAGTATTATCCGGCACGAAAAGCCGCATGAATCGACGCCTATGGGGTGGGGGGATGGACGATTTTCGAAGGGTGCGGCAGGGGATGAAAGAGGCGCTCTCAGGTGGTCGAGCTACGTCACTGGCTAAAACGTTTGAATACCCTCGGCCGAAGGTTCCGCGGGTGAGACCCTGCCCGACGCCAATGTCGTACACTTTCCTGATCTCCGTTCCCTTCGTCCCTTGCTTCTAACCCCCCCATCGTGCGCTTCTCTCCGTATTTCTCTAGCCCGAGCGCCGGGCGTCTACCTGCCTAGGCACTCGAATCACGGTGTGCTATGCCTCGACGAGGGCCTCCGCTCGCCCGTCGCGTTATTTCGCATTTTTCCGAACGGTAGACAAAGAGCGAGCGGCGAGAAACTCGAAGAAAGACCGACCAGCGAAGTTCCCAATATAGAACCGACGTTACGGAAAAATATCGGTGCATCGACGGCGCAGGAAAGGGGGAGAGATGTATTCATGAAAGCGACGAGTGACGAATACATATCGAGGCTACCGGAAGCGTAACGCCGAGGCATCGCGTCGACGTTCCGTCGAAGACGTCGCGCGACGCGAGCCGAGAAATGAAAATAATGACTTTCCAAGAAATTCATCTCGATCGTCACCGATGAGTCCGCCAATTGTACGGAGAGCCGCGGAAAGATCCTCTCTCTCGTGCACCCACGAGTACAATGCGTGCTTCCGCGACTTCTCTCGTGGGAGTGACAGATGGTAAAAACGAGAAGTAAAGTACGGCGGGGGAAAGGAGGTGCGGGAAGATGCACACCGTGAGCGAGAATCGAAAAAACGGCGACGAGACGAACAGGCGAAAAAAGATCCGCCCCGTCTCTGTATTTTTACTCGCAACCGTGTTTTTTGATTCCTTCGAGCACGTTTTTCTTCTGGCGTGCGAAACCTCGGGATCGAGGCGAGATTTCGTCGCGAGACGAAGTGAAAGAAACCGGGACGAGTAAGAGGAAAAATCGTGACGATGATTCGCCGCCTCGTAAATATGTCCGAATAGCACGCGGATTAAATTTGCAGCTGAATGCTTTAGTTTATGGCAGCACATGGGTTTACGCCCGATCTACGTGCCGGCGAGCCCCCCCACCACTCTTCGAACTTCGATTCAAGAAGAAAATAGAAGAAAACATTGATTCTGACAGCCCCGACGAGCCGACGATACCACGCCGTTCGGGAACGCTTTCTATCATTTGTTTTTATCCCATCCCTCGCGAACAAAGTCTCGTTCTCGACGATTAATCTCCGAGCAATACGAGCGCACGGTCGAACTCGATAAAATACGATACGAAATGCGTTCGATGGGTCGTGTTTCGTTCGATCGCCAATTACTTCCAGTCACAAGCCGCTTTTATATATTCCTTTGAGCGCGTTTTCTTTTTTCATTCTTTTATTATTAATTTATAGATCCAAATCATAGTCGCACATGGCCACGAACACACCGATGCACGTGTGCATATATTTCCGGTCACAAATCACCACCGACGATTGCCCAATGATTCGTTTGGCGATATTCGGCAATGATCGAAAAACCCGTAGACGGAGATAGAACGCGAAAATACAACGCACCTTATGACCGGAGTCACGGCTCGACACTGACAACGCGACTTTCGACACTTGTCCGATAACTTGACTCGTATAAGCAGATCGTACGTGAGCAGATTTGTGTTAAACGTTCGCGAAATGAATCAGCGATTGACTACGATTGATTCGATAGCACGAAATCGAAATACACGGCCGAAGAGCGATCCGTCCGTTCGCTCGTCCAGCGCTCGAATAGCGGCGTTGTGGAGCTTCGTACGTCGGCGAACCCCCGCCGTCTCGCGAGTCACAACTGCGGCTCGGCGCGGTGGGGGTAAAGAGAACGATACAACGAACGATGCCGCATGGTCGCATCGCCGTGCCGGGCCGAGAGTATTTCAAATAAAAACGAAAGTCAAAAGTCTCGAATTATTTCGACTTTCGATTTTTTTTAACGCTCTCGCCTGCATTGCAATTCATTGGAAAAACGCTTCTTTTTTTTAGTAGAAAACGATTGTTGTTCCACGATTTATTGACATTTATTTATCAATGCTTCGAAGCTGACGCGTAAAATGTGCTCGAAGTGTTCGATGCGAATTAATGCGCTCTTTTTTGCAGAAGTCACGAATATCGAACGCGCGTCGATGAGATCATTCCCACGGAACACCTACGGCACGGTGATTCATATATCGAAGCCATTGCGTGTGTGTTTTTCGCTCGCACGTGAACCCGGCACGTTCTACCCTCGGGGGGGTGAGTTCCGATATAGCGTAACGCGCCACGATAATGATCTTTCGTGCTCGGTTAAAGGCCTCAAACCCTCCGAGGAATCGCTGATGACGTTTAATATGCAAGGGAAATTTTTCAAATGCATGCCGAGGTAATTTACAATCTTTCGTAGTCGATGCCGCGCGCATTTTGCTGCTTAGTGAAAATTCTGATGGGGAAACACACCGCAAATAATGTATTCGGTAATTAAACTGTATTCGGCGTGATTTAAGGTAGAGTGTCCTACGCATGAGTGTGAAAGAGACAAAACATTTTTTACTAACTTTGTTCTCGTCGAAAGAATGACTGTCTGCTTTCGTCTGGAATCTTTGAGAAAATACGATTACAGTTTTTGTTACCGACTGAGTTAGTGATACCTTAAAATAAAAGCAAAATTTCGTTGACAAGACGGAACGGACCCCGTTCTGGGACGGCTCCTCGTCTTGCCAACGGAGAAGTCCGTGGGCAAGACAGAGGATGATAATCGGAAAATTTTCGGTCTCTACTGCTACCACCCACAGATGGCCGGTGCCGCCACCTTTGTCTAACAGATCCGTTGAACTGTTCCAACGGTCTTTTCCAGCTGCGTCGTTCCAGAGACAGCGTACAGAGCTACAGCGCCGAGCAATCACACATGGTATATACCTTGAGTCGCGCAGAGAGCCCGAGACTTTACCGATAACACGTTTTAAGGTGATGAGAGATAGCCATCGGCGCTAGAGAGATAGTTGCAATTTTTTTCACTTATCAATCTCCTAAACCATTTTGATTTCAGTGAGTTGCAATATTAGTAGGGACATTTATGTTCTTTTTACCGACCGAGCAGTTCGACTGTGCCATAACAAAGTTCGAGGTTTTATGATCGTTAAATATTTATGCCGGTAAAAAAACTATAATAAAAGGTTTTCGTATATCGTGGACGGTCGAGAAAAAATATCGTCATCGGCCCTCTTTTTTCCCGAAAATGTACGATTTGAGTACGGTACGCTACTGTACTTGTTACTAAAAATCGCTGTCTTATGGTTTAAGGTAATGCAAACTATGGTCTGAGGAACGTATGAAAAACGAAACATTGTCTTGCATCGCGTTCGAACGATTCAGCTCTGAAGATCAATTTTTTTTAATTCCCCAAATATGAATAGCTCCAAAGTGGCATTTTTACCATTTTATTACTGGCTGAATTCGGGGTACGCTGGCACATCACATCAATCTATGACAATTCTAAAACCTACCGCAAACGATGAGTGCTTCCAATAATCGATATACTTATTTTTACGTAGACTATACGCGTAACAAACGCCTGAACACGGATCGATTTTGTGATTTATGTATCGCTATGATTAATAGACCGAGAAAAACGGGGCCGCAAAGTTTCACTCACGGGCGAGCTATTACACGTGTTTACAATAACGACGTTAGGACAGCTGCGCGATTGAATTTTGACTCGATAAAGTGCCCCTCGGCTCGACCTCGGACCACAAGGTCCACGAGGCGATGGTTCCAAAATACAACTCATTTTTAACAAACTTAAATTGGTTTATTTTCCTTTATGCGAAAGTTACGGCCTTTGTTTTCAATATTTTCGCGTCGTATCATTGTCGGCTGCATAAGAAGTGCGACAGGTCGTTAACAAAGCTTCAGAAAGTTTGCTATCGAAAACGAGTACACCGTTCGCCAACAGAGTTCAGTTGAATCTCAACAGTTGTCGAAAGGTGTTTGCCGTGCGTACTAACGATGGACAACGATAAAAACACCCGCTTGCTGTCCGCCTGGATTTGCATCATACTCCTCGAATTGGACATACCGGTGGTCACTTATCCATTGCCGTTTAATCGTTGGGGCTCAGCGAATCACTACAATCTTTACCGAACAACGTCCAAACCCTCGGATGCCATTGCGTCGATTCCAATACATTATAAGCGTAGGTTCTTAATCTTTCAAAAGAAACTGCTGGTGAATCAAAATAATAACTTGCGATATCAAGTCTAACTGTAAATATCAGAACCTTGGCAACACCTTATTAAATTCTTGTCGATGGGAGAGAAAAAAGATTTTCTGTTTAGTTATCTTATGATAAAACATGCCATATGAGCAGAAAAAATAAGAACTAAACAGGGCTTAAATATGAAAATATTTTCCTAGTAATTCTAGCCAGTGGTAATTTCGCTGGAAGCCCAAAACGATTTTCAACGATTTTTCTGTACTTTCTGTTCTAAGAAAGTTGAAAACCACAATAGTACTTGTATACTTATAGTTCGTACTTTGAGGATAAAACAAGTGCACGATTTTTCAAGTTCTACCCTGTTCTGACTAAACTAATAGAATGAAATGTCGAGAGTGAAATTAGTTTGTTCTTTTATTAGGACTCCAATCGCAATATCCGTCAGAGCGATTCGTTCCAATGATTCGCAACTATTACCGCATGCGATCGACGAAGTTAATCGATAAATCTGTTTACAGTGGACGTTTGGTCGCGATACGACAATCCCGAAGAAGGCAAAGCTCTCGAGGGAGACATACGGAATCGTCCGTTCTTCAGAAAAACTACTACGACCGACGAAAGTCTCGTTTGGCCTAACGGTGTCGTTCCGTATTTCGTTGCCGACTCCATAGGTAAGTTCATTAATACCGATTCACGGTCAAACCATCGTTAAGTACATTCGAGTCTGCGACGCTGACACATTTTTTGCAGCGAACGAACCAGAAAAACTTGCCGTCCTCGACGAAGCGATGAATAACATAATGGAACTCACCTGCGTCAGATTCGTCCGTATTTACGCCGATAACAGCGGCAAATTTCCATCCGGCAACTGGGTTAACATAACCGGCCACGAGCAGGGATGCTCCTCCGATCTCGGTCGTTCGATTTACGGTCCGAGCAACATAAATCTCGACCTCAACAGATGCTTTCGCGTTAAGGGTCACGCTCTTCACGAAATTCTTCACACTCTCGGCGTCTTTCACGAGCACACGCGGCCCGATCGTGACGATTACATTCAAATACTCTGGGACAACATAAAAGAAGGTCAATTGAATGGATTAATCAACGATCTTTCAAATTTCTTCCTATCGTTTGAGCTCGCATTGCGAATTTCGCAATACAGAATTTCGAGAGCTTTACTTTCTATGATACTGAAGACTCGCGAAATTTGAATCAAAATGAACTCAATAATCGACGTCACGATATTGTTCTCATTGCCAGGCAACTCATTCAATTTTCAAATAATGGACGAGAATGCGGTAACGAATTACGATTTACCGTACGATTACGACAGTATAATGCATTACTCGATGACCGCATTTTCGAAGAACAGATCTTTACCAACTATACTACCACGGGTAAGAATTCTTCAATATTTCCGGATAAAAAAATAAGACTCATGAAAATAAGATGCCGAATCATTGTTTCAGAAAAAAAATGCGATAATCGGCCAGAGGGATCATTTGTCGTTTTACGACGTGCAAAAACTCTTGAACACTTACAAGTGCAAAGCAGTCGCTCACAAAGATTTTAATGCCAAAATAAAGCGTGTCGCGGGCGATCGTCGAGAATTATCGAATTCAAATAAAACGGAACGATCGCCTGTCGCTTCGATCGGTCGTGCTCTCAACAGACTGCGGGCCTCGACGAAAAAACTTGGCGGCTCTGACTCGATAGAATCTCGTCGGCAAGCGATCGTTCCTCGTATTTTCGAAGACTATTTTGACTACGAAGACTACGCATATTATTACGATACGGACTATTTGTCTGACGATTTGTTCGGGGACACTTATTACTATTACGAATGAATCGATATACTAATGAGGCGCTCGATTATTCAAGGATACGGGAAATTATTATTGTTTCCGATACATTTCAAGTTGCGTCTGATTAATTTATTATTAAATTATCTTCACAAGTGCCTGTTTTCGTTCTTACCATTCTCAATCGCGACTTTCGCGTCGTTTTTTCGTTCTCCGCTCGTCGCATCTCGAGTCTCTGGAAGAACGCGATTTCTCACGATCCCGGGATCTGTGACGCTTCTGTCGTTTGCCGTGGCGTTCCTTCGATCTGTGTCGGTGACTCCGGTGACTCGATTTGTGAGATCTTTCGCCTCTCGAATCCTCCCGGCTGCGTTCCCTCGAGTGCTTCCTTCGCTCTCTCGATTCGTTGTTTCTTCTGTCGCGATCGCGAGATGCCCTGATCCCGTGATCGTAACCGCGATCTTCGGATTTTCTTTTATCAGATGATCTACATTGCCTGCCGTTACTCTCTCCCGCCGTCGGCATCCTTTTATCCGGTGCCGAATAGTCCTTTCTGGTCGAATTATCGCCTTTACCCATTTCGCGAGATCGATCGCCACTTCTGTCCTCTCTTGGAAGATCATTCGTCGAGCATCGAGACGGTTCGTCGTTTCTTTCCGCGATGTATTCGCCCAACATTTCCATCTGTTGACCTATGATTTCTCGCAATATCTCGACTTGAGACTTTTTGTTCGTATGAACGCCGCGATATTTGGCTCGGCGTCTCTTGAGATTACGCTCTTGAGCGAGAAGTTCCAGGTATGACGATCGCGAACCATCGCCCGGTGCTTGCCTGAAAAATCGTTTGTAAAACAAAATAACAGTAATGATCGATTTACTCGAGAAAGCGTTTGCGAAGCATACGAGACTCACGGTTTGTTCATGTCGGCAATATCTTCGCCGATATCCGGCTGAACCGTGTTTGCGATGACGTACTCGTACATCGCGCATCTTTCCTCCCTAGTGAAATCCGCCACGAGCCTGTCGGATGTACGCGGTATCAACCGCCCACCCGAACCTGTCGTCAGTGGTCAAGAAATAACTTTTTTTTTTTTTTCGTTCAATCATTCGTACCTTAACAACCAAAGTTCTCAGCAGCGTGCAGTTGTTAATTAGATTCGAAATTTCTAGTTTCGCGGTGTATTCGCGGACGCCGACAATTTTTCAGTAATTAAAATGAGAAATATCATATAAATATTCGCGAACGTCGATGTAAAATCGTTCTATACGTCTGTAAAATCGGTTTTCTATCAAGGACAAAAGAAGAACCCATTGTTTTTCTCCCAAAATTACGGAGTTGTTTCAATGCGTATTTAGTTTTTTTGCAGTAAATTAGAATCCAATGTCCGTGCGAACGTTTCTTTGTAATCGTGTTTCGCAGCTTGAAAATAAAATTTGGTGGATTAAACTACAAAATTTGCAGGAACAGTGCGAATTATTCTGAAATTCAAATCATTTCAACCGAATTTAAAAAAATGTAGTTTTTAGTAAAAAAACACAATATGTTCACAATAATTGTTGCAACATTAAAAAGAAGGCCCTGGAACATGGCGAAGCTATTCTTACAGTGAAACGGTGGCAAAAATCTGATTCAAGAAAAGTTAATCTCTTAATATATATATCAAATGAAATCTTTCGTCATTAGCAAAGGATATGAAAAAGGATATATCGAGTCCATTTGCGGTACAGCGATAATGTACTGAAAAAAAAGTCACAAATTTTTACAAACAGACCACGATGAGTATCCTTAACAATCTCCGTCATTGACTGACCTAGCATCATCGTTGGATTTTGGCATTTGGCATTCTGGATGACTGAATCTTGTAGCTTCTCGTCTGAAAGAAAAATCGGAGGCTGATTAGAATCGATTTCGAAACAGTGAAGCGACAAAAAAATTGGCTGAGTTATATGTAAAAAAAAAATTCTGCATTGACAATCGTCATGGAGCAACTTGTCCAAACGATTGACGATCACAGAAAAAAAATAATTTGCTAACAACACCAATGACTCGTTCTATTTATCTGAACATTATTTTACCATTTGACAAAAAAATGTTATAGAAAAAGCAAATATTTTTGACTCACCGAACTTGATAGACGACGCAACTCCGGGCGATAGCGACGGTATGGAAAGCGGCAAATCATCTTTCGCGTAACCTTCCGCCTTCCACTGACAATCCTCGAGATGTTTCTCGACCGCCCGTTCCGGAATGCGATGAGTCTCGTTGAAAGGGCACACAACGATAGTTTCGGCCTTTCGATAACGAAGAAAATGAAATCTAATCAATTTCAATGCAAGATACGTTTCTGTGTTGTTTGAAAATAATTTTCTTAACCTACATCTTTCGACACGCTCTCGATTGACCAGCCCAAAGCGGACACTATCGAAGAAATTTTCGTTCTCGCATGGACGATAAAATTCTCCAGTTTTTCCAGCTGTTCATTGCGCTCATCTAACGCAACGGACATTGGACAATTGTTATTTCGATCGGAAACAACAATAACACAACGTATCGCGGGAGAAAAGTGCGCGCGTTCCTGGGCGTTCCGGCACACGCGTTAACCGACTGGCTGCGACTGGCGTGGTCTGACCGCGAAAACCCGCCGTTGATCGGCTTTGGTGGGGGTAACAGCGGCCATGACACCGCGAAACAATAACAATATCAAAGATAAGGGACGCCAGTTGCCACCAAGAAACGCCGCGCGTCTTACTCTTTTCTTCGACATTAATGTTTGTTTATCACTAATCTTGCCCGTTCTAATCTAAATAAACTATGATTTACGTACGACAGAAAGTGTTGTAACAAGAGCTCTAACTTATTTGCCGGTGAATCAACGAAACAATTGATACGTGACACTGTCGAGAAGTGGGAAAGAAATTGAAACACAAGGTTCGTTAGCATTTTTGTGAAAGATCATTCCATTATTGCATGCTAATCGAGTTCTGACGGAAACCACGACGATTTACGTTCCGAATCGACGATACATCAATCCTCTTCGCTATGTAACGCGTAAGATTGATCTACCAATCGCTCTACGATCGATACATTGTTCCGGCAGCGCCGGCTTCAAGATGTGAAATTTGCATGAGTGCGAGAGAGATAGCGTGATCGGCGCTTTCGGCGGAGTGAGAGAGACACACAGAATATGTTTCACATCACGTTAATTGTTCATTAAAATCGTTTTCCGTGCAAATGTAAAACCGTTTATTCACACCAGGGTACCGAGCACGTAATTCTTTAAATTTATGACCGCAAATATCGAATAGTTAATATTAATTGCTGACTCGTTTGCAATAGCAATAATAATAATATTTATTTGTTGGATCTCATTTACGCAAAAATATATAGTTTACATTAATGTTTCACGTCAATAATAATAAAATTAATGTCGCTTTCGATGGAGAGTCGAGGCTCATCATTGTGTTAAAAAAAAAAAAATACCATTAATAATAAATAAATTTTGTTTCTAGTACGAATTCTGGATAATACATGTAAGGTGCTTTGCAATGTCGTTTCGGAAAACGGTTACAAGTTTGATGCATCAAGTGAATTACAATTGATCCATTGCTCATATCAATGGAAAATCATTTTTGCAACAAAAAGAAAAAATTGGTCATTCATTAAGCATTTGTTCACTTACAGATGGCGTCCCGTTTGCCAAAACCAAAGGTCACCATGAAAAAAGCTGCCAGTGAAATGGCAGTGAATCGGGGCTTTCTAAAGGCAACGAACGCCGGCAATGCGGATGCCGCACCGACAGCGGCAATTGGTTCGAAGCCTATCAGCAAATCGAAGAGCTCTCTCGATATAACGACAAAAGCGTCAAACGAGAACAAATTGTTGACGTCGAAGCCGGTTTTGTTGCGAACGAAAACAAGTGCGACGATCGCCCGGAGCGGAGATCCGAAGCCCGTTAAAAGGCCGGGAACGACTTCCGACGCGGTAGAACCCAAGAAACCGAAATTACGAACGACTGAAAAAGCTTCCGTGACTAACAGACCAGCTCCGAGAGTCGCCGCGACATCAAGAGCGACCAACGTCGTCGCGAAAGGAGCAACGAGCGTCGTCGCGAAAGACGCGACGAAATCGGACAGATCGAATGTTCAAGATCGGCTGAAGCAAGCCAATGACGAGTTGCTCGCGATCAAGGAGAGCCACAAACACTTTGCTCATCTCGCGGACGTCGTCGAGGCGTTAAAAACGAAGGAGATGACGACGATGACGCGAATCGAGGAACTCGAAGTTTCTTTGGCGACGTTGACGGATGAATTGACGAGCACCAAAAGAAACTACGAAGACACGCTCGAAAAATACGAGAGTCTGAGAACGGAGTTGAAGGAGTCCAAAGAGTCGTACGAAAAGCTTTCGAATACGTTGAAAAAAGCCGAGGATACTTGCGCTTCGCAGAAGCTAACGCTCGCCGAGTACGCAGCGACGATCGAAGATTTGGAGAAAAATTTGAATTGCGAGAGACGAATGAACGTCGATTTAACGGATAAAGTCAAAGATCTCGAAACGATTCTTCATCGGATGGACCAAGATCGTAGAGTGCTGCACAACGTCATACAGGAGATGAAGGGAAACATAAGAGTCTTTTGTCGGGTGAGACCGAAAATTCCCAAAGAATCGTCGAAAGCATTGTGCATGATCAATTTCGTCGACGAGTGCACGATAGAGATCGGCCGATTGGACGCGGTCGGCAGCAAGGCCCGCGCTGCCAAGCAAGAATTCTCCTTCGACAAAGTCTTTCCACCGACGGCGTCGCAGGCCGAGGTATTCGAGGAATTGTCACTGCTCGTACAATCGGCCCTCGAGGGATACAACGTTTGCGTGTTCGCTTACGGCCAGACGGGTTCCGGAAAAACGTACACGATGGAGGGTCGACCCGACAACGACGGCGAGGGCATGATACCACGAACGGTTCGTCACATATTCAACGAAATGAAGCAATTCGAGCTTCTCGGCTGGGAGTACAGAATCGAGGCGAGCTTTATCGAGATTTACAACGAGCACATTGTCGATTTGCTCGATTCGCAACAGAAGAATCACGAGATACGCATGGCCGACAGCAAGGGACACGATCTCTACGTGACGAATCTTCGCGTCGAGGCCGTCAACAGCCCCGAGGAGTTGCACAACTGTCTACGGATCGCTCAAAAAAATCGCGCGGTAGCGGCGACTTTCTCGAACGAGAGATCGTCGAGATCGCACTCGATCGCGCGCATAAGGCTGATCGGCACTCACGCGGAGAAGGAACAACGTTCCGTCGGCAATCTCAATCTCGTCGATCTCGCTGGCTCGGAGAAATTCAGGGGCGAGGAAGCCGCAAGAACGGCGGAAACAAAGAACATAAACAAATCGCTGGCGAATCTGGGTAACGTTATTCTCGCCCTTCTCAAGAAACAGGATCACATACCATACAGAAATTCGAAATTAACACATTTATTGATGCCGTCTTTGGGCGGTAACTCGAAGACGCTAATGCTGCTCAATATTTCACCGCTCGACGAGTGTTACAGCGAGACGTTGAACTCGTTGCGCTTCGCGAGTGTCGTGAACAGTTGCAAAACCGGAAATGTCAAAAGAACACGACAATCGTTGCACATTTAATTGTGAACATCCGTTTCATTGTTACATACGAATCTTTTTTTGTTCCTTCGATCGACAGAATCTCCATGCGGAACAGTATTTTTATTATTTTTATTTTTTAACGAATATTCTATATATCTCCCTTAATCGAGCATAGTACAAAAAAAAAAAAGCCATAAGGTCGAAGACTGAGAAATCAATCGTGCCACGAAGCAGTAAAATCTTTTGCAATAACAAGACTGAATAAGAGGGCACTCTGATATAAATTGACTCAAAGATCGTATATATTTTTGTATACATAAGATTTTACCTTAATCCGAGATGGCAATTTTCGCGACGCCAACAAGTGCCCTTGAATACATTGTTTTATCAATCAACTACCGTCGAGATATAATTAACCGATTAATTAAGTATATCTCTTTTTGCAATATGCTTGTTTTTTTGTACATAGTCTTTTTATATCGCATACAACTCTGAATTTTAATCAATAGACACATAATTTAATCGTTACTAATATCACCGAAAAGTTTGGTACAACTCGTTGCGCATTGATGAAAGAGAAAACAGTTCAGGCAACCCCCTCAAATCTTCGCGCGCATGCGGCGTTATTCCTTTTGTTTCGATGAATCTTGAAGCTTTGTTAATTTCTTATGTGAAGTATGTGTCATTGAGTGACTGAAACGGAGGGTGCATTATAATGTGCCTTGTAAATAATAAATAAATAAATAATTAAGTTAACAAATGGATAATAAAATATTGTGTAAATGCTTTGAACAGACGAGTTTCGGTGCGCGGATCGCGAGAGCTTCGTTGAGTTTCGCGATAAAAACGTCTTAAATGCATAGTTTCAACGATTTTATATCTCGCGAATTCGCGACCACCTCGTTCACGTCGTCGTACTTTCTTTATTTCCATTCTTCTTTAATCCTCGATCTTCAAGTGAAACATTCGTACGGCAAAAGTTTCGTAGTCCGAGTCTGTTGGATACATCAAGATGGCCGAACGCCGGACCTGTTAATGTTCGTAAATTTGAATCATCTGCAGCCAGCAACGTCGGGCCAAGCGAAGAAACTCTTGTTGACACCGAACTGATATCCATGACTCGTTGGCCAGCTGGCGTGCAATGCTTGCGGAACTTTTTTCCGTGTACTATTCCCGTTGCAACTTCGAACGGTCGCCTCAACGATTACCGATTTTTTCGCCGACTTGTGGATTTTTATGTCGTTTTGAGCAACCGTGAAATTTGTCCACTCACGGAGTTTTTCATCAGCGCAACATACAATGAGCAGTAGAAACAATAATGCAGGTACAGCTCGCACTCGAGGTAAACCCGATTCGCCACAGGGACAGATTCAAGGTCAATACCAAAACACGTGCGTTGCCCTCTCGAGCGATTCAAGTTTCATTACGTTTGTCTTTCGTCTCACAGATTCGTACGCGGGCCTGCGATGAAAAAGAAGAAGGGTTCAGAAGATACAAATTTGTGAGATCGTCGAATTTTCTTACCTCTCGTGACAGAATCTTCGGGATGTGATAAATCGGCGATACGAGGAATGATCAACAGTCCAATTCCCAGGCTCACAATAACGTCCCAACGACAACAGCGTTCAACAGCGTGCCGATCGGTGTTATGAATGAGTGCTCACGGACATGGTGCGCCGCGCCACGCCGCTCCATGTGTCTGGGGTGATAACTAGCGCTCAGCACCCCAAGCCGAGCTTCACGCCGCCGCACCAACCTGTGCTACTATGTACGATTATGCAGAACCAATCACAGAACAGCAATACTACTATTACTAAAATTAAATACATCGTTCACGGATTTATGCACCGATGAACAGTTATTCGTTGAAACAATTGGTTTTTCTTTTTAAAAAATGAGGACGGGTTATTCTTTGACCACGCCGACGAGATAAATTGCCGACGCCTTTATCTTTTGTCGTTCACGTCGTCATCTTTCGTTTCGCGATCATTTTCCACTCGAAATAATATAATTTTCATACAAGTTCTATCATGTGTGTGAATGATCTGATGATAACGACATGATGAATTGATAACGACAATTTTCAAGGCTTCCCTAGAGAAACGAGATTGAAAATCCATTCATCGCGTTGTTCCTTCAAAGCGCAAGCATATTTCTCTCGATTGGCCCGCTCCGCTCGTAGCCAGCGGCCGATGGCCGATTCGTCGAGCTCGAATCAACAGCCGGTCGAAGCGAGAGTCCCGTGAGGTGTCGTTTTTTCGCCAACTCCGCCGTACGCTTTCTCGGTCGCGAAGAAAACAATTGCCGCTTCTTCGTCTCCCGAAAATCACTGTTTCCCCCGCTCGAACAATGTAACAGAAGCCCAACCGCCATCGCGTCGCTTTTATCGTTGTGTTATGTTTATATTTATTTCGCGAAGAGGAGCGAACAAGTAAGTCGAATAAAGGGAGAGAAAAAAAAAGTTTGATCGTGCACCTGGTGAATTGAAACGCGCTTGTCTTCGTCGGGCCTTCGCGAGCGGGTCGTTTTTTTTCTTTTTTTTTTTTTTTTTTCGGCCATACATTCGTGAATACGTGACGTCTAGACGACGAAGACGACGGAACGGGTGGGAGTCGCGCGCGATCGAGATACACAAGCACAAGATAGAGGCTTCGTCGTCGCCGAGGATGAGCTCGAACAACGCTAAAGCATTGTTTGCGTGCTCGAGATGCTTCTCGAGGCATCCCTTCGAGGAACTGTCACCCGGACAACAGTTGTGCAAGGTAATGTGTCCTTCGCTCTCGTTTCTCGCATCTCCGTCTCTCGTGCTCATCTTTTTCGTTGTTTCTGCGAAATTATCGCCCCCTCCCCGCCGCCCCCCTTGAAAATTATCGTAATCCACGCAAAAAGCGACGATCTCGAGCGTAGACAGCGTCGGAGCCGAAAGAATCCACGAGCCGAAATGCTAATATTAGAATTTTTAACCTCCGAATTGACGCCCGAACGTTCGGCCGAGGAACGCGCGAATCAATCGTCAATTTTTCGCCCGCATTGTTGCCCGCCAACGTTCTCGCTCGACTACCGAAAAATCGTCATTATCTCGCGACAAAAAAAACTGCGTCTTGCTCCAATCCCATCGACGCCGAGTCGATCGTCGTTCTTGGAAAGGCGCGACGAGGCGATAAATCTTATTGCGTCCAAGAAGAATCAATGAGAAATATATCTCTGCGTAAACGAAAATGGCTTCGATTCGCCGAGAAAGCAAAATAATGCCATGGCTACCGTTATTATCGCGTTGCGTACCTACGTTTTCTGCGATGCACATCGATTGCGAGAGTTCCAATTGCCTTTGTATTGTTTCATCTAGGAATGTCGAGGTTCCTTTCCAGTGGTTAAGTGTACATACTGTAGATCCGAGTTCCAGCAAACCGTGTAAGTATTCGCAAAAAAGTATAGTTTTTCATTCTCGCTTTTGCGCTTTTGAGAAAAATTAGCGGTGCTGAATTTTTTTTGTATTTTTTCATTTCAGTAAAGGAAACACCTGCACGATATGCCTAAAGTGCGAGCAGAACGTCAAGTTGTACGGAAAGCCATCGGCTTGCGAGTACTGCAACACCATTGCGGCGTTCATCGGCAGCAAGTGTCAGAGATGCACAAACTCGGAGAAGAGATACGGACCGCCGGTGACGTGCGAACAGTGCAAGCAGAAGTGTGCCTTTGACAGACAAGACGAGGACAAAAAGGTGAAACAAAAGAAAGCACAATAGCGCGATAATTGATCTCTCGAAGCTTTCGATGTTTTTCCATGCTGGTTTCTTGGTGGCAAATCAAATCGCAATCGCCTTTGTCTTGCCTTGTAGCGGAGAAAAAATTGTAGCGTCAAAACGGACCAATGAAAAATAGCTGCAAGAAAAATGCGCAGCTTTTTGCGTTACGGCTTTTTTTATTCGAGATTATTTTTTTCTCGGTCATCCTTTTCTCAATTGGTCTCACCTTTACTAATTTTCTTACGTGAGAATAAAGAAAAGAAAGAATCAGGCTGCAAAAGTCTTTGATGCACTGAGAAACTAGTGGCATTGTTGAAAGATCTCGAATAGCTTAATTTTTGCGAGTTTCCATCAATACGATTGACGATGCTTGACGTTAATGATAATTTCTGTCTGTTTTTGTTCATAGGTCGATGGCAAGCTCTTGTGTTGGCTGTGTACGCTTTCGTACAAGCGGGCCTTGGCGAAGACAAAACAGACCGACGCCGATAGGAGAGCTCACTTGAAAATGTCGCACGAAAGAGCCGCGAAGCACAAGGAACAAAAGTAATTATCGTTAAGAGCAGCGTCTCGTGTCTATCGATATATCGAAGGGATACGCGAATTATCATTTTTTCGAGGATTGGAAAAAAAGATTAAAACAACTTAGTTTTTTTGATAGGACTAATGGGACATTTCATAATTTCTTGCGTGTTTTACTCGTCAGATCAAGTACCTTTAAGAATGCATTGATTTTTTTTCGGGACTTTCGATTATGAACCCAAATATTGCACTCATGGTCAACAGTTCTGTATTTATTGAGACCATAAGAGACGTCGGTTAAATTTATGCTAAACTCGTTCTCGAAAATGCAGTTCCGTAGCAAATTTATTGTAATTTTCGTATGGCCACGACTAAAGTGTTTTCAAAAACTTTCATTCGCTTTTGATGTCGCGACAATAATTAAAATTGACGCATTGTTGATGGTTAAACAGATCAAAAAAACTTATCACGCGAAGTGCTTTTTCGGAGTATTGGTCAGATAACAACGAAATAAAAGCAATTCTTGGTAGAATGGTAAACGGTCCACGATTGTCGAAGTCACGACGTCACAAAAATTGGTTTTGTTGCTAATCCGTTTTATTTTTTAACAGGGTGAAAAGCCACAACAAGAGACCTCACAGAGGCGACGTGACGAAAGCACCGCCGCAATCAGCTTCGGTCGATACGAACGGTCCGACACCGGTCAAAGCCGCGAGAATGGTCCCAATGCACGATCATCACGATCCCAACAGTTCGGACCACGTCGTTGCGGTTACTCAGCTCAAGGAAAAAATTGCCCATTTACAGAAACAAATAACTCAGAAGGATAATCAATTACTCACCAAGGATAGACAGGTCGGTTTAATCACGGTTCACACTCAGATAAAACGAGAATATAATTATTTGGAGTACCGGATTCGTATGGACGAAATGTCAATTTTAAAGACCAGATAAAAATTGTAATGTAAATTCAATCGTTAACTACGAATAATTTATTCGTATGTGCAAAATTCCTGGTTTTTAATTTCGTACTTTATTAAATTTATTATTTAATAAATCGAATGAACACTCCTTCAAATCGTAATCATCGGAGCAGCGTATCTGTGTTGTAAATAATCTTCATGAAAATTCAAATTCGGTTTACAAATTTGTAAAGAAAAGAAGAGTAGAGCAGCGAATATACTAATTAACGATCGTTAAGAATTTTTCTCTTTTGAAGAAGAGAAGAAAAACATCTTTGAACGATTCTGCGCGCTCCAATTACGATAACTCGTTGCCTTGATTTCTAACCGGTTATTCGTTGCGCAGATAACCGATCTAAAGGCGAAAAACTTTACCGCCGAGGCGGAGCTGCGAAACAAGATGAAAGCCACGGAGAAGGAGCACGACTCGAAGGTGTCTTACATGCAGCAGAAGATATCGGGTCTGTTGAAGGAAGTCGCGTCGTTGTCGAAGAGCAACAAACGCGGCGACAGGATAGCCGCGACGAAGAGCGAAGCAAGCACCAACAGCGGAAGTGGAACCGACAGTCCGGTACCTTGATAAGGTAGGAGTAACGATTAAACAAAAAGAAAAAAAAAAGAAACAAGAATAACAACAAACAACAACAAAAAATCTTTTGTCTCACAGCGGTGCGATGTATTGTTCGCGGTGCTCGTTGTTTTTTTTTTCTTATTTTTTTTTTAAATCGACACACCGTTTATGTACAACGAAGATATTGTCTCATTCCATTCCCACGAGAATCCCCGACAAGAGTAATTGAAATTCTTTGCAGGGATTCGGTTTATCCGCGACGACACGTACATATTCAATGTCCATAACCCAATTTTCGCAAATCTCTCGCTCCCCTCTCCCCCCTTTCCCACCCAATCACCCGAATCACGTGATAATCTTTACGAATAGCTAATTGTTTCAATCGTACGAAACGAAATTGTATTATTTTTCTAATTAACCATAGGAGAACACATTGTCTCATCGACGCATGGAAATTAAATTCATAACGCAAAAAAATCTTTGTTCCTCGTCGTTGGGGCTTCCGCCGGAGATACGATAAAGTTGTAAATTAGTTAGGATCTTTTTTTTTTGTTCTCTGTTTGTCCATAAGACGTGTGGCCGGTGTCCACGAATCGCGACGAACATGTACCGATAGGTGATCGATTGTTTCGTCGCGATTGTGCGAGGTACCCCCCGTATACAGAAGAAAAAATAATTGTCCGACAAGCGAAGGGGGAATTTATCCCGACACGTGTCTTAATTTGACATTTCTTTTTTTTTTTCCTCTCCTTTCTTTTGTAAGGAATTGTGAATATATCGAGCTACACTTATTTTCGACACACAGGAAGAATGGATATTAAGAAGAAAAAAAATAATTAATGATGATACGAGAGCCGATGATTGTGTATCGCCGATACGATGTTTTACTACTTATTGACGAATTGTAACGGCGACGAACCAGAACCTTGGTGATTGTAGAAATGAATTTACAATAAAAGAGAATGAAACAAAACGCAGTGTCGCTGTTGAATTCGATGGTCGTTAGAAATACCGTCGATCGTCGATCTTTCAATCCCAACGCTTCGTCAATGCGTTTGATCCGACGATCTTTGTTTTGGCGATTTACGAAACGTGCTTTGCTTATCGACGAATCGGGTAACAATGGAAAAGGGATTACAGGGAAATGAATGTTCTGGCGAGTTGGAAGAAAAAATTCAATTGCAATTATCCTACCGGAAATTACAGAATTGATGGCAATTGTTACATTTTCTTTCCCAACATCGTGAGAATATTACCTAATTGCGCTCGTTGCCGAGCATAAAGGAAAGAGTCTCATTTAAATATCCAACAGCCATATATTTATTCTTTATTTTAAGAAACAAATGCTAATTGAGCATTACCTATTTCAATAATTATAATCAGAATAAATGCGTAACAATTTCATTTTAACTATTTACGATGTGTAAGGATAATTAACATTTAAATTTATAGTCGTTTAAATACGAACGTGCGCGGTCGTACACATGCTTTTACGGTAGAGGTTGGAGTTTATCGTGTATTGTTTTTTTTTTCCTTTTTTTTACCATTAAGAGACGGTAAGAACTAAATATTGCTTGTTTTTTTTTTCCTTTTTTTTTGCTGAGGCGGGTTAGTCACTTTTGCTTCCTTTCGTCGATAATTCATTCCTACTTTCAGCTTATTTACAAAATTTCTCACGTTCGCTCTCACACTTTGACTTTCTCACTCGTTTATTCGAATCCGCTCGTGACACTCCTTGGTTTGTGTTTTTTTGTTTTTTTTCGTTCCTATATTTTCGTTTTTTGCTTGTTTTTCGTTTTTCTTAGTAATTGCTATTTAGTCTCCTCGTTATTTTTTTGTTTTTAATTAAAATTTGTATTATTTATACAGTGCGCTTGATGCAGGCAAGGTAGCGAATCGAGGCAATTCACAGAATAACTTTTGCGTCGCGGCAATGCCTCCGGAAGCAGCGGGTTTTTCATTTCTCTGAGGATAATTAGACTGCGTATAGTTTCAATTGACTTTATGATAATCTTTTTTGTGGCTTTCGTTTTTTTCTAATATTTTTTATAGGAAGTTTGTGTCGTCGGTATCGTCTGGAAGCCTCCTTACGCTTTTTTTCTTTTCTCGTTCACATTTTCATTTTTCATCCTATTTTTGCCATGGAATTCGACTTTTCGCGATTTCCAAGAGTATTCGTACGACTAGAAAAATGTGCATTCGCTCACGCGACTCCCGTCGAAGAAGCATCCGATTGCATCGCGAAATTCGTTTTATCTTTCTGTCTGTTCGGCTCCGAAAAAAATTGAATACCTCTCGACAATCGTCAGATTTCCCAGAAGTCACGGTAGTGCGTGCACATTTTTTTTTATTATTCAATTTTTCATCTAAGCGCTACAATAGCGTGTGCCAAGTGTTTCTCTTTTCTCTTTTCAGGCTTAGGCATTCCGTGGAACGCCCGAATCGTCCACGTTGCCTGTTACGTTAATTGCCAGTTTACATACGGAAGGCTCGCGAAACATAATGTCTTTTTCGTTTTTTCGATAAAAATCATTCACATCTTACTCGCGTCGACGTAATTTTGAGTTTCTTTTTTCAATTCGTTCGTTTGAGATTCCTCGGTATTGCTTGAACGCGCTGTTGTTTCGTGCTCGACACGCGTCAGTTCGAACGGCCGTGTAATATCAGTCTGCGAGACGCAACCAAATGCGATCATAGACGGGCGATTCGTTGGATTTGATTATATTTTTTTTACAATTTTACGACCGATTCTTACCAAAAAAAAGGAGAAAAAAAAATGTCAAAAAAAGTTCGTACTAAAATTTTGACGAATCGCTTGTCTATGACGATATCTGTCGCGTCTCGGTTTTCGGCGGTAGGCTGCACTCGGTGGTGATATCTCGTCGTGAGTTTTGCGTTGCTTAATCGTTATTGGAAGTTCAAGTCGGACAAAAACTCAATCGTGCGATAAAAAATGGAAGTTGAGAAATTATTATTAATCGCGAATGTTTTTTTCTTTTCTCTACGATTTATAGTAAAGTGTTCGCGCGTTATTCTTTGCCACGATAAAACTGTATGCGTGTGTTTATACTGTTTCGGATGTTGAATGAGTTCTCGTCGACGGAGGAACTAACGCCGAGAGTGGAATACTGATTGGTATTCTAAGATTGACCGATCATTCGCCTACTTAACGCTCACTCTCTCTTTCTCTCTCTCTCTCTCTCACGTTGCCATTATGATGAGAAAACAATAGAAACGCGCTTACAAAATATATGTACATATAAATATTGATAACTAGGCGTGTGTGTATGTGTGTAGGAAAGATAAGCCGACCGATTTCTGATCCTTTTGAAAGTTCGATCCAACCCTTTCTCCGGTCTCAGTAACTTTCTTATAAAACCTTAATAGACAGCATCAACTTTTGAGCTATGGATTTATTCATCGCATTGACGATCTCATAATTAGTTATGATGTATCAAAATCTCTCGCGAGTCATTCGAAACTTTAGAAAATCGTGTGAAAAAGAATCGTCTGATGAAGATAAAAAAATCTGCATTTGGCGTCAATCGACGATTAACTGAACAACGATGAAAATTGTGGTTTACGAACATTTTCGAAGGAAATCGGAGCCGCTCATCCTATTTGGAAATATATATGTGATTTTATCATTTCGTGAGTTTATCTTTTCGATCTACGATCTAAGCTTCAATAAATAAATTATTAAAATCGAAGCGTAACCACTGGGGGATAACCGCGAACGCAGCCCACCGCTCGGCCAACCAACGGTATATAAATTATATATTTTATATTCATATGTGTATATATATATGTAGCTTTATATATATACATATATATGTGTGTATATTCATATATATATATAGAGCTTTTAAATTACTTCATTAAATTATCGAATATTTTATCAATAATGTTAGTATATACAGGTACAGGTCTCGTATAGTTGCAGTCGTGTCGTCACTGGTGGTTTTTTTTTATATTTTTTTTTTCAAAATCTTTTTGTTGAAAATTTACTTCGCAATCCTCTATTTCATCATTTTTCTCGATAAAATTTTCTGAACATTCGTTTGTTTACTTTACTTTTCTTTCCATCGTTCCTTTAGTTCAATTTTCTCGAACATTGGCGGGTGCCGACAAAATCCGCCAGTTTGCTCATCGCCGCGCATTAAAAAAAACATTAATAATAAGAAAACGTTCGCGCGATCAGTTACAATTAAGCCCTAATTCGTTAAACGCGGGAGAGATAAACCGCTCGAGTTTCAGCTTTGGATAAAGTCTTTGCACCGTTTTTCTTTTGGAGAAAGAGAGAAGAGCCGAGTGAATTACTTGCTTTTGTTTCGTTCTCCCTGTTTTCTTTTTTTTTCGACGTTAGGGCTCTTCCTCTCTCTTCGCGTTGCGATTTAAAAAAATCGTGGCCTATCGTTTCCCCGTAAAATCGAGGGACACGTTGTGATCCCGCGCGCGGGGCTGCACTTGCACAATCGAGAGTCTCGCGCACAGAGCCATTTACCCAGTGAAGTTCCGTTTTACATCCGTCAAGATCTTCCCTCTTTACCACGGCGCGCTCGAATAGTTCGACTGTTCGAACGTCACGGTGGCGATGGATTCTCCGAACGGTGGAACGTCCGGTTATGTGCACTCGATTATGTGTGGCTGGGATGTCTCTATGACGCTCGGTCGTCCGACCGAGTTCTCGAGATTGTGAAGAGACGTCGAGTGGGGCCCGTGCGCGCCGCCGCGCCTCTCGTAATTGTCTATGTGCTCCAGCTCGCATTCCTTCTGCATGTTACCTGTTGGCACAGATGCAAAAGAATATTCATTTAATTATCGACACTAAAGTGCATTACTAAGGTTGATTGATCGCGCTAAAAACTAATATTGTTTGGCAGAGAAGAAAACCGATTTTACTTTTTTTTTCTATCAGAGGATATTTTTGCCTCTATTCTCTGAGCTTTATTTGAATCTTTTAGAAATAGAATTTAATTCCATATTAAAGAAATGTATGTTTTGTTTTTAGAAAAATTGTCGAGGGGTTTGTGAACTTTCGATTTATTAATTTATTTCATTCGTACTCACCAACATTCATGTCAGAGCCGTACTCGGAATAGTAACTGGGCGATCCGACCGCGGCGGCGAGAACTAGCTCGTCCTCGATGTTGTTCGGTCTGCAACTCGTTGTCTTCCAATGTGTCCTGAGTCCGCTGGCGCTTATGTACTTCTTGTCGCAACCCTGACACGTGTAAGGCCTCTCGTTCGTGTGCAATCTCTTGTGTAACTTAAGATGAACGAATTGCGTGAACTTCGCGGGGCAAAGGTCACACGCGTACGGCTTTTGGCCCGAGTGAAGTCTCAGATGAGTCTTCAGATTCGAGGTTGAACTGAACCTCTTCTTGCAGATTTCACACTGATGGGGTTTCTCGCCTGAAACACATATTGATCGCAAACTATTACTCTCAAAATTCATTAATTAACGAAGTACGATTTTACTCCAGAGGAATTAATGTTTCAAATTTTTTCTATTCAATTACACTTATGCTGCAATATCGAATGTTTGAACCCGGCTTCCTTTACATGATTGAAACTGATACGATTTGGACCAAAAAATGTTCTTTTGCAAAAGCATTTTTCCATAAATGATGTATTTTTTTTTCTTATGTAATAACAATTACCTGTATGAACTAGGTGATGTTTCTGAAGATGCGCCAATTGCGTGAAGCTCTTGGTGCATACGTTGCACTTGAACGGTCTCTCGCCCGAGTGCGTTCGCAGATGAACCTTAAGATTCGAAAGTTGTCCGAAAGTTTTGCAGCAGACGTTGCACTCGTAATGCATCTTGCCGTCCTTCTTCTTCAGGGGATAAGGCAAGGACCTGTAACCCCGTGAGCCTTGCGAATTGGGACTGAGCGAGCCGCTCTGCGAGCAAGCGTGATCGTCGGGCGAGAGCGAGCTCGCCGGTGAATATCGGTTCATCGACGACGAATTCGCGTGAATCGTCAATCCGGGATGATGCCCGAGATGAAGATTGTGCGTTCCAGCGATGAGATTCGCTTGATTTCCATCGATCTGCATCGTCGACGATGTCGGCAATTGATGACCGTTTCTGCTGTCGTTTCTCTCGTAACCGAGCCCGCTCGACGGCGTCGGCGAGTACGCGGTGCAATTTATCGACAGCGGAGCAACGACATGCTGATGCATCGGACCGTTCGTGTGATAAAGCCCGTACGGGTACGACGACGGCGAGTGAATCGGCGATATCGGCGATACGCTCGGATTGTTCGTCGAATTGAGATAAATCGAGTTCGTCGATTCGATGTGACCGTTGACACTCGAACTCGAGTAGAGTATCGTCGAGGGGCCGACCGGCGTTGTCGTCGAGGCGCCGCTCGACGCGACGCCGCTCGTCGTCGTCGTCGTCGTCGCGCTCGGCGACGGGCTCTTCGTTTTCCTCGACTTTATCACAAGGCCGTTTCCCGTTGTCGTCGTCGACGGATGAATTCCCGTCGAGGTCGTCGTCGTCGTCGACGACAGCATCGTGCTCGAGTGTATGTTGCCCGTGCCGCAACTACCGCCGACCGAGTGAACACTCGAGTTGCACGGATGCAAGAGATTGCCACCGACGTTGCCGCTCGTTGAGTGCAAATTTCCCGACGGACTCTGCAGCATCGGTGCGTTGCTGCTCGTCGAATTGATGACGGTGCTCGTGGCGCTGCACGTTTCCGTCTGCATCGGCAAATTCGAGCTCGAGTCCGGACTGCAGGGCAATATGTTGCCGTACCTGTGCGACTTTTTGTACGAATACGCCATCTCCGTTGGACTCGACGGCGGTGGCGTTACCGAATCCAAATGACTCGCGAATACGCCGTGATTGTGACTCTGGTGCGGATTGTTGTGATTGTTACCGTGATGATTCAACGAATTTTGATGATGAACGTGATTGCTACTGCTGTTGTTGTTGCTGTCGGTGTTGCTGCGCAGAAGAATGTTCTCGAGTATCGAACTGCTGGGACTCGTGATGTAGGACATTCGGCCGTTCGACGATATCGGCATCGACGGTCCTTTCGCTTCGGGCTCGTAGAACGGCTTCGTATTCTTCTCCGGGAACTCGTCGTCGTCGTTCGATGTCGAGATGACCGTTTGCTTTTGCAACAACAACGGCGAGACCGACTTCACCGGCATCTGTATTTCCGGCGTCACCGCGCCGCTCGAGATCTCGTCCTTGTCCTTCGCGACGTCGTGGCCGATCTTGCCGTTTTGAAAATTCGGATAACTCTTCGGTATTTTGATCTTGACCTTCCTGTACGCGTTCTTCACGACCACCGTGTCTTGCTTGTTCAGAACCTCGCTCGTACTCGTCGTACGCGTTGTTTTACTGAAATCCAAGACGTAGTTGTTCTCCGAATCGGACTCGCTGCTCTCCTCCGGCGGCGTTAGAATCTCGTCGTGATAACCGTTCGAGTGATAACCCTCGTCCGATCTCACGGAACCGTCGGTCGGCGTCATTTGGCAACGCCTCTCGTACATCGTCGAGTCTTTCAGGGGTAAAACTACCTCGACCGAACCGGCTATTTCGGCTGGTAACGTCGATTGCTGGGCTTGTTGTCCTGCAAGATTATGGAGATTTAGATATCTTGAGTATTCGCAGGGAGGGACAGTGTTCTAATTTTTCATTCACAGAATTTGACTCTTTTCTTATCACGGATAGGACAAAGAAATTGATAAGTTTCTTGAAAAAAAAAGCAGGACGTTAAAATATAGAAATTTCGAGCATATAAATATAAATTACATAAAAAAATATACGGAATCAAATTTTTGATATATATGTGAATGTGCTCGAATAGAAAAACTGGCAAATTGACGACCTTACTTCAAACGCTACAAATAACTGGTTAAATTTTCTTTTTATTTTTATCTACAATTTTCGAAATTCATCAGCCAGGTCAAGAGATGACTTACGGATTTGTTGGAGCATAAGTTCGCCGGACAGGGGATAGCCAAGCCTTTCGGAGAATTCTCGACAGTACCATACCAGGAGCTCTTGATTCGGCAGGATCGGTTTGATCGTGTAAAAATAAATGTTCATCTGAAAATTGAAATAAAAAAAAATCATTAGCCACTCGTGAATCTTTGAATTTTCTTGTGGTATCGGATAAAAGTTTACGAACTTCTCGTATCACTTTCTTTCTTTTTCTTACCTTATATTGACAAGCTATCAGGTTTTGCGATTTCGATGAGTACGCCGGGCTGACGTATCGCATCCAGTTGGATTTTTGTACGTCAAAGCCATCGATGTAGTAGAACAACTCGTTGTTCTTGTAAACCTGTCGATAACATGATTCGATTAGACACTCGATAAGTTGCCCGCCCAACTATACGATCCTAGTTTTTCTTTTTTCTTTCCCGATCTTTTTTTCCCCGATTTTTCTATCTTCGTTATCGTCTCCTTGTTTCCCGTCGAAATGTCACGCTCCGCATGACGCGTCGGAGTTACGCGAATAAAGTTTTTCGCCAACAAGCTATTCCGTCATCGCTGCCGGGTGACGACAGCGAATACCGGCGCTCGTAGCATAATCGATCACCGCGAGTTAACTCTATTCTTCGATACGCATTTGACGAGATTAGAGAGGAGGAGACGAGAAAGAGAGACATCAACGGGCTTCGCGCGGGTTTCGCTTTAAGGCATTCAATCGGATGAAACCAGTTTCGCCGTCTCAGCCACTTCGATCGCATAGACGTACGCACGCCCGTCCTTTCGTCGTCTCGATACCAACTTTTTTTTTTTTTACTATTCCTGCGTGTCCCTCTTAATCGCTTTTCATTATTTAAATTCGCAATAAAAATCATTTTATCGACTTGTATTTTTTTTTTTTTTTTTCATTTAAAAATAGTAATCGAGATAAGATAGCATCGATGTGTTGAGTTATTCAACTTACCCTCCAGAAGTAGTTCCGGTTGGCGTTGACCGGCACAGAGTCCTTCGTGTAGACCTGTCCGACCAGGGGCCCGAAACGCGTCCCCTTGGGAATGTAACTCGTGCTCCACACGCCCAACACCTGTAAACGAAGAACCGGGTTCCGTCTAAATATATAAATACGGAAAAATTCGCTCCGATATCCTCTGCGATACGATTAAATATTTCCGAGCTCCAAAGTACATTGTACCGAGTCATCGCAATCGGTCAACCTCAGCGTCAAAAATTCTCTCGATTCGTTTCAATTCAAACAAGAAATATGAGTTTGATATTTCATGATAATATTCTGAATACGTACAAATAAATATTGATAATAACGATGATTGTCAATAATTATCGTTATTATTATAACAATTAATCATTATAATATAACAATTAATTCTTTCGATTTCTTATCGGTCAGAAAATAACATTCGTAGGATAAAAAGGTAGTTTTTACGACAAATAAATTATAGTGTCTCAAGATACACTTTTTTAAATAACATATCGACTTTGGAAGATTAATATTTTTTTACTGAAATTTTTTTTTGTGTTTGATGAAGAGAATTGAACTTACATCGTTGGGTGCTTGGGAAGGCTTGAGTACGAGATTTCTGGGTAGCGATCCTTCGGCACGATTGGGATCGTTCGGCGCTGCCGATACATCCGGCACCAAGTAAACGGCATGCTGCTCGAATTCTTCTTCCGTTAAGGTCGTGTGATCCCACTCGCTGGCCTCCATTCTTCACTGAAATCATGAATATCAAAGAAAAATCCTTTAATCCACTTTCCATGGCACGATTATCAATCGTTCATAGTTTCGCTATTGTATCGTTAACATTGAATCGGAGAAATCGCTCGCATATCTCGTTCGAGCAAATTGCGCCGTTCGAAATTAATCGATTACGCAGTTACGTCACTAACGGAGTTACTACTGTTAAGCCATCGTGTTTACCGGCGTGCGAGGTTATACCGACGTCGACTCAGGCCGAGTTAGTTGGAGTGAGTAATTGGAATGAAGAATGAATCAACTCGCGCTACCTTGTCGCGAGCTTTCCCTCCGACTATATTCGATTGTCTGGTCAAGTAAAACGAGACGATTTATTGAAAATAATTGGTCACACGATCTTTTGTTAAAACGATCATTCATTAAAAAAACCACTTATAATCAGTGTCTACAATGATCGAAAATAGAATTAAAAAAATATCGCGTTTCAATCGATTGCCAATTTAAAGAAAATCCATAAAAATATGTGAAGAACGAAAGATTGAGTCCTACTCTAACAATGATTAAATTCTTTATTCAAGAAATAACCGTTCGCCCATTCATCCGAAAAAATAATCAGCTAAAATTCTGTTGGGAATCATAAATTTTTTTTTGTTTTGCGAAATTGATTTTCACCAATAAATTCGAGTATTTAATTCAGCAACATTGGACGAGATCGTATTTCGGTGTCCGAACGATGCGTCGGTTGTGTGATTAATAATATCCGGTGTTTCGTAAGGTGGGGTGCGGGGGCGGAGTGCGCTGTCGGTGCACCCGAGAGAGTTGCACGCTTTAACACCGCGAAAGTGAAACCCGTCCACGCATTGATCGACTGCAAGAGGGGCGGGCGAGAGGGAGTTGGGCGGGGGTGGCGGAGAGTATAAACTCGGAGGTTCATCCCCCGCTTCACCTTCCCACCCCCCATCAACCCCGTCCCTCCCGCGCGGTTGCATTCCCGGCTTCGCCTTGGACTTTAACTTTCGCGAATTTATCATCGGTATTTCGACGAACCGGCGAACGGAGCGACATTTCACAGGCTCACGTGTGCCTTTTTCACAAATAGATTATTCTCCCTGAATATAACGTAGCGCTTCGTTAAATATAACGAGGGATGCAACGGCGGGCTGGTGCAACGCCTCAGACATTCTCGCTTGACCCGCGAATCGATCGCCGCGTTTTCATTTTCACTTCATAGAACTCCGCGCCGTTCTACACGAGACCCGATATACATGTATACATGTATATATGCGTATTGCACATATATTTTTGCATGCAACGCGAGCGAACAATTTCGCGACTTCTCCAATTATCAGTCCACTGCGAGAGCGCGATAAATTCGTATCAAACAAAAATTCACGAAATCTTACGTCTCGTTCTTCCTCACGAAGCATGTGCGTCCCGAAGATGTTTTTCACTCTGTTCAGGCGATCGCGCAAATTCGTTTCTTCCGCGATTTACTATCCTTGATAATCGTTCCTTCTTGCCCGCACCGAGGCCGCCGTTGGGATTTTTTCTTTTTTTTTTTTTTACTGTCCTTTTATTTTTTGTTCCTCTCGTCCCCGATGATGCCGACGATTCTTATGTGATTCTATAATTCTTCAATGAAATCGTAACTATCATCGTTACGGTTGCGAAGCGGCTTTTGAACGCTGGCACCCGAGGAGGCGGCTCGCGCTTGCCGTTTATTCCGTAGGGTAAAAACGATTTGACGATTTTCTTGAACATTTACGAATTATTCGAGATTTTTTGTTGTCGTATTTATTTGTTTATTCGTTTCGGCGAGTCTCGTCGGCGGATTCTGTCGCAGATATCGCGAAGTTTCACGATAACGAAAGGATACGCGTTTCGGAGCACGACTTTGACGAAATATCAGGACATCGAAAATCTCCCGAATTCCTCGTGTGCACTTTCGGATAGAAAAATTTTGTCGTAAAAAGACGAAAATATAATTGAATGCAAAAAAAATGTGTTCAGTCTTTTCGGATCACCGCGGAAACGATGTTTCACAATTTTTTTTTTTCTCGTCGCCGCGGAGTCTCGTTTCTCTCAATTTTTGCGCTAACGATTTTCTCTTCTAAGTTGGAAGATTTTCTTTTATTTCTTTTCGGAGTCACTTTCCTTAATTTTTCTTTTTATGACTTTAACTCAAAATGTTTTCTCAGTTATTTTTCGACAACGCGACACTCGCTGCGAAACTTGGTTTCTCTCGAGCACCGGCGTGCACCATTCACAGATCATGAAAAAAAAAAATACCACCCACCGCACGAAAGAGTCAACATCTATCACGCCGCATTCGCGCACACACACAATTATCGCCGAGGAGTTTCGATTGTTATTATTCTTCGATTTCAAAATAAAATAGAGTCAAACATTATCCCTCATGATCGCACTTCGTTAATGTATTTCCTTCGGCGGTTTCAAAAACAAAAAAAAAATTACAGAAGCACCCAGGGCGATGAACGCACTTATCTAAAAATCCGATAAAATCGTTTCGATATAAAGACAACTAAAAACTCAAATAAATGTTCGTATTTAAAAAAAAATGTAATTCCGACAAACTTTGATTCACTTCCTTATCTCGACTCTTTCCGCTTTGTTATTTATACATTCAATTTCGAACTCTCATCCACGTTTCTTGTCAATTTTTTTTTTATATATATATTTTTTATTTTTTTTTCCTATTCTTCAGGAAGTTTTTTTTGTATTTTATTTCTATCCTTCTCCCGACAATCCCGTTAACAATACGAAACGCTATTTGGCGATTGCACTTTCTCCGGCGTTGTCGAAGGAGCGTGAAACAAGCGCACGGTATTCGGCGTTTAAGGTGGTGGACGCTATGCGCGACTACGAAGGGGGTAGCTCCGCTCCGCGACGTCGGCAGCAGCGGCGTCGGCGGCGGTGGCGGCGGCGGCGTTCGGTCGCGGATGGCACAGTGTGGAACTCGGCTATACCTGACCTAGCCCAACACGAGTCGGCTTGGCTCGGTGCCGTAGCTCTTCGGTTTTACGTTGGTATTGCGCCCGGTGGCGCATGTACACCACCGGCAGAATATTTCCCCCGTCGCGGACGGGTGGGTGGGTTTGGTTAGCCGACAGCGGGTGAGAGTGTGCGAGTGGGTGAGTAGGTGGTGCATTTCTCCGCGCTGCGCTTTCGATCGACCCGCTCACGAGAGAGCCTCAACCCCTTCCCCTTGTTCCGCCGTTCGCTCTCTTTGTCCCGCACCTTTTACTCGCGATCCTCGGGTCTTCGTCATTTCTGCCTCTCCTCCGACCATCTCGCTACAACTCTCCGTTTCACCCTTCGACCGCGTCTCCGTCGCTCTCGCGCGCGAGTCTCGAGAACGCCCCCCCTCGAGCGTTGCAACTCTCGCTGCAACCTCCCCTATTTCACTCGCGTCGTTCATCCCACGTAAGCGCGAGGAGGGGATAGTCTCGCTCTTCGAGTCTGGTATTTTCGGCTTTTCGCGCATTACCATCATCGACGATTTTACATTTTCTTTTTTCACCCGCTCCGGCCGTTCTTCCCTTTATTTCTCAATTCCATCGGGCGCTTTCATGATTCTTATGTTTTTTCCCATGCCCTCTTCCCTTTTCGTTGAGTATTTTACGACCACGAAGATGCGAAGGGTTCGGTGGCGGTCGCGGTGAAATTTTATGGGTTTTCGGTGTGTGCAAGGATACAGAGTCAGTTTCGTGTATCGGTGTGTTCCAGTATGTAACTATGCGAGACCCGCAGTCTCGACGAATTTCCATTCTCTCCGTTTCTCTCGTACTTCTTCGGTTACTTTCATCTTTATCATACCTCTCGTCTCTTTCTCGCTGAGTTTTTAGCCGCGGGAGAGAAATTTCGCGTACCAACGGCGAATAGTGGAACCCTTGCGGAGTTCTTTTACAGAGGAAAAACGTTACTCCCTTTTGCTTCGGTTTTTTTTTTTTTTTTTTTTTTTTTTTTTTTTTCATGCCGTTACGACAGCATTGCGACGGTGGTAGTAACGACGTGCATGCAACCAATCCCCTCGCCGCCCCTCGCCGTGCAACCCACGACGACGCTCTGAGAGACGACCGGCTAGTGCATGCGCCGATACGACGAGTCGCTACGTTCGAACGGTGAAACAATAATCTCTCGTAAAGGAGAATGCTTTCTTCCGTGCCTTAAAGTGCTTTATTTATTCTCCGATGTACGCCGTCGTGCATTCATTGATATTGCCCGAGAGATGCGACTCTCGATGCATCGCGTACGTCAAGCTTACCGCCGAGTATTGATTTATCTCGATACGCCTTTTTTTTTTCGTACTTCTCACGACGAGATCTACAAAGTCAACGATACGAAATATCACACGCAAGAAATTTTTGTAAAATAATTTTTACGCCAAACGCCTCTTGCGATAAACTTTCATTTCTAACGCCACGATAATAGATTTTAGAATTATGGAATACAACGAATTATTATTATAGTTAATCAATATTATTATTAATAATGATTATTATAATAATAATATATGTAATGATAATTTATCATTCAGACGTATTTTGCAACTTTTTATTTTGCAAATTCAGACATCTGCTCGCCGATATTTATTAATAACCGAGTTCCTCGATCGTCAAACTTGCGTAAATTAATTTTCGTTCCATTCAAGAATAAAAGATCGATCGTTCTCGATAACTTAATTTCGATAAGGCGGATCGATTTTTCTACAAATCGACGATGGTAAAAAAAGTTGCATGGAATGGTGGGACGATGAGGTGTCGATGTGGGATGTACCAGAGATAGAAATGTCTCCGAATCCGATAGGTTTGTTCCCCATGACCGGCTAATGAGAAACGCGTAGCGGTTTCGGCACGAGGCCCGCGCGCAAGGTCATCGAACTTTCGCGCCCGGCTCGGCACGGCGAAGAGGACGATTCAGACCGACGGTCTCGCGTCTCGCGGTGGTCGAGATGACCCGCGGCGCGCAACCGATCTTTCGTCCACCTCGCAATGATATTTACCGTGCCCGCAGCGACTCCAGCGCTCTCTTGCTTCATCACAACTTCCGATATGCATATTCCGATAATCAAAAACCGGAGAAATTTCGAGAAACTGAGATACCAAAAAAAGAAAGAATTTATTGAAATCGAGAATGCTGTAAATCGTATCCCAACATCGGAAGCGTTCTGAGACTCGATCTTTAGAATCCTCGATTAATAATTTCGAGTCTCATCAATGTTTCGCACGTACGAACGATCGATCGGGGATTCATTCAACGTCTGAGATGCATCTCGATTTACAATTTCGAATCTTCGACCGAACAACAAAAATAGAAAAATCGATTCTACCCGCGGCGAGGCAAAGTAAATTCAATTGTACGAAAATGCAAAAATAAATTGCCTCGTTGAAGCGAAAACCCGACGGAGTCGAATAAAAATAGTAAAGCTCGAATTGGCCGAACGGTATCGAAGCTCTTGAATCAATATTTATTTAATACTGAATTTCAATGCGTACATTTTAGTACACAAAAGTATTTCAAATGTAACGAATAAAAACGTCATGACAATACAAATATTATATTTTTTTTTACATTTCTTTGCATTTTTCTAATATATAAAGTTATGAAAATAAAATAGTCTTAATCGACCAAAAAAGATTTGTTTTCCGAAAAATATAATATATTTTTTTCAAAACCCACGTTTGGCGGTCAAAACGATTCTTCGCATTTTCGCATAAATAATAGTAACTAAACACCGCATTCTGCGCTCGTGAGTCCGAATTCTTCGCGAACGACTAATCGCCAATCGCGTAACCGGAAGTGCCTCGCATGTTCCTCGCAATCGATGGGTCACAGATGGAATTTCACTTTTCGACCGACAGAAACAATCTCAACATCCTCGGGTTCGCGTAGCCCGTCGGCCATTCGTGACTTCATCGTGTCGTGAAGCGAACGCGGCGCGGTATCTCACACACGAGGCTGAACGACCGAAGCGCAGTAGCGAGAGCTCATCGCGGTTGTAGTACACGCCTAGAGAAGAATTTCCGCGTGAATCGGCGACGACTACTAACCCAGATACGTCCTCGGGTCGTCGATCTTTTCCCTTCTCAACGATGAAACGAAACGACTCCTCTTCTGTACCAGATAAAATTTTCTACGGTATTTCCAGCGCCGTTGCATCGACTTCCCGGCTCTCATCCAGACAGAGGATTCCGGTAACTGAACTTTGCGAATATCTTCGAAATCCTCGTCGTTGCCTTCTCGTATCGCCGAGTCGCGGATGCTCTTCGCGTGTAATTGATCGACGATGGACGCGCGAGAGCTCGCGATAACTACCATAAAACTATGATAGCGATAAGAAGAAGCTATCAATAATATCAACAACAGGGAGAATCGCGAGTTCTCCATTGAACCGAAACAATAGAATACAAGTGGGATGAACAATTTCTTCGCAATATTCCCCACCCCGACGCGAGCCGTTTGGTTCTTCATCGTCCTACGGAGAGAGTTCATTCAACTTCTCGCCCGCGTTCTCATATACAACAAATGCGAAACGGTCGACCAATGCAAGCAACCGATTCCCCGTCGCTCCCGACCCCGTAAGCTAATGCTCTCGCATTTTTACCCCGTCCGCTAATCACCGAATTGCGAACCGGAAAAACCTGGCGTCGAGCGAGCGGATCCACGAGAGTTCGGCGTCGACGAGCTTATTTTCAATACCGATTCGAGCCGGCTCTCGCGTTTCGTTGGCCGCTGAGAAACAAACCCAAGGAAATGGATAGAGGTAACAGCGTCAAGTGAGCAACACCCGTGAGTTCGTGTACTCTCGAGCCCGCGGACTTGAAAGAAGGTCTCTGCCGGTCATTGTCCCACTTGAGAACGTTCGCGGCGCAAGCCCCACCGGTGCGCGGATTGCCGCTGCTGGACTTGGACTTGGACTTGGACCGTCGCCGGGGCCGTCGGTTGCACCATAGTGTATGTGCGATGGAAGGAATGGCCATGGCGAGGAAAGAGAAGAGGAACACGCCGATGTCGGTGGCTCGCGTAGGGGCAAAGGGGGAGGGGGGCGCCCAAGCGCGAGTGAGTAAGGAGGATTCCGATATTCCCCCATAGGAGACGGAGACACCGTTGCAAGGGGGAAGTCCCCCTTGCGTTTTACTCCTATACTATTATACACGAGCCGGGCAAGGCATCACGCGTTCTCGCATGCGACGAGGACGAAATGAAACGAAACCGCGGCCGAACGTACGAGAGCGTCACTCGGCTAACTGTACAACCGATTGTGTATGTGTGTGGATATTTCTCGACGATGAAGAGACACGCGCATTTGTCGGAGAAGGCAATGCTGCTCACCCACCCACGGTCACGAGGCGAAAGAGAGTAGATACGTACACACACACGAGTGTATTCTCCACGTTGAGCATGCACACAGTCCATGTCCCATAAGGCATAGACCGAGGATGTGTGAACTATCGCATGGACTAATGCATACCTTTCGATTTACCGTACCGTACGGACTTAACGTTACTTCGCGTTCGGCAAATAGAAGATATAGAAATTGTGAAATAGAACGCGAATGGGACGCTCGCGATACGCCGACCAAGATAGAGTCGGGTCTCGTGTGATCACGAACGAATTCCGATGCGCGCCGTATTCGCAATACGCCGCGAAAAAGTTTTATGTGGTACATGTAATCATTTTTATGTAGAATCGAAATTATACTTGGAATTTACATAATCTTTGTTTCGAGGTAATTCGCATACAATATTAGAAATATATTGAGTTTTGTCGGTTTTCGAATTAGACCTTGAAAAAAAAACACAATTCCGAAATTTTTCACTTTATCTTACTTGACTAATTGTGTACATAACGTAGCGAATTTTCTGCAAAAATCATGTGCAGTCGTTATACGGTTTTTCTCCAATTTGCTATATTTTTAATATATTGTTTGTTGATTTTTATTGTTGAAAAATTCGACCAATACGTTGTGTTTCATTAATCGCGAAACGAGTCGACGCGAATCGGGACGACGCGGAATTCCAACACTTACGAGTGCATGACTGAAAAAGGAATAGAATAGGAGGCTGGCCCAGGGCACGTCGTCGACCCCGTGATGTCTCGTCGGGACGCAAGTACAGTACAAATGCGCCGCGGTGACACGCGGGGCAACAGAGAGGCACGTAACGCACCGTTACTCCGTGCGCGACCCGTCCGAGAGTGGGAGTAAAGCTATAGTGGCGCGTAGTGCCTTCGCTCTGGCTTTGGGCCCGGCCAAAAGTAAAACCGAATTCATTTTCGGTCTCGTAAGACCGAGGCCGGGGCGGGCGAGCGCGCGTCTCCGACACCTACGGTCACCGCTGTACCGCCCGGCTGTATAAACACACATCGAAATCTTACTCAATCATCTCGTCGATGCTCAACTTCGCTCGATCATCCATCAATTTTGCCTTCCCACAATTGACTTACGTAAGACACCGAAGATCTCTTATCGCGCGTTACGTTATGTCCGACTATACGAGGTTTTTTTTATTATTGTTCGACGCCGGGCCGTTATCCGAGACGACAAACCAAATCGCTCGCGATCTTGGACTTTTTTTGCCACCTCGACTTTTTTGCTCCGAAAATCTTTTTACGTTCGTCTATCTTAGCTGACTCCCACGTGAAAAAAAGTATAAACTTGAAATGTATTATTAAAAAAGGGACCGAGCAAAAGTAACGACGTTACGAAACAAAATGGGCTACCAAAAAGATTAAAACAGCCGATAATTATTAAAAAAATTAAAAACCATATGCTCGAAGTAGCCCTAAACAAGGGAATGAAGCGAAGACCTATCGCCAATCTGTTGATAGATTCAACCAAATTTTTCACCACTCGAGTAAAAAAAAAATGATTCAAATCCCTTATGCCAATGCTCCGTCAAGCGTCCGGGCCTCTTGTTCTTTTTTTTCGAGGTCGACTTTTTGTTCTCGCCAAAGGGAACGAACGTCGAGCCGATCGTTTGGTGATCGCGCGCAACTTATGTAACAAGAGTCCTTGAGAGCATTCCAAGTGATTCGTCCTCGAGTAAGTTCGTCGCTCCGACGTGTTACATAGACCGAGAGTAATGTGAAAAAAAAAAAAAAAAAAAAAAAAAAAAACGAAAAAATTTGATAATCGAGATTCGAGCCCGAGCAGTAGGCGCGGCGATTGCGTAAGCGACGATCGCCGCTTATAGCGTTGGAGGTCGTAGCGAACGAGACGAGATTTGCAAAAGCGGCCCAAAGGATTCTCGCGGCGCGGTGATATCGGCCTGAGGGGGAGGGGACATGTCCATGGGAGACTCGGAAAGCTTTATTGTCGTGCGCGCCTTGTGTCTTTATCTCGATATATATGTTTATGCGAGAGAGAGAGAGAGAGAGAGAGAGAGTGTACCCCGAACTCTCGGTCGCAGAATCCCGACGAGAGTGTGCAAACGCGAGAGAATGTGTGTACGCGCAACAAAACCCAGGACCTCGAAACCGAAGAGGGCTCTCGTCGAGTTCATCGAACTCCCCCTGTGGCTCATATGTATATATACCAGCCATAGATATACATGTATATATATAAATGCGAAGTCGAGAGATCTCCTGTAACAGGAGGAGGAGGAACGGAGTAGGAGGAAGTATAGTACTGCTATAAGTATTATATCTGTCTCTCTGCCGTTCTTGCTTTATACGTGATGGCATATCTCTTCGACACGGTGTACCGCCTCTCGGTGTAGCCCGTAGGAGAGCCCACAGTCGTGGAGAACCTCTCCCGGCTAGACTCGACGGCAAGCCTCGAACGGGAGAAGTGAAGGGGACGGCCCTGAATCCATGTGTGTCTTATTCCTTTTTTTAATTTCGTTGTTTTTTTTAGCAAATTTTTTTTTTTTCGCGCGATATGATGTTCGTCGATGCGAGAGAACGTCTCATGGCCATGGCCAAGATCAATGTACTTTAGCGAGCCGGGCGTGCGATCGAAGGTCCCGCATCGTCAAAAGCGAAATTCCGTTTCTGGCAAGCGAACCCGAGCGGGACCAGGATCACAGTGTCGAGAAACCGAGTCGCAGGCCATTGAACTCCTCGCCGTCAACGACTCATAATTGTAGAGTCATCCCGCTCGCTCTACGCCTTTCTTCCTTTCTCGCAGTCGCCTCGTCTCGCGCGAATCGCGGAACTCCGAGGGAACGAGCATCCTGCGAGAAACTCCTCTCCCTTGTCGGCCTTTCGCGGATCAGACGATAGGAATAATTGTTTCCAGTTGCGGGGGCTTGGAGTAGAGTTTACAACGCGATTGAAACATATTTTTCGCTCATTCGCAAACTTAGAGAACCATAAACAAGACTACTTGGTTTTATAACTTGTCAATTGGTGGATTAGCATTCGATGAAACGAATGCTAAATTAACTTGGGTCGTTACCGCACCGGTAAAAAAGGAGGGGATCGTAAAAAAAATCGTATTGCCAAGTCTCGAGTATGTTTGCGCGAGAAAATATCCGCAATAGTTCGCCGTCCATTGCGTCAAGCGCCGCGCGATGTCTGACCGAGCGCGGTCTTCGACTACTAGTCATTACGCTCGGCCGTCGAGCCAAGAGCGAGCCTACGCAGCCGCGGCCTCGGGCTCTCCTCCGGTAAGCTACACAACTTGCAAAAGTACAAGTGGAAACGTGCACCGCGCGAGGTGGTGGTGCGCGCGTGCTCGTACCGGCCGCAGGCGCCTCCGGCACACCGCGCGAGCCCGTAAGTAGTCTCAGTCAACGGCGAATCGTACGTGCTGCAGCTTTCAATGGACGAGCGGACGGAGAACCAACAATCCAGCCGACACCGCGCACGATCTCAGTAGTGGAGCTCCGCGTATCGGCGGACCTTTCGATTCCTAGGGAACAACGACGATACCACCGAAAAAAAGAAGAAACAAGGAAGGTAGATCTGACGAGAGCGAAGGAACGAGAGAGAGCCGAAACTGCATAGCGCTCGCCTCCCTCGTCGAATGGAACGGTCAAACGCTTCGCGAGCGAGAGGCCCGCTACATCATTTTCGCTAGGAACGCGCGCGCCGAGCGAGCGGTGCGTCCCAACACCGTGGAGGTCTTTGAACCTGCGGCACTGTTGCGATGCATAACCCATTTTGTAATAGCACACTTTGTTCAAACCGGCACGCGGCATCCTTGCGAAGATACGTGAACTCGTGGGACGGGGCCGCGCGTAAGTACAGGACCCAGATACCGTCGTGTCGTCGCTATATTCCACTGTCCGAGTCCCCCCCACCCCTGCGATAGCGAAACAACGCGTGCGGACGGGGCTGCATAGCTTTTCGAGACAGGAAATAGCAGCGCTAACGCATGTCGCTATATTCGATGGATTTGGCGAAGCGAACGAAAAAAAAAAGTAAAACAAAGTGGAACGCACGAGAAATTGGGGCGGAAGTCTTTGGTCTCCGGATGCAGCGGAATTATATTGGCTATGCTATTCAAAACGAGTGAAAAAAAAAGTTATTCATTTATCATTCAGGAATTTTTTTTCTTACTATTGTTTTGTGGTTTTATGTAATTTAATATGGATTAATAATTCAAAAAAGGGCTGTTCCACGTTGAATATTTATTATTGATTATTTATTCAAATCTGGATTCATATAAGTTAGTCCATAAGTTAGTAAAAATGTATAGAATATTACGCGCTATTTTCTTTCGCGCTGTTTGACGAACGAATGTAACTGCATATAGGATCGAGGAGAGTGTACTTTCTAACCCAGTTGAAAGAGTCACCTCTCCTCTTTGCCGTTGCTATCTCTGCCGTTCGCGATGAAGTTCGACGGGTTTTCCTTTCCCACTTATTTTCTCCCTCCCCAACGCGCAAATTCGCCGAACGGACCTTTCCCGGGTTTGTGGAAACTGTGAGATAATTAAGGTATCCGAGATCGTATTTTTTTTTTCACCCGAAACCGCGCGAAACGAGCGTGTAATATACACTATGGGTATGCCAACGTTGCGAAAGCGATTGAATAATCCGACAGCGGTCTTGGCGCTTCCGCATTCGAGCAGAGCTGCTCGGACTTCAATGTCAATGCCAGGCAAGCGCGCACAGTCGCCCTTTCACCTTATATAACGAATATAAGTGTTCTCCGCTCACGGGGCTCTCCTCTACATGTAACTACGCTTGTAGCTATAATCTCGCGATTATTGTGATTATTATTATATCGATGATTATCGCTCACACTAACGCGCGTTTGTTCAAAGTTTTTTTTTTTCGACAAGCGGGCCCATTGTCCGTGATACGTAATATGCAAATTCAATCAAGGATCTTTTTTTGCGTGTTCTCGACGGAGCAGATGATCGTTCGTCTTTTTTTTTTTTTTTTTTTTTTTTTTTCGTCGCCCACGCACCGAGTGACAAGAATTGGCGACTTTTTCATATGTTAATTGGTCGTCTCCCACGGATAATCATCTTCACTCGTGCCTTCGTCGTCGAGCGCGAGTACCTGTTACCTCAACGCGAAATCATTCTCGCTCGATACTCGACCCCGATCGAGGGATTTACTCTTCCTAGTTTATTCCAACCCGAGAGATTGTCTTGAGATTTTGTCAGATTGCAGATAAAAACAATACTGTTCGAAAAAATATAAACAGTTCCTTTTAAATGTTTACTTGTAGCCAACGTGTTTTTATACTGTTTTATATTGGATATTGTTTCTCATTATTATTGAACATTTTTTATTTCGTTCTTTATTTTGTCTCTATATTTTCCAATGTCGTGCTTTTTTTCAGGACTCATCAACGAAAAAGTTTATATCGAGAAAATGAATTAACGAAAGTAAAATTGGGCCCGTTACACGTTAATTTGAACTGAAATTAATGAGTCGATTGAAACGGTTGATACATCGAACGATTTTTTTTCGGTCTGTTCGCAGTGAGGAGAATCGACGGAAAAAAAAGGAAGAAGCAAATTACAAAAATTGGCATTTGACCGTACTCGGCCGATGTTCTTAGCCGTTACTTGGCGAGATGGCCCGAAGCGTTGGAAGGCAGTCGCGAAAGCATCAGTGGGAGCGGGCAAGGCTGCGGAAGGCGAAGAGACGAGAGAAGAGGATAGGAGCGGGTAGAAGCGAAGGGAGGGAATCTCACGGCTGACGGTTGGCCGTGACTTTACTCAACTCAGGCGGCACTCCGGCACGGCGCAACGCGTCAATGTAGAACGGTCGTTGACTTCGCGGTCGGGCCGAGGTACGTATACTCCTCTTGCTCGGCTCGCCACCAACACACAACCCAGGGGGGGGGGGGGAGGGAGATACAAAACCTATCCTCCGCTCCTGAGTGTGTGCCACCAACACCGCGGTTGGCAAAAGTGGAAGGTGGCTCAACGAACGACCGGGGCGCGCGTTGCCATTCTCGCGCTGCGAATTTGTCCGACACACCGTAGATCGACCTACGAATCGCGTGCGTAATACTTTACAACAGGATCAGCTCCGCGAATGTTGCGCGTCACACGTATACGTATTATGTACCTGCTGAGAGCGAGGTTGACGGAAAATAAAAATAAAAACGTTCTCGAGGGTGTGGGAGGATTCTTTAAAAGGCTTCGGGGAATTCAAAGAATGCTTTTTTTTTAATATAAAAAATCGCTTTTCGGGGTTTTCCCATCTCCCTATCCTTGGATGTAATTTCAAATAATTTGGAGTGCACTTTAAAAGGCTTCGGAGAATTGGAAGAATTTTTTTACTTCACGAAAAATTGCTTCATAGACTTTTCTTCCTTCCTCGCGATCGAGGGTCATTTCGAGCAATTTTGAGTGCTCTTGAAAAGGCTTTGGAGACGCCCATGGATTGCGTTTTTTTTCAAATGTAACATAAAATTGAGCAATTGTTGGTTTTTCTATAATTTAAGAAAAAAAATTCCTTGGGGCTCTTTTTCCTTCCCCATTCACGAGTACAAGGACATTATTTACCATCAATTTCGCTGTCCGTTACAAAAAAATGCGGGGCTTAGCGATTTTTTCGGAATTACGCGCTCAATCTCGCTTAATTCTGTTTTACTTGAATTACAGCTTCATTTTCGCTTTTTCTGGTCGCTGGACAAAAGGCACGAAAATAATAACAGCGGATTATGTCGCCGATCGTTGCCGATATCGACACCTGGTAGATGAACTATCGGGGTTATCCGTACGGTGTAATACTTCGCCGCAGCGACGAATACTTTGCGCCGAGTTTCGAAGAATCATAGATTGAAATACGTCGCTCAACCGTGTTCGAATAAAGAAATAAAATGTTTCACTCGAAATCTCGCTGTTGTACTCCTTTGATGACTATTACGAAGTTAGCTGTATATATACAAAAAAAAAAAAAAACAGAAAAAGAAATAAAAGCGAGGGCAACGTTCTCGTTAAATCGGCGTGCGCACGGGTGGTGCACACACTATAACGCTAAATCGTCGCAAATCTACGGTCATCATTACGGTAGCGCGTAATACTTTACGGTTTGTCCTGGTATATCACGGAATCGCGGAACGTTGCGCCATTTTCGCACGGAAAATGGCGTTACGGTACTTTTGCGCATTCACCTCATATGTGTGTCTCTGTGTGCGTGTGAGTGTATAAGCGCTGTGCGGCATTCGCTGTCGCGCACACAAACACACGAGAATCTAGGCTAGACACTACGTGGCAAAGAGAGATACGAATCATTTTTATTCCCGAGGATTCTTTGGAAACGCAACGAAGAAACGAAAATCATCGCCACGACCTTGAGACTCTCGGCGAGCATTTCTCAGAGTTCAACCTCATCTATTGTATTTAATCGAAGTTTAATCGATAAAACGAAGTTACTCCGAAATCGCAATTTTTTTTTTCGCGAAGTTCACAAGACCTCTCCTACATATCATCGCACCTGGAAGCGCATACCGCGGGATCCTAATGTGCGATATACATTGCTAGTAAGGAGAGGGCAAGATCCTTTCGATTGGTGTCTCTTCCGAAAAGTGCAATGACCGCTCCAATAAAACCGACCCCCACTACGCAGAGACGGCTCGTTCGCGATCGCGAAGAGGTAGAGAACCCAACTCGCGGTCGAGAGAGGCCAGTCCGGCAGCTTCCACCCCCACCCCAAAATCATTACATATACAGATAAGTTTTGCAGTGAGGTCTGTCGGTTGAGATCCCCCTACCCACCCCCCTTCCCAACCTCTCTCTCTCTCTCCTTTCCGAAGTGCTTTCTGCTTTACTAACACCAACGACAAGCAACGACTGCGCGTGGATACCGTTATGTCACGTTAGTAGGCACCTGCAGGCTTTATTTGATCGTTCTTTTTCTCGGCTCTTTCTGTTCTCGAAATGAACGAAAAAAAGAAAAATGCGTGCTCGTTTGGTCTTTAAAAACCAAAGGTTTCGCTTGCCTCAGAGAATTTTGTGACGAAGCCGTTTAAACTGGAAAACATTAGGTTCCAAAAAAACGAAACTCTTTGGTGCAAGTGAAATTCTTGTTATCTCAGGCCTGAGAAGAATCCCTTTTTTTGGAAGAACAAAAATCGCTTTAAGTGGATCCGCTAGTTCCAAGAGTTTCGATGTACGATATTTAAACAATTAGGTACACTAAGCAGTATTTTCATCGATTTTTCGTTCGCTGCGAACAGGAATTGTATTCACGTGAAATTATTTCATTTATAATAGTCACTATTATTTTGAATGGATTTTATTTCTTTCTCGGCCCAAACACAGCAAGAATCAACGACATTCATTCGTTATTCATCCATGCATCTCCCGACAAATGGAGTGACCATAAAATGAATAAATTCTTCCTGAAATAGGCAATTTCATAAAACTGATACATTTTTCAAAAATTCATCCGAAAATTGATTAGCGACAGAAAAAAAAACGTTATCACTCATCCAACACGCATCGCAAATGGAGAGCTTTGACGATGAATTTCGAGAGAGCTTCTACGGGCGAATCGCAAAGCTCGAAAATAATCCAGTGAAATTGGCCAAAGGGAATTTTAAAAAGAGCCGACGGAGTTCAATCGCATGCATTTTTGAGAGTCGATATCGATTTGTCGTGCGGTTCGGCAAAGCGATAATTTCCGTCAGTTATCCGAATGGATCATTGACCTCGCGTATGTGGGTCATTCGATAGTTTATTTACGTTCAATTTCGCGTACAAAGACATTTGTAACTTCTTCCACTCGAAGTAATTATTAAACGAACGATTCTTCATCCATCTGGCAAACATATATATAGTACATATATCTTATGCATATTCGTTCTGCAAGTGGAGCATCGACCGATGAAGGAATTTTTGATTTTTGCATAATGATTGCCTTTTATACACGCGACCAGTTGCGTGCCGACCGACAATACTTGTTACTCGCACAACCCGTCGACACTTACGAGGGAAGCAAGAAGAAGGAACGGAACGGCGAAGAAACGGGGACGCATCGAGAAAAGATTGTTTTTTCTCTTCGTTTCGAAAAAAAATCTTTTATTGCAGGTTGTCCGAGTATAAACGGCCGGGAGTAATAGTACCCTCCTGTAGATATAGATTCGAACAGAAGGGATGCTGCTGGCGTGCACAAATTCTTTCTTTTCAATATTACGTCCGGAGTGCGAACAATGCAGGGAGCACCATCGGTGCGCCAGCAGTCCACTTCCGCCGACGCAGAGGTACTCGCCCCCTCCCCCCTCGCCGCCCCCACCGTCTCTCGCGGCTATACCTACACCCGTATCCCTTTCGGACCCTTTCATTTTCCGATCCTTTTCTCGTATTCTCCGTTTTACAACCGCGCGTGCCTCGCGCGATTCACGCGTTCCGCGGAGACCGGGGGTTCCGGGTTCTCCTTCCCTTTCGCGTCTCGTTGTCGTTACTCCCTTTCTATACGCTTCTGTCGTTCGGTTTCGCCGCTCCTTTTCCTTTTTCTTCCTTTTTCATCCTTCGTCCTCGCCGCCTTCTCTTTCTCTTCAAGATCTCCGGATTTCTTTCTATACGGAACGATCCCGTTGCGGGATAATGTATATAGCGCAAGGAATAAAAGAGCGAAAAGATAGCAGTGAGAGGAGGGAAAGGAAAAAACGGTGAGCGCACTCTCGGGTTCCGTTCGGCCGAATGGCTCCCGCAGGAACTCGCTCCTTCTTACACTTTGTTCATTTTTTTTCGCTTTTCTTTTCTTGTCTCTTCCTTTTCTTTCATTCCGTTCACTTCACCTTCCCTTCCCTTTCTTTCTCTCTCCGCGAGTCCTCTCTCGCTTTCGGAGCAACGGTAAACCGTTATGTCATATTAGGAAATACGTGCGTTTAACGGTGTATCTGGACTATGGGTTTATACGCGCGCGCGGCTCGCCTCGTGGTTCCTTCGTCTCGCTTATCCGGCGGCGCGTGTACGCCGCCTCTCCGCTTCCTATGGCTTCGGCTGCGGCGAACTAAACAGCGCTGGATCCCTCTCCCGAGTCTCCTTTACTGTTTTCCGTGTGTCCCCTCGGCGTGCCCCGCACAGTCGCGACGGGGTATCGGAGCCGGCCAACAACCGTCCCGATCTATCTATCCGTTCCGCCGTACACATTCGTTTCCTTCTCGCTCGTCGTAGACCCGCGCGTCTCTGTTACACGTATGCGGGCTATGGATGTACCTCGTAACAGGTTTGTGAACCCGAGAATTCCGGCGACTATGGAGGAACACGTCGGTACGAAGAGAGGCCCACAGCACGTGTGCAGCGGAGCTTGCTTGATAACTCAGAACCGTGGCTTATCGCGTATCGACGATGCATCGAGAACTCTACGAGCCCTCCATATTTCCCGATTATTTCTCGATCTACGAGCCCCCGTTATAGCTCGTACATTTCATCGTTAAACTTTCATTGTTTCTCGTATTTATCGAGAGGAACGGAATGATAAAAATTCACGCGATATTAGTTATTTACCTTGCGGAGCGAATGCTGCATGTGGAAATCTTTTATAGACGATATATAATTCGTACATATAATTATGTGTCTATAACATGTATATTTACAGAATAGTTACTTTATGTTAAGGGGTTCAGTTGCCTTTTAAAGAAAATGCCTTTAATTGCACTTAACTGAAAAGGACAAAAGCCATTTTTCCACGAAATTTCGAACTCTTGACCGCAACGATTGCATCGACGCCATATTTTCTCGCGAGCGTTGAAGGAACTCATGGGTGAGTAACGACGGGACAACTTTATTATGTTTTGTCGCGACGTTCCGTGAATAATCGTCCGAGCCTACGAGGATGAAAATATATCTCGAGACGGAAGAATTACGAGCGATGCGAATAGTATGAACTTGTCTCGGGCTTTGCGGTATTAGAGTTCCGCGCGAGTGGTCGTAAAACACTCGTAAGATAATTATCCCCGCTGCCGGTAACGCGCACGAGAAGATAGTCGCGTACGATAGGACGAATGCAACGAGTACGCGCGTGTTCGTGCGTACGCGCGCTTGTATCACTGCGGGTCCGGTATCGTCGGCTCTGCGTCCGTCTATTTCGCACCGGTCTACCTCTATGTCCGCTATCGAAAGAGGGAAGGCCGAGGGGGAGGCGAGGAAGCGAATTCGCACGAGAGCTTCGTTGTTCTCGTCGCGCGAACGCGCTTTTCCCATTTCGATGGCCCTGTCGACCTTTGCTCGCGCATCGGTACCGTTAGAGAATATGTGCCCAAAACGACGAGGCGCTATCGCGCCAAACGTCGACGAAAGAAAGAGCCAAGCGATACGCACTTAAGTCGCGACAGGGAAATACTCATCGGTCGTTACCGCATCGACAAAGTAGCCCATGCAAAAACCCTTCGCGAGCACGACCGACGAAGCGACGAGGACGTTACATTAACCGATTAGCTTCTTTAATGACTTTCGGCTTGATGAGATTTTGAAGAGTTTCGCGATAAAGATCTTCGTCGAACCGCGAAACGACAAAAGTTTTACCTAATCGAGATACATGGGCATATACATATATTCTGTGCATTTCGATATTCGTTATTTATCGTCACGACACAGCGGTCACGGGATTTCGCAACGCAACTAATTTCGGCTCGAATAGAAATGCTAATTCACGCATAAAACTGTTTCTAAGGCGGGTACTCGAGACCATTTGTTTTGAAACTGGCCTTCTAATGTTAGGATAGGAGGAGTTGTATATATATATAGACATAGGTATTACGTGTATAGTTTGCGAAATTATAATCCTCGAATAAACGACCAAGGTTCCGCAGGCTCGAGAGGCGCAGGTCAAGTCGCCATTCAATGCCATTGGGTATGGCAAAAATCGATTTCCACATCGTCTCTCTCAAATCTTTTTTTTCTATTCTTTTTTTTTTTTTTTTTCTTTCGTTTAGCAAAGCATTAGCGTGGTCTCGGTTGATTTGGAGGAGTTTCTATAATCGTAGCATCCAATGCCAATGAGAATTCTAACATAGGCGAGCCAATGCGAATTTCGACATCGCGCGACCTTCCAGCAGCCTCGCAATACACCGCCACGGCCACCTCCGCGCGCGTACCACCGGTTCCCTCATGCTCGCCGCTTTAGCTGGCGAACTCTCGAGCGACGACCTTGCGCGCTCAGTGGATACCTATACACACACCTATATGGCCGCGCGCGTAATACCCAACAACCGAGGTGACTCGCCTGTGGCCGAGAATCGTTCGCCACGCAAGCTCGTGCCAACGCGGGGAAAAAAAATAATCGCGGAAGTGCGAATGAAAAAGAAGAAGGAATATCTCGGGCTTCGCACGACCCGCGAATTCCGCGAGATTCCGTCGCAACGTTGTGCGCTTCACGCGAGAAAACTGTTGACGATAACGGCCGAGTCGGTTCGACAAAGTTCATTTTTAAGGATACGAGAACTTTGACTATTCAACGATATCAGAAAAGACGAGGTAATTTTTTTCATTCTCGCAGACACGTATTTATAGTGAGAATTTCATATAAATTTTCGAAGTTTCTAAAATATTACAATTACTCTGAACAAGCAATAGAGATAAATTCGTGCACGAAGGGTCAATGTTGAGATAAATCTATGCTACGTATTTGCAGTTAATTGAATTCAGGATTACAGTAATTCAAACTCCGCTCGATACAACTCGAGGCTCTTAACTACGATTGCAGTGAATCATGGCTCTCGAAGTTAATCTAATCTATTGGAAAAAAACAATCATGCGAGTCAAATTTGCTTTTTAAAATATCATCGATTGCTCGAAAATGTTCATTAGAGAATTTTGCTTATCTGGCAATGATTGTCATTAAAAAACAACAATACTTCGCGCGAGCACAACAGTAAGGAATAATCGATCACGGAAGCGAGTTGAGATCGAACGATCGGTCGATAATTACAAAAAAAAAAATCGGTCATTAAAAACAAAATGCCCGCGTTCGTACCGCCCCCTCGTCGTCGGAACGTCATATCGAGGGGGTTTCCGACACCCGTTCTGTCTTTCTACTCTCGAATTATCCAGAAGATTCTCCGACCCAAATAATCCGCTGGAAAGTAACAAGAAAAAAAAATGCTCTCGACCGCGTTTAAAGGGCGCGCGTGAAAAAAAGTCGTGACACTCACCTCGCGCGTTTGTTCTTTCCGGTTGATCCGCGTAACTGTCAAAACACTTGCGAGGACACTATCATTTCCCCGCACCAGGATGTGCGCTTATCGTCTCAATGCGATCGTCGATTGGTCGAATGAAAAAAAAATTCGCCGGACGAACGAGGAAACTTCGTCGATGTTTCCCTCGCCGAAGTTCTCTCCGAACAGCCGTGTATCCCAAAGGACTCCTCGGATAAATATCTTCGAAAACACTTGCTCTCGTCGATTTCACCAAAAATACGATCGAACGTTTGAAACAAACAAAACGGAGTCCTCTCACACGAGGAGGCGAAACAAAGGAAGAACAAGAAAAATAAACTCTTATCATCCAACGAGAGTCGAGAAATCCTTTTGACACTCGAGGCACAAGATAACGTTTCGTCCCGAGTACAAAATATTTTCCGTAAAAAACAAAAGAACCGAAAACTTGGTAGCCGAAGAAGATGAAACTGCCAAAACTGTCACTGTCTCGTTCACGTTTATCACCGTCGTCACTCGGTGACAATTCTCGCGGAACACTCGGCCGATCGTTTGTTTGTCATTTGCTCGGACACGACGAAAATTCCTCCAACTGTTTTTTTTTTTTTTCGAATCTCACAAAAGTTTAGTTTATAGTCTCTCAGTCGATCCGTCTGTGTTTTAATCGTTTGTTCGTATTAATTTAACAAAGTTGTTTAGCGTAAGAGTGCTTGCGAGAGGGGAACCACCTCGCCGTGGTCGACGTCCTTAATGAACGGTTGTTTCGTGCAAGCCGCGTGGTACGAACTGACGCTCGAGAGGTGAGTATAGCTATAGGGAGGCCCGAAGAGTCGCGCCGCGGTACGACGACGACGACGAAGAGACGAGGATGGGTTGAGCCACGGCCACCAGCCGGTCGGGAAGCAAGGCTGTTCTACGGCCACGGGCACGGGGTTCTCCGTTCGTTCGTTCGCTCGTTCGCGTTACGTTCCTTCGTTCCTTCCACGGGGAGAGTCACACCGGGGGCCCCGGTGTAGCGAGTCGAGCAATGGCAGAGCTTCGCTCGCCGGTTGCTTCTCGGCCCGTAGCCTCTCCTCGCGCTCTCTCGATCGCTCGACGCGGGCCAACCGTTCCATCCTCTTCCTCCACCTCTTGTTCCATCCATCCACCTCCTCCTCATCATCCTCCTCCTCCTCCTCCTCCTCCGTTCTCCTCACCTCGCCGAATCCTCCGAGCGTTCGCCTCTCTCGCGTCGTCCGGTTTCTCGTTCGGTTCGGTTCGGCATTCCCGGCATCGGTGCGCGCGCGCGGGCTATACCGGCAAAGCATTATAGTGTAGGAGCTAAACGAACGACGAAGAGGAGAGAAAACCCACGAGCGAAGCCCAGGCGCAGCGCCATCAGGAACAACGGTACTTCTTCGGGGGGCCTTTATCGCTCCGTCTCACTCTCGACTCTCTGGTTACTGACCTCCGAAAATACGTGCAACACAACGCGGTTACCCCTCCGTTCGCTGACACCGAGCCGCGGCAAGCGAGAGGGCTTTTCAGCTATGCGCCGCGGGAGAAGAGTTTATGTGGAGTAATAGAAGGACTGCGATATGTAGATGGGTCAACGATTTTTTTAAATGAACTTTTTTTTATCTCGGAAAGGATAATGCCAGATTCTCAGGATTCTCAATCAGTCTCGTTCATTCTTTAGGGAGCGCTAACTGTTTTTTTATAAGTTCTAATAACGATGTCTCGGTCTCACCGAATCTAAAGATACATTTCGTGTAGAGATTCTGTTGAATAAAATGTTTATTTTGTCGAATATTGAAGCATTAAATTCAATTATCAATCATTACAAATTATTATGTCTAGCCCAATATATGATAATTAAGATTATTATTGTATTTGGTTCAATTATGAAATTAAGAAAAGCTAATCGGAGTCCGGAAAGATAACAAAATTTTGTGGTAATTCGGAATAGCGCAGTCTCTTAAATGGTCCGCGCAACACACGAGAAAAAGATTTTCTTTTCACTTTCATTTTCTTTTCTTTCCTTTTTTTTTCATGAAGAATATCCCCCCTCCCGACGTTGCGGAGTTCAGGAAATTGTGTTGACTGGTTAACATAACTGTACACGTAAACGTGACTAATGTAGCTGAAGCGATTCATCGTGAGGACTGGTCAACGTTCTCGAAATCTCCCGAGATCCGACGCACGGTTTTTAACCGATGCGTGTAGACGCGCCGTTCGACGAATTGGCGGTCAATCATCGATGCCCGAACCTCCGAAGCCATTGAACTTCCGGAAGATATTCATCTCCCCTTTCTTTTTTGTACACAAACGTACGTACGTGTATTTTTATTTGCTCAATGGACTCAACGACAAAGCGGATATTACCTATCGTCTCTGCACGTGCCCCCCCCCCCCACTCTCATGACCCCCTTGCTGGGTCCCACAGAAACAGAAATGATGAATCGCAGCTCAGAGGCGCGCGAAACACCCGGAAGTCGACGAGCGTCTAATAAATCTTTGCGCGTACTCGGAAAAAAGAAAACCGTGAAATTTGGTCCGTTATCTATCGTTCATTGCATCGGGCCATTTTATTGCATCCCTTCTGGAGGTGGCGCTGCAATTGTTACATTCTTCGCTGCACCTTCGAACCACATTGCAGAATGTAAATGCAACATGCTTAGGAGAGAGCGGGACAGAACGGCGTACTGGGGCAAAATGGTACGAAATGGTAAAATAGAGCCACATGTATGATAAACTTAGGGCAAAATGGGACAAGGAAAAGTCCCATCGAAGTCGATTGTTTTACGTTCGGCTCCTATTTTGGGCTACATTTTACTGCTATTAATATTGGCAACTATAATTTCTTTAATTCAATTCATATAAAATATTACTGTTCACATATAATTTATACGGGAAAAATATCTTATTTTTTATTCGGGAACGATCCATCAAAACATTCTGTACGACACTCGGGGGAGTCTTTTTCAGTGTATCAAAATCGACGATAGACAATATCAGGAGCTTAAGAGGTTCTTCGCTCATTTTATTTCTGCATTGTACGCAATAGGGACGAGCGACTGTTTCGGCGAGCTGAGGAATAGACGAAGGGAAGGAAGTCGATGCACATGCAGGAGCCGTTGATCTTGCTTTCTGCTCGTTGCTAGAGTTGTTGCTCCCGCTGCTTCTGGTAGTCTTACTTAACGTCGTTACGAGGCATGCTCGGCATGAATCACTCGAAGCTCGGCCATGTATATGTAGACCTCTTGCACGTGTAGTATTATTATATATGCACGTATATATATGCATGCGCGGGTATAAATACGTACGAGAGGCGTGTAGCGTATAGCCACAGCGGAGGCTCCTCTCGTCGTCATTGATACGAGCGTGCGGCTCGGAGGCAATGCAACGAGCGCTGTGCTTCGGGCATTAAAGTCTCCGGGACACGAGCCCCCTAAGCGTCAGCTTGCTCGCCTCTCGGACTCCGCTATAACGCAAACGCGCGATAAACCTGTCACGTAAACGTTACGTCTCTTCCAGAATTCGCGTATCATTGATTTTTAATATAACACACACGCCGCGTAGCCGCTCGTTACACGGCGCCCTCGAAGCGCTTCTGCGATATCGAACGTTACTTTATATTTTGGAACGCGGAAGATAACCATCCGCCATCCTGGGCACTCGATGGAGCTTTGAAAACTGAAACTACTCGTTCATTTTTGAAAATCGAATTCATATTAGAGAATTTTTTGAAATTTTGGTTACGAGAGTTACGGGTTCAAAATACGTCTTTTTTTTTTTGGAAACTATTGGAGAACAATATTTTCCTGAGTTTCGGAAGTCTTAGGCAAAGAAATTGTCAAAGCATTTTAAAAAATGAGGCTGAAAAAAAACCCTTTCTCGAGACTGTCGGCAGCGGGAACTGCCCAGTTCCTATGCATTGAAGACATAAAAAAATGAAACGACTTATTTACGTTAATAAACATAATGAGCTGTTGACGATTCGTAAGTTTTTTTTTGTATACGTTTCGCTGTACAGCGAGGCGGGGAAATGAACGGAGATGATAAAAAATTCGTTCGAGAGAGTCGTTTTTCTCACGGAACGATTAGCAATTGAAGATTGATTTTAGAGAAGCATTATCGCCAACAGCTCGTAATTGCTCAACTTCGAGAGTGTCCAGCGCTAAAAAAAATCAAATTACTCTTCCGGGGACGACGCATTTTTCTTTAATAGGTATTGACAATTTTTGTTTGTAAAAACGAAGAGGCTCACTACGGTCTCTCTGGTATGGCAAACGGACTTGAATTTCGGCATGAGAGCGTTCTTTTGGGGACCGAGTCTTGTAACGTGGATAACTCATTGGGAAACTCTACGCTATCTAACTCCGAGTGTATATTTTGTTGCGCAACTTTACCGTTACTCTGCTTTATTAATATCAATATTATTACATTTTTTATTCTTTAATTCTGTGCCAAATAATAAATATTCTTTAACGATCTTTCGTTAATATCTTTTTTTGAAAAGTTTATAGAATTCCGCATTGCTACCGAGATTTGAAAAAGTTTGTCCCGTAAATAAATAAATAATGCAACACGTGTGTCTTTCGCCGAACAAATTATTCAAATTCCTCCTGTCTTTTTGATTTATTTTTCAACAAATTTGAACTTTGAGTCGGTTTTCGTACAAGCAGATCGATAATCACCATTGGGATTTTCATAACTCATCGCAATCTTTTGGACAATAAAAAATTGAGCCGTTTTTATGAAATCCATTGTGTGCATTCTTTCATTGTTATTTCGATGCAAAGTATTTCGAGCCGTTACGATAATTCTCGCGCGAACGAGCAAATCGATTCTCGTTAAGATGATAGATCGTACGCGCGTACAGGAATTTATCGAACGTTGAAGATGCGGTGTAAATAATAGTGGCAGAAAATTGGAAGCCCGAATGAACGGTTTCCTGTACGAATGATATATCGAGCGCGTGGGGTATGGGCGAGAAGAAATTCGACAGGAAGCGCAAGTACGATAAATAAGAGAAGAAAGAACGAATAAACGTTTCCAATAAATTTAAAAAAGCGCTGATTCGAATACGAGTCCGAGACGGACCGAAGATAAATAAGAGAAGAAAAAAAAAAACAATAATAACTACAAGTAAGAATATACGAGGCGAGAGGGGCTGAATAATTTAAAGAGAATCATTCGAGGCACGGTCGATGGCCCACAGGATCGGCGAGCTTCGCGATGCGATACAATGCAACGTCGCAGCATCTCCATCGCCAATAACGGAATATCAATGGAAGCGTTACTTTTACATAATAATTTATCTACTTAAAATACGAAAACGGCGAGACGCGAGGGGCGAAGATGAGAACAAGAGAAGACTTCCCGATGCAGTAAAGCATATAAACAGTATTTCGATTGGCCGGCGAGAGAAGAAGAAGAAGAAGAAGAAGAGCGACGAGGCATCGGGCAAACAGATAGCAGAAGGAGCAGGCAATGGCCACGCGGAGCCACCACAGAGAGCCTCGGGTAACCGGAACGGAACGGAGCGCCGAGTGGTTACTGACCTCACGAAGCACTCTTACGCTTGCACTACTTACTAACTTGGCTTAGGCCTTTCTTTGCCAGCTAGGAGAGACGAGAGGGCTGGTCCCGTCAGCTTCCCCCCCTCGCCGAATGAGGACTCTGATTCTTTCATTCTGTTACACGTCGTCTAATGCACTCTTTATTGCCGCAACAGGCCTCTAAACCTTCACCTTGGCGAACAGAGTCGACGAGATTTACTCCGCTGCCGTTCCGTCGAACGATCGATCGACGGATCGAACTTTGTACTTTGCGAATTCTCCGCCATTAAATATCCATGGCTTTCAACGTTTTTGCGATTGTAGCTGAAAGGAATATTCTAAAGTATGAGTATACAAACTCACAGTTAATTGAAGATCAAGTTGGTAAGGCCGAAAGTCGATAAATTTACAATCGATTAACTATGCTGCCCACCGGAAGTGGCGAGATTCGATGATAATCGAAAAGAGACGAAAAAATATTAACAAGTCCTGCGCTTCCAATTCGAATGAAAAGCCTCGTCAACTTTTTACGACAAAATTAACCTTACGATACTCATATTAATGTACCAAAAATCTATAATATATCGTCGTATAAATCGAGTTTCAAAATTTTTCAAAAAATTGAAAAAACTTCGCCACGGAAGATTCTTGCATATATTTTCTCGAGGCGCGCGACGGAAGAAACGACGGAAATCGGTGAAGGAATCGAGGTAGAGAGTGGCGATAATACATCGTCGATCGTGCGATGAAAAATCCTCGATTTCCCTCGGATCTTCAATCCATCCATTAGATATCAGTTTGCCTTGAGGCTGCGCGAGGCTCTTTCCCGTCGTCGACGATGTTTCATCGGGCGAATAAGTAAGACACCCGCGAGTGCCGGGGCTCTCGCCGTTCATGGTTGCGCGAGGGGAGGGGGCTCACGGGGGAGATTCGCGCGGCTCGCCGACACCGTCGACGTCGACTACGGCGGAGTTCGTTGAACTCCTGAAAAATACTCTTACATCGGTTGCGTGCTCACCGGGTCGGTGCACTAGTTTACTTTACGCTCACTCGCTGAGAATCCGCGCGAGTATTCGCCGCGACTCATTCCGACCGCTTCGCGTTGCCACCGGTGTACCAGTCGCCCCATCAGTTCTACCAGCACCAGAAGCCGAAGAGTAGGAAGGACAAGAAAACGAAGAAGAAGAACAAGAAGAAGCTACATTGAGCACGTATAGATATATAATGTCCACATATATCTACAAAGCGACAACGTCGAGGTATATATCAAGGTGCGAGCGGCGAGTCTCGCTCTCGATATCTCCATCTTTCTTTCAGACGGCTATTTAATTTCGTCCCTCGTTCTCCCTCTCTCCTCTCTCATTCGTCGTCGTCGTCGTCATCATTCTTGGCCTCTTCGCGGCTCTCCTCAAACCTATCCCCGTCCTCGTTCGTTGATTCTTTCATCTTCATCGTTCTTGTGCCCCTTTCGTTCGCGCGCGCGCGCGCCCGCAACCGGCGATGGAAGAACTTCGCTCTCTTCCCGGTCGTAGTCGCCGCAATCGAGCTCGCAACGCCATCGCGGATTCGCCGAGAGAGTCATTAGAAAACTACTTCACCTACATCGCGACGCCTCGCGCACAGCGACGACGACGCGGCGGGGGGACAACGGGGAACCCGCGACGAGCGCGACGTTGTCTCGCGCGCGTATAACCGCATTTACGGGGGCACGAGCCGGCTAACCGATACTGTTGCGCGAACCAGCCAATGCGTAGACTCTGACAGCCTGCGTAGGAATCGCTCGTACATCGCGAGCCGGTGTTACGTCCGAATACACGCTTCGAGCACCGAACCGGTGTCCCCGCAAGGTACTTCCGGCGGCTCACGAAGATTCTACGAGACTCCGCGCCCAAGGGCTGTTCCCGAATTCCGACGTTCAGACATTTACGAGCATTATCGAAAGTTTTCTTTTTTATGGCTACATTTCCAGCATAAAGTGAAATTCGGAAAGAACTTCGAATATTTCGCGGAATGAAAATCTGAATAAAATCAAGCTTGCGGAAGGTGCTACACGGAAAAAATAGCTTCCTCCTTATTGTCTTGTCTAAGAAAAACATCGTCGACAGACGTTTGAAAATATGATTGTACGAGACATTAGCTGCGTCAAATGCCAATTTGTTTCTCCATAAATTCACTTAATTCCCGAACGCAAGTCACAAAATCAAGACCCGCCAATTGAAACATTTTTTTTCTAAACCCCATTCAAAAAACGTTCACTGAAAAGAAGTTCGACACTATAATTAGATCATAACGCAACAGAACCTCTAATAATGCAATGTAAAATAAAAAAGGCCGGCAATCCAATTCAACGATCGCATAACGGAAGAATCTTCTTAACGAACTGCCTCGCGCTGCATTGAATCGTACATTAGATAACGATAACGGGGATTTCGTCCGATGAAGAAAGAATAAACGAATTCGTATGAAAGCCGATGCCCGCGTCGCAAGAAATCGTAGATGCTATCCGATCTGCTTTAATGAGCCGTAGAACCTTTCGTTTTCATTTTCTATCAACGGGGAATCGTCTATACGGAGCTTTCCATCCGTAAAAAAAAAAAAAAAAAACTCATCGAATCGGTGGTGAAATAGAAGAAGAAAACGAGAATGGAACACGAGGGAAAGGGAGAATGATTAAGCAAGAATTAGAAAAAAAAAAAAGTGCCTCGGTGGTCTCGGGTATGTTCAACAGGTCGCGTTCGCCGTCTTCGTGGTTCCGAGCGGGATTGGGCCATAGTTTACACGAGTCATCGTTCATGGGGGCCCCTTCGGGATGAAACGGACGTGGAACTTACAAGGCCCAATGCTTCACGGAAGCGGGACGGCGAGGGGAATCTTGTCCGACTGTATCCCGACAGTGGCCACAAACCCGCTCTCGACTATCGCGATACTGTTAGCCGCGCGTTGGGAAGCTTACGAAGGGGGGCAAATAAAAAAACCTCGATTCGAGTATCATGGTTATATTCCTCCATACTAAGCAGGAGACTCTACGGGATCTTCGGTCGCTTCAGCGAGCATCACGGATCCGTGTTGCCTGCCTGCAGCAAAAATCTCGCGCTCACACCATAGATCCGTCCGTAACCGTAATACGCTCGCCGACGAATTCGTAATCGCAAGCGAGCAGGAAGAAGAAATTATAAATATATAAATATGTGAAGTAACTTCGGAGTTTAGTGAACCCCGCTGGCCGCTAACGAAGTACGGTATTCATGAATTCTTTCGTTCCACGATTATTTTCAACGAATTAGCATTGCCGCGTTAATAATCTTATCGCGATGCGAGATGATCATTCGAGTATTCGTGAATAGTACGTAATTAATTTGACGTCTCGGTGACGAAGATAAATCTCGAATGCTCCTACAAATGCTTGACTCGAGATAGGACTTTTTGTTTTATTCGAAAAAACCTTGACGGAGAAAAAACGAGAAATAAACACAAGGACGATGAGGTAAAGGGGGAAAAAAAAAGGCCGAGGAGGAAGAGTCTCCCCAGACGGAACCCTACCGACCCACTCACATAATCGGGCACAGAGTGGACCGGCGGCATCTCGACAGAGAAGAGTACACGCCGGAGGCAGAGAGGACTCTCAACACCGAAGCCCGAAGGGCCACCAGGAGAAGGAAGAACAGATGCCTCTTCCATCGTGAAGTTTGTGTACCCATACGGACCCTTCGGATTTTTTTGTCGACGAGCCCTAACGTCCTACGACGAGTCACGCCGCGGCGTGGGCCCTTCGAACGGTGATTCGAGCGAAGACCCCTCGCACGCCACCTCAGTCACCTACCATACTACCGCATTATACAACGTCTAGGCCGACCGGTGGGAGACCGATCGTTCGGGATGACGATGGGGAATACCGCGTTACTGTTAGAGGACTCTGCACTTGTGAGCCCCCACGATGTTCGAATGAATATATATAAAAAGCTCGTTGCAAAGACAGACGAATTGTTCAATTTTTTCGAAAACGAAAAAAACATTTTTTACTTTCTCGGAAATATTGTATATTTTCCGATCCAAATAAAATGCTGATTTATATATTATATCATTTAATATATATAATTGTTATTTATTATATATTATAAATCATATATTACAGGCTCGAAGTCTTGTCATGATCTAGTCCACATACCGAGAAACTCCAGAAATTAACATATTTTTCGAAACTTATTAATTAAAAAAAAATATTTTGATTGTTCATAACAACGCGGCGGTTTGTATGATAACGAAATGAATGAGGAAGAAATAAATACTGGAATGGTTTTCCGTATTAATATCGAGCGGCGAGAGTTCTCTCGGCCCCGATGAGCGAACGCGCGAGAGTACAAGTACAAGTACTGTTAGGAAAAGCACCAGTTAGCTGTGGCATACTGCGGAGAGGCTGCGCTGAGGTCGAGAGACTCTCGGTGGAGCAAAGCGATGCGCGGCCGCGAGTAACTTCTTCATTTTTTTCTTCCACCGACTATTCGCCGGCATCGAGGATTTTCGATTATCTTTTCGGGTGGTCTTCGCCCGCGCTCCGTCATTCACCGTTTTTCTGTCGGCGGCTCAAACGTTTCGGCGATTGATGGAAATTTAATACGCGTTTCCCGACAAGGGGAAATCATTTTCTTTTACGCTGTATACAAATTTATAGCGAAATATATTTTGCACGAGTAATAATTATCGAGGACCATTGCAGAATATATCGGAACATAGTTTTTATTTATTTATTATCATTACTATTATTTCGCGATTTAATATCAAATATTAGATAATTTAAAAAAGAAAGGTATTGTTGGTCTTAAATTTTATGTAACACCGACGGAGGTGGAAATTTCCGCGCGAAAGCTGAAAATAAACGACCGGGCGAAAGGGTTATAACGGAGATCGGCAACGAGTCAATTACATCGGGAATATCGGGATCGTGTAACTATAAATTTCGCTACACATTCGCGTCGTAATGTATATAATCAAATAATGTTCTATACAATATAGGCAATAAAGATCTAGATCCAAAGTGGGCTATTGTGCCTTTGACGCATCGATATATATCATTTTTTTTTTTTTTTTTTTTTTTTTTTTTTTCAAAAGAACCCTTGAGTCTCGTTACCGGAGCGCGGGACGAGCAGTAGCAAAGTACCGGTACTCTCGCATGCCGCTCGCTTGTAACTCCCCATCGTTCGACGCCGAGTGTACACCGCTCGTCGGTCAATCGGAATCGCGCTCTTCTTCGCCATCGCCACCACCATCGCGATTGCAACGAACGCTCACCTCTCGGCTTTCGACGTTTTCGCGCCGATCATCGTCGTCGTCACAAGTGAAGTGGCACACGATGCGTAAGAGTATTTTCAAGGGTCGTCGACCGCTCTGCTTCTCGTCGTGCGCGTATGAGTTCCCCTTCCCTCCCGCCCATGCACTCTCGCACTATGTCGAGCGAGCCGAGATCGTCAAATCCGCGCGAAACCCCGAGACACGATCACGTGCGGCACGAGGCAGACACGGACGCCGCCGGACTCGCGGCCACCGAAGATTGAGCGATAGCGATTAATTCCTAATTTCTTTCATTAAATCGCAACGGGCCGCACATCCACGCAAATGGATTATGCAATTAGGATTTTACAACCGATCCATCGATTTGGCAATGAATTTTTGAGTCGCTGCAATCTCTGGTTTATGTTATAATTCGCCGTTGCTTTTTTACGCGGTAATCAATTCTTTGGAACATTACCTAATTATTCATTGAAATTGATCTTTCGATTTATTTTTCCTTGACGAACGATCATCGGCTGACATTCGGCGCTAAAATGGCCAGAAATGGTACCCTATTTCTTTTGCACCTGCACAATAATTTTCCCAAAACTCTTCCGTCCGAAAAATGTCGATAATCAGGGATTGAGTTTTGAAAACTCCGAATAGTTCGCAGTTGCTTTCACGTCGTGTATTTGCGATGCAAAACTCTCTGCGTCTATTTTCGAGGGGGAATCAGAGCGCGAATGGAAAAAGACTTGCTTTGCTTTCGAACGCATTATTTGTCGGGACAAAATCGAAGGGTTGCGACCTCCCCTGCGACAGACCAAGCCGATTGCCATTTTGGCTCTCGGAGACATCGGAGAATAGAACAAGAGATGAAAAAAAAGGGCCATTGCAATATTTCCAAGTCATGAATGAGGTGTAAAATGTGATTTCTAAAAAAAAAAAATGAGAATAAACGCTTTTTGCCGGAAAGGATGTGCTAGCTTTTCCGTCGATTCCATTTGAAAAGGAAATTCTCGTGACACATTCGTTTTTATCGCTCGCTCGTCGCGTCTTCGTTCCCGTAGTCTTCTTGAACGGACGCGGTCACGAATCTCGGGTGAGCCTCCACCTCCTCATTCCTCCCTCTTCCTCTTGACGCGGCTGTATACGGAAAGTCGGCGAGTACTGCTCCGTATACGAGGCATTGACCCTGTGCCGCGTTACAAGTACGTTCTCCACGTTGCGCTCTACGTACGTACCCGCGTTTCCATATACCCCCCGCGTATGCGCGGATGGGTACTTTGTAAACACAGGTAAAACCCCCGATCGGCGAAACGCGTGACGCTACGCTTAGAACTGTTCGGGAAAACGTGATCCAGGCTTTTAGGGTAGTCCTTTCGGCACAGTCCGCCCAAACGGGAGATTCACAGGGAATTTCAAACACTTCTCATTGTAATAAAAATCTTAAAAAAATCAGGTATATGGAAGGTGCTAGAAAGATTGGTTCTGCATAATAATAATGCCAAAATGTTATCAACAAATTGGGGAAATAAAAAATTGATCAACAATCACCCGGCAACTTGACTTTTTCAAATGAGAATGATTGGTTTATTTTTCTTCGATACGGAATGTCTTCCGAATGTCGTTCAATTATTTAATGGTCCTTTTTCATTTTTTCATTTTGTGTTAAACATAGACCCAAATTTTTCCACCGAAAGACATAGCTTTCCGGTATCGAAGAGATTTGCATTGAACTTCGAAGAACTCCCGATGGGATAAATATTTTTTCAAATATGCCACGGAACTATAAAACTATTCGACGAATATACCAAAATTACAAACACTATTGACATGGAGACTACTATTTTTTTTTAAATAAAAATTCCTATCTATTCACTACTTTACACAGCAGATATTATCGACGCGAATGCAAAGGAGAGCGGCAAAGCCAACCACGGATGTCGTGATTAACGCAAATTGATAAATATTCCATCTATGTGTGAAGGTGTCTCTTTCTTTCTTCGTCTCATTCAAAGAAGGTTCTTCGGGCTCTGCGTTTAACTGTCGTAGCAACCAAGTCCCGTAACGCGAGCCCGCAACGGCGGGGAGCGTAAACACAGCATTCGTGTCTCTATACCGTGTTACTCGAAAAAAAGAAACGGTATTTCGAATTTCGAAATACGTAAGAGACCGCGCGCGGTGTTATCCACGAATTCTCCGTGGACACCGCGAGTTATTCCGGGAGTTCAATGAACTTTGCACCGTGAGACATCGGGTCAATGAAGATTTTTAGCCCAAACTTCTACCGCAGCTATGTCAAGCAAAAATGTATCGCTATTAATTTTTTTTCCCGAAAATCCATCCATCGCTCGAGAATTCTTATATCGTATCCGGAACACTTTTTTTTCTCCACGCGGAAGTAGGCGCAACTTTAATGAAGCAGCGAAGTCATCGACATCGTCCCGAGGGGGAGGAAAAGAAGGTGGGGGGGGGGGGGGGGGGGGGGGGGGGCACATTCGCGTTACCAAGAAATCTCATTTTCTTTCTCTCGTCTCCGACGAGAAGCGAGATCGCGTCTGTGCGGCGAGGGTTACCGGGGCTGACGGAGTTAGCGAGCGATTGGCGGAGACGCGTAACATAGAGAGCTTAGCGAGCAAAAACGGTCGGATTATGCGGGAACGAGGTGGCCAGATTGCGAGTGTCCTCGGCGTCCCTACCCTCGGCTTTGGAGGATCCCCACTCGCGGGCGTCGATGTAACTCCCGATGCGTTCGAATGGTCGTCGTTCGCGCGGGCTTAGTTGGGAACGGGGAAGACCTAGTTCGAAGGTAGAACGCGCTGCAACGGCACTAGGTCACGCATCGCAGTTACTGAATGCATGTGCATGTGTGGATATGCCGGGACGGCCGCGGCGAGCGCAGAGAAATGAACGAGTGCCCAAGTGCATGTAGTATATACTATACTATACAAATATATATACATATAGACATTACCTATATCGTATAGTGCGTGTAAATACACGCCATATGCTCGTGGGAGCTCGTCGATGTATGCACGCGAACAGATTCACGCTAGTCTCTGTTTGCACGAGCCGCCTTTTTTTTTCTCTCTTTCCCCATTAATGTGTGCCCGAGCAGACGTACGTTTACGCGAGGATAATTGTACATGCGGCACGCATACACGCGAGAGGAGACCCCGACGAGGACGAGAGACGATTCATGATCGTTGCCGAACGACACGGCCGGTCGGACGGATCGGCGGTCACCGCTCGACAATATGCATCGCGAAACTTCCGGGCCGGAGGGGGTATACCGACCGAACGTCTCGCGAGACACGAGAGCATACGTGTATCGGGATTAAATCCCGGCGTAGAGCTGCCGCAGAGTTCCTTGATCCCGATGCCGCAGTTGAAATTGACAAAGTTGCTCGAGGTGCTACTGAGTATATTATGAATGAAAAAGAAGAATCGCTAGCGGTCGTTGCCTTTGAGCATGGAGAGAAAAAACCTTTTTTGTCAGATAACCCGCGCGTCAATATTATCATCATTATTACTAATATTATTGTTATTAATATTATTATTATTATTTTTCAAATATTATTATCGAACCTTCGATGTGTGAGGAAATACTGAGGCGAAGAAAAACTTTTTCGGCCCTTATAAATTTTCAATGAATGGAATAAATACTTTTCCGGTTGTATGCACGAATGTGGAGCATTCGGAGACGATCCGCCGTCAATGTTCCGCAAGTGAGCGCGGTGAATCTCGCGAATCGTTTTTCTTTTTTTTTTTTTCTTTCGCTCGGAGACCTATCCGTTCTTGGTCGGTGTCTTGTTCCGGGAGAAAATAGTTGTAGGCGCATCCGCGACGATCCGCAACCAAGACGCTTCATGTCCGCTGTACCTGCTGCTACTGCTCGTTTCTACAACAACGCTGTCTGGGAAAAGTGGTTCTACAAAAATGTTCGGTACGAATCCGTTCGACCATTTATTAATTAAATTATTTAGTAGTTATTTATTAATCAAGTGAATTATTAATTTTTTTTGTTCTATTAAACATCGATAAATTAATTGCGAATTTTTTTACTAATTGACTAATTAGTCTTGCCTAATTTTTCTAATTAAGTGGTTAGTTTTGGAAGTAATTTATAAATTATCATTATTACTGCCTATATTACAGTCTATATATAAATGTCACCTTTCTCGAGACTATGAATCTATTTTTCTATCAGTTTTTGAACATCGACACTGTTTTATGCCACTCGAAAGAAAGAAAAGAACGTAAAAATCCGTAATCTGTGGAAACTATGCTAAAAATGCTACATTTTCCGGATTTAATCTTTTATAAAGGTTCATCTCTCAGTTAATTAGTTTTTTCCCCAATATCGAAATTTCAACAATTCGACAACGAAACGTTTAAAGTATGTTACAAAAATGTGTATTTTTTTGGAAAATATGTATATTGTAATTTCCATCCGGATAAAGCTTTTCGTTACTGTTTCTCATCTCCTTCAGCGTATAGCAACAAAAAACGCGCGTTAACGGAGGTTCCACTGTATTACTTTTCAAGCCGTTTCACTATTACTTTCGTACACGTTTGGGAAGTGCCCGGTCCGCTGACAAAGTGGGGGAGTCCCCCCCGAGAGCCACTTACATTTTCCTCTGACGCACGTTTTCGGCTAACGATGGACAACCCGGGGAGCGGGCCGAGTTGATGCGCATTCGGGTTTTCTGTGTTATACTTTGCCGCGTTTTCGCTCGCTCTTCTCTCCGTGCGGAGCCGTACGCACGGGCTACAACGAAATTGCCTAATTGCCCAGCGGCGATCGGCGCCGGATAATCGCACACGGCGAAACTCCCGGTGCGTCGAACGTCGAACGATTAGAATGGATAATGCGCGCTCGCATACAGACGTCGGGATAATGCGATAACGGTCGAGCAATAGCGCGACGAGCGTGTCGTTCATTCACATCGAACGTTCTCGCACTCGAGGAGGAGGCCCGGGCCATCGACGCAACGCCGTCGTCTCTCGGCTGAGCCTCGGGGCTTCTCGTAAGCGAACCCCCGGAAATCAACGTCGGGTGAGCTAACGGTAATCCCTGCGTCAATTCGACCTAATTGCGCGGTTTAGGAAACTTTTCCACTCGCAAAACGCCTCCGTTCATACATTAATCAACGCGTAAGCGACATTTGTTTCTATCGGCGATTGCAAATATTTCTCTCGCAAACGGGTCATATGCAAAATGAAGACCAGAAGTTCTTTTGCGTCATTACATCATTTCTATTACAGTGAATGGCAAAAGAGAGAATTCCAACGAACGCCCAGAAGATCCAAACTTTAACGAAATTATTATAAGGTGGTAGGTAATCAGTTAATTATTGTCATTTATTTTTTAGTCAAAATTAATAAATTGATGGTAGTAATAATATATTTCTTGAATGACTAGTTTTCAAGGTCAATAACCGTCTATTAACACGAATAGAACATTTATCGAATAAGTATCGAAATGGAATTAAAAGATACTCGCGCCAATTTTTTGTAGCGAAGATTTTTGCACGAATTTTTTAATAACTCCTTGACTCTAGACGAGTTTCGTATCGACGTCTCAAGTAAATGGGTCAAAGCGCGATAGTAACGCGATATCAAAAGTTTTTCTGCAACTCCCGTTTCCATCTTAACGAACTCGCATTCTCGTTATTTTTTTTATTATTTTTTTTTCTTCATGAATTATCGCATGCAGCTTCGGGGATAGGATCTCGTGCGCATCGCTCGTTACATTGGAAAGAGAGTACAGGAGAGACCGCGCGCGCCGGCTCTTCTCGTTTACCTTAGCGCGCTTCATAGTTTCGTGCGCGGAGGCAATAGCCTCGTCTCTCGCTCGGCGCTGCAACGCCAACGACGCGATGAAAGTTTATGCAATTTCTCTGTTCCATTTGTGTCATTTACACAATGAATTATAACGCCGTAAGCGCGTTCGGAAGTTTATTATAGATTCGCTTTTCTTCGAGCACCCGACGAGCATCGCTGTTCATCGCCGATCGCATCGGGAGAGGGGACTAGGTCAATATTTGTTAACGATTGCGGAATCATATGCAAAGTCATCGAGGGTCATGCGATACCGATGTTTCCTTGCTAACTGATGAGTCGCTCAAATTCATTGTGGACGCGCGCTGAAGACCGAGCCGAGCATTAGTAGAATTTACATGAGTCTTTTTCTGTACGTTATCACAGCGAGAAAATGCAATCTAAAACTACACTATTTTTAACTAACTAAACTGAAAATACTATTCATATTATTATTATTATTATTTATTTAATGTTACAAATTGGCATTCTAATTTTTTGTTGGATACTTTCCAAAATTTCTATAAATAAAAAATGTTAAATTTTTTCTATGATGAGCCACGCAGTAATGGTGGTGTAATTCAAGGCCAAAAGTTTCAAGAAACTGTACAGTACAATTCGACCTTTTTTCTAACTAGATCCGATTTTGGAACAAACTTTTAAATGCGTTAAATAATCAAGAGGATGATGTTGAAAAGAATAAACGCCGCGTTATGAAGCGTTTTAGCACACTTCGGCCTAGAAGCTTCCGAAGTTCGATGACTTTACCTACATCTGTCATATACGAAGATGAGACACCCCGAGGATATGGCCACGCGATCGAAGACACCCGAGTTTTCCGCGTATATGGTGTGACGAATGGAAAGAAAAAAAGAGGCAGCGACCGGCGTTAGACAGAAGATTCGCGAGTGGCGACGGGCAAATAGCCAAGCAGCGAGCACTGAACCCGAGGACCCAGAACAACAAAACTGTTTACTGTGATACTTTCGTTCGTACTGTGCCGTAGAGGCCCGCTGCTGCGCTGCGCTCTCACCTCCCAACCACTGACTCGATTCACCGAGCTACACGGCATCGCGTGTCTACCCGCAGTACGCTATAACTATTATATGCTGTCGCGCTTGTAAACATAAAAGAAAGAGGAGAAAGATTTAAAAAAAAGCGCAAAATAAAATAGACGTCACGGCGATCCCATTAAGCGGAACGCGCCGATATAATCGCGTAATTTTTCGTTCCTCGTAATACGCAAACAAAAATATCTTCCCCGTTCCCACCTCCGGGCGCGCGCTCTTGACTTTGACTTTCACGCTTCTGACTCAGCCGAAAAGAATCGAGGCTCCGCGAATTTTTGCCTTTCCCCACCCGCTCCTCACTCGGGAGGGTATTTCCTCGCTTTATTTTCATCGTTCATTTTGTGTGTGTGTTTTTTTTCATTCTCTCATTGTTCGCCCGACCGGCGAAGAGCCACGGAACCGGTGAAAGTTTGTTTATCTTCGCCGGAAAGTTCGTCAAAGTTTCGTAAACAAAAATACCACTGAGAAGGAGATCAAATCACTGACGTCAACGATAGACTCAATTCTGGTGTTTTCCCGGGCAACAAAAAAAACCCCATGAAAGGACTATTCATCGTTCTAGCTCGTCCGGCGCTAACTTAGTAGTCACCTTTACTCTAGTTTGTCTAATATTGTTTCGAACTAATGAAAGGTTTCAACGCAGTCGTATTGAAAAAGAAGTCCTTGCAAAAATAAAAATCATCGACTCAGTTTTCGAGCGGTCAGTTCGATAAGCCCTCTTAATGCCCAATTCAGAAGGTCTTAGTCGCTTGAATTTTTTTTTAAATGTACATCAGTGTGTACATATTTATAGATCGAGATTTTACTTATATACATAGGTGTATAATATATTGCAAGCAGTGGGCCTGAGAATCGCGTACAGGTTCATCGTTCTCTGTTAGCCCGTTCTTCTGCCGCGAGTTCAACTTTCTCATTCGCACAAGAAGTTGCGACGACGCGCTCGCTTTACGGGTTAAGGTTGCGGTGTCATTGAACCACATTTCCTGGTTTTCCGCGTAATAGGTACAGCGGAATAGAGGATTGTGGAGCTCTGCCGCGCGATACGATTATAGTATACCGTCGCGTCCACGAGCCCGAGTTACCTGCACTTCAATCTTTTACTTTGCGCCATTCACCTACTTTTAGCTACAATGAGAAGGAAAAATATATACTTTGCGCTAAAAACGAAATTATATCGCGAGATACGCGAGCCCATCGCGGTCTGTTTACATCTTCGATTTCACAGCGTCAACTCTATATTGTGATATTTCCTTCGGTTTAAGGGGAAAAATTGGTAAATTTTCGAGGAAAATTCCGACAATCATTTTTTTTCCAATGATGGATTCTGTAAAAATTTAAAATTTTTATATTTTTTGGAATTGCGATGAATATTAGCTTCCCAAACGAATTACGATACTGGCGAGCCTAACGAAAATAATTTTTTCCCGCAGGATGTTAAAAGACCTGAAAAATGTTCGATCGAATCTTGTGATTTTTTATTCAAAAAATACGAAATTTCTCGAAGCAAAAAGATTGTATTCGAATTCAAAATTCATTCGCGACTATGAAGCATGTAGGATACTATTATTCCGGTTCTTCACCCGAGCGAGCCGGAGATGCAATACGTTTTCGAGATTAAAATTCCTTTTCCTCAAGGACTATGAATTTCCATTAAAAGTAAAGCCGTTTCTCGACGCGCAGCATCCGCAGCATCGTGAAAGGTTCCATTATGGAGCTGTACTTATCCCATCGTGCCGGTAACAGGTAGAAGAAGATCTTACGGTGTATTCGTGTGGGCGTGTGTTTGTTATAGCGGGGAACAGGAGAAACACGTTGGCCAGAGGGGCAGGGGAGGAGAAGCGGACAAGGGAAAGGGGGGCTATCGGTAGCGGGGAAGTCAAACGCTGTTTTCTCTACTCGCCACTTGCGCTATGGGGCAACGCGGAGCAGTGTCCTGGGTTATGGTGTGCGAGCGTTATGGTAAGTGTGTTAACAACGCGAGCAGGAGGAGAGCATCCAGGGGTGAACGCCCTCGACAGACCTAGACCCAAAAAGCGTTCGTCGTACTGCCATGGGCAACAGAGCCGAGCGAAGCCGGTGCCGTGTGCCTCGGTGGCACTGGGTTAAGGCGGAGTTATGTGACGCCCGGTGCAGCCACAACGGAGTGCATACCTCTCGTCCTGCATACGAGAACCTGACCGTACGTAATCGGTTTCTTATTCGTGACGCGACTCCAGGGCGCCATACCGGGTCTAGTCCTATCACGAATCCTATAAACCCTTCGTCTTCTCCGTCCTCATGATTGTGAGAATATTTTTCGATGCCGGATTCCGTGATCGATTCGAAGAAATATCATCTCGACTTTTCGATTAGATTCGAATAACTTTTTTTTTCATTGAAAAAAAATTAGTCATTTGGAAAATTATTGCGGAATATGTATTCTTGAAAATTACGGTGTTTCTAAGATATTTGGAACGGATTCTTGAAACACTGCTAGCACCAAAACTCAATAATACAACAGGTATAATTATTATAATAATAATTATTATTGAATAACATTATCAATAATTATTAATATTGAATTAATTTTTCACGTGAAAATTTGGATATAGACTGTGTATACTTTTCACTTTGGTGATGTGTTATCGACCGAAAAATTGTGAAAATATGTTCCGCGCATTGCGATTCTTTGTCATAGCAGCTAAAAAATGAATTTCTTGCAATCATCGCTCACAGTGCCGCAGGATAATGACTATTTCTGGATAGAAACAATTGGATCTTAGAAAAAAAGAGTACTTCAGAAAATCATTAATCAAGTGGAGAAAGAGATTATTTTCATTTCATTCGAACGCAGCGATGAAGTGTCGAAAAGTGATTCATACGAAAACGTGGGGAACGCGGTGTGATTCAATGTCGCGGACGATCGCGCACTTTCTTCCGAATCGAGTCGCGGACCTTCTCTCTTTCGCTATATATGTACACATAGACATATCATACATGGGGACATGCACGTATATACACTATGGTATATACTACGTAATCGGATTTGGGAATTTCGCCGTGCTCGAGCAACAGGGGTCGACGAACCGTCGAAGTCTCCGGTAGACGAAATAAGCCTTTCGAAAACTTTTGACCGAAACCCACCGCTGGACCGCGAGTTCCCCCCTCGAAATCTCCGGTCGATGACGATCTCGTCGCGTAATAAAGACGAGACCGATCGTCACGAAAAAGGAGATTCTCGCTTGGGTCGTGAAAAGAGAAAAAGAAGAAAAAAAAAAGCGTACTCCGCGGCGACGATACGAATTCGTACTTCCTCTGCCGTAGCAACCGAGCGGATTGCGGCTCGGGAACTGCAGTTAGCGGAACCCCGTAGCAACGTTCACCGGCTTGGACTACTTCGACTCTTCTATGCTCCTTTCTTCTTTACTTCTATACTTCGCTGCACGCGCGTTAACTGACCTTCGATTCTCGACGAGAACCGCTATACGTGAAACTCGAACGTGTCTGTGGCCGCGGGAAATTTTTATCCACGATTGCCGAGAGATGGAAACCTTTTAGTTTCCGGTTGGTGAACTTTGTTCAATATCTTTATAGAGAGCCCAATTGAGGAGAAAATATACCGAAAATAATACGAAAAACTCACCCTTCTCCGCGAAAATCCATTAACTCTGTATCGGACGAATTACCCAATTGAATAATTCTTCTCCACTCATCCGGAATTCGCATCCCCTTGCAGAACACCTTCGCGGAAGAACTCGATCGGGATGCGCTGCAATCGCGGCGAAGCAAACATATCAACAAATTGCATTATACACTGAGAAAAGGATTTATTTAAAATTAATAAACGTGTACTTGGATATAGCGAAATAAATTTTTTATTAATGTTAACAAATACTAGTTGAGTCAAATAAGATTTGTTAACTATTAACAAATCTTGTTGCGATTCCTCTGGCCCAACTAAATCTTTGTTTAAATTAACTAAATATTTATTTCGCCATATCCGACAAATAAATCCTTTTCTCAGTGCACCTCGCATAGCGGAAATTCATGTATAATTCAATTTTCCGCGCTAACTACGAAATGCCTTTGGAAACAGCGTGAATCCAAGAATTCGTTGGGACTGTCGACCGTCGAAGGAGGTATCTTTCGCTCTTTCATTCGACGCCTAACGTATCGATGTAATTTCCATCTCCGCCGCGGCACGGCCGAGAATAATAATAATTACATAATACGACATTCCCAGCATCCATTGAACTCTGCACGCCCAGCATCTCCTCGCTGTTCATGCCATATTCATCTGGCGTCGACGCGGCTCGGCATATGTGCATACATATGAACGACGCGCGATTATGATAGTCACGGGACTCTCTTCGCGAACTCGCTTCTCCGACTGTGGGCTTAGCCGTGGTGGTGTTTTCGCGAGAGGGGCAGAAGGGGAAGGGGACAGTTGAATAACAAACGATTATCGATACGTCCCGTTAAAGTCCGACCCATACGTGCCGCTTCCAAGGGTTTACTCGACCCTTACTCCCGGTAGCTTCCGCGTCCGAAGACGAACACACTCCGGTTCTTCCTCTGCGATTCGCGACTGGAAACATTACGTCGTGGCATCGAACCCCGGGACACCGACGATTCTTCGCTGCCAAATTACACACTCGCGACGCAATTATTTATCGTTACTCATCAACGTATAGATTTCTCTTAGCAAAGACTTCGAATATACGGACTGAACTATACACTGAAAGAAACTACGACTTTGCAGAATTTACAGTTTGGATACTTAGTGGTTGAGAAAAAATGGTTAGTATCGAATACTAACAAAAAACCGGCAAGATACATTAAAAAAAAAAAAAAATGAAAATTCTAAAGGACGGATTGAAACCTAAAAAATGGCAATAAAATAAATTAAAAAAAAGAAAGGTGAAGTCGAAGGACTCTGGCAATGATTGGAGGGACTCAGCAGTTCGTCAGCGAGCCTCGGTAGCATCGACCCCGAGAAAGAGAACTCAACGCGAGGACGTTCGCGGTGCCAGCGTAGCGTTGACCCTCGCGAAACAAAAAGTGCGCGAGCCATCGTTCGTGCGCCTACGCAGACACTTGCTATACGCGCGCTACCGATCGTTCCGATCATCGAGAATGAAGATGCGGGCGCGAACGGCGGACTAACGAGTTCTCTCGATCATGCGGCCGGCCACAAGCCGAGTTCACCGAATCCGTCGCGGAGGAGCGACAAAAGCGAAACGCGATTGTATCAAGCGCTTGCAAACAAATAATTTCATTCCGCATAAGCAGTAAAAAAAAACAGCCAGAAATTGCCTAACGCGGATTTGTGGTCCAGAAAGTGATACTTAGGAAGTAGATTCGGAGCTACAAGAGCGTCTCACGATGAAGATCGTAGAACAAATTTCTCATTTCATTTTTTATAGTGTCTGGAAAAAAAAAATTAAGATCTTCGTGAATGGCCAATTGAACTCCCTCAAAGTATCGTAAAACATGGATAAATGTCTATTACTTTTACTCTTAATTAATATATTTATTGAGTAAAAATCCAAGTGACTTTTATCAACTGTTTTCTGTCTCTGCCGCGAATAAAAGAAAGAAACGTAATAATGATGAATAAAGCTTCGCAAAGTGAAAGACGAAAGGAGTCATCGCTGTTCGAAGACTTCGTCGATATTGCAATTGAATAACGAAAAATCATCGCATATGCGTGAGCCACGAGGATACAGTTGTAACTCGTGACCGATGCGCGCCTCTCGTCGAAGTTTCGTTTCGAGGTGTGCGTGAAAGCCAGCCACCGATATAACACAATCGTGAAACCGGCAGGCGCTCATTCGTTCGTTCGGGCTGAGGCGCGCGCGAGCGCGAGCAGCCGATGGAAGTCCATCCTTGATGGAGGTTACTCCGGGGCATCGTCCCACATTCTCTCCTTGGACGTGAACTTGCCCGGGTTGGCTATCCTCATTTCACGCGTTAGCCTTTCGTCTCTTCTGTCTCCTTCGTCCTTCTCGACTCTCGCCACCTCTCGTCGGGCAGAACTTTGCCTGTCCGGATTTTTCTCCTTCCATCCTCGCCGCGTCATCCGAATGGACCGGTTCCCCCTCGACGATCCTGTGGGGTGTATGGCCGATGAATTTCTTCGCCTTCATCGTCCTTCTTCGTTCTCTTCCTCTCTCGTGTTCCCCGACGCATTTCCACCACGAAAACCGAATCCTCCGTGGTCGTTGAGCCGAAGCCCGAATCGAGAGTATAATAGTCGCCGCGTCTGTTAACTGCTACTCGGCGTTATTCTTCCTTTCATCCCGTTTCTTCTCCGTGTCTCGTTCGCCGCGGCCACGAGAGCGCGCGGAGAGAGAGACGAAAAAGCGAATTGAGAAGCACGGAAAGTCAACGGACAAGGTAGAACTCGACCCGGATTACGCTACGAGGTCTTTCGGGAGACGCAAGTTCGTAACCACCACTGCGCGCTCGTCTCGCACACGAGCGCAGTGCGCCTTGGTAACGACCATTACAATACTGTCCGTAAAATGTAGCCCGTATCTATCAGGCGCGAGTTACTCGTGCACACAAGACGCTTCGCACTTTTCATCATCGCGTATATTTCATTCTTGTACATTCACGCAAGAGTTCTCGCACTCTCTCGTGAAACTCGAGACCACGACGTCGTCGGGCCGAGCGAGAATGCCTTCTCGCTCTCAGGGTCAAGGCACTCCCGCGCCTTCGTTCTCGTGAGCCAACAGACCCGAGAACGAGCGCGCGCGAGTTTTACCTTCCTTCCGTGAGCCGACCCGCCGACTGGCTATTATTTTCCATGTTACGAATGCAGGAGAGTAGGAAGAGAACCGGCATATCGCCGGTTCTCTGTGCGTAAGAGGCGCGCGAGAACTATAAGGGACAACGTAATAGTATTACCGTTGCACGGGTTGCGTATACCCGTTTACTGTACGCAATGTATGTATGTATTGAGTATATACGGGTAAATTAGTGATTAGCTGTTATCCATGTGGGGTATTATCGGTCACGATGCATCGTTGCAGTGTTAAATGTTGTTAGACTTTCAGTCGTTGCAACTAATTGAGTATTTCAGGTTGTATCTCTGTATTATTGGTTGATCGATCGATCGATCGAGAAGACAGATCTTTTTTGCTAAAGGTTGGCTAATTGAGAACGAAATTATAAGTAAAATTGGAAGGAAAGAGATGTTGTTTTAGAGTAAATTTGTCGTAGAACTCTCGAGCATCAGAATGGGAGTGAAAAAGTGCATTGTTCGTATGATTTTAGCCGAAATGCGTTCAAAATAAAGCGATCGAATTAGACGGAGAATTTTATATCAAGCACATTATTGAAAGTTCGTTTAAATGAATAAAAATGATTTCAATAAATAAAAATATGATAAATTGTTTGAACAGACAATTGAGTAAGCAGAGATGAAACAAAATCTTGGTCGATTTTCACACTTTATCGGGTGATAAATTATTAAGGGGATGAATCTACTCGGCGATTCGAAAGTCGGGTCCGAGGTTGAATTTTGCTCTCGCTAAAGCGGTACAGGTATAATCTAACAAAAAAGTAACTTGTTTTTTTGAAGATGGATAGAAACAATGCATCTGACATAAAAAGAAAATACGTCGGGTTATTCAATACAATATTGATGAGGAGACTTTCACGTTCGTGAATTTTCCAATCGATCTGCAATTTTTCGTAATTACGTAAAATGCCGGTTTCCTCTAACGGATATCCAATCGAAATCCAAAAATCGAGAAGGGTCATTTAGGTTAATCACAGTGATGGATTGGCTATGATTACTGGATTTTTTTATAATTATTTTTTCAGTATATAACGGCGAATTGAATTAAGCTAAAGGTGAATAGTTTGACTTAATTGAATTAAGTAGTAAGCGGCATTTCAATTGGCCGCTGATTAGTAAAAAAAAAAGATCCAGTGATTGTCAGCGACCCACCGTTCTTATTAACTCAAATAACCCGTTTCGGTTTTTGAATTTCAGATGCATCGTTTCCGTTCGAGTTTACCCACAGCCGAAAGTTACGGAAAAAAAGGCGCAGACCGACTGAAAACTTCAGACTATTTTTAACTCAATAAAAACCGGGTTTTAGGGTTAGGAGTAAAATACGGGAAAGGATGTAATATAAAAATTAGATTGTTTTCGTGCTCCGAGGGAAAGAACGACCGACATTAAATTCCATCTTGCACGAGTTATCCGCGCAGAATTTAATTAATTAATAATTGCCACCTCAAAAGTTTATCGCAACCCCAACCTAACGTAACATTTGTCGTAAAACAAAATTGTACGCGCTCAATTCTCGGTTATTCGCTATCGAGGACAATTAAAGTCTTCGAATCGCTTCGTTCTACCATCGAAGCACATTCGCAACAATGCCAAAACAAGTTCGCAAACGAGCAATTATTGTTTAACGCAATCCGCGAGGTAACAAGTGGAAGAATATTGTATGTCCCCTTTCTCATGACTTCGGGAGTACGAGCGCAAGAATGGACGGAAAACTTTGCGATTCCGAAGTGGATCGCACCGCGGTCGTTGAGTCTGTGGATTCTAGGACTCCGGATTCGGTAGAGCGACGACGACGGCGATAGAGAAGCGAGCAGGAGAACGAAGCAACAGCGAGAGGATACACAATGCCAACAGCGGAGGTACAGTAGTACGTTCAACCCGTCGTTGAATGACCTCCGACAACAATGTCCCGTAGAGTTTGAGACGACCGGGTGGACGAAGAAGCCTCGACGGAGCGTTCCTCTGGCCGCTCCTCCCGGTTCTCGTGTCAACCGGAGCCGGAAATAGCTTCGTAACTGTGCGGGGCCTTCTGACGCTCTTGCGACGCTTTACGATTGTCGTAAATTGCGCCTTCTCGTTTTTTATTTTCCTCTCTCTTTCTTTCTTTCCCGTTTTTCTTTTTTTTTTCTTTTACCGTCTCGACCGTTTGGGTCGAAATCCACCGAAAGCTAGCGAGCAACAACCTGTTCGACTTCCGTGGACGCGATTGTGAAACGGAACAAAGGGATCCGCGGTTATACACCGAGTAGCCGACGGAAGATTTATGATTTACGATCATCAAAATTCTTCGTCCGTTCGGACCGGCCGATCCGAGTTACGGAAGCTTGAAGAAAAATTCAGCTTATCTTGCGCGATTGAAGAACACCGAATTGTGTGAAGAACGACGAAAACGGCTTGGGAACAATGAGAAACAAAAAAAAGGAAAAATAAGACTTTGGGGATCGCGTAGTCATGCCCGGTGGATTCCCGGTTATCTCTTGGTATTGAATATGTGAAAAGATATTAGAATTAATATTAGGAAAAAAAGAGAATAATGAGACGATGCTGTTGGATCGAGAGTGAGCGGGATACTTTTTGTATCGAGAAGCAGCAAACGGATTTTTTTTCAAGGACCGCACGGCGAGAATGAGACAAAAAAAGTGAATACAAAAAAAAAAGAGGACAAAACACCGCTCTGAGAATGAGAGTGAGCGGGATACGATCCTGTTAAGAAACGATCGGACGCTTTTATTTTTCTTTTTCTTAAGGGACCGCATGGCGAGAGTAGTTATTTCTCTCTTCCCCCCTCTTCCCCTCTTCTATTAGTCGGCGTTCGTGAGATAAGTCGTTTTCAAGGCACGAGATCGCGCCGAGGGGCAGCAAGTGGTTACATAAATAGTTTAGAGGATCCCTGATGGGCTCTCGTTGCTCCCTGCCTGGGCGATCCACATCCGCGATTATGCCACTTTCCATCGACCTCGCTCTTCGCCACGGGCGCGAGCGCGCGGCGGCCGCGCGCTCGCGCCCGTGGGCACGGGACAATCCGCCGCGACACAATACGCGTAGGCGATGTACCGCTGCCAAAGCTCTTCGATTACGACGATCGCGGCGTGCGTAAGTACGAATTCGCTTCGTTTTCACCTCGATCGGTCTTCGTTCGAGCTTCCGGACGAGCGATAGTTTTTTAGATTACGATTCGCGAATAAAACACATTCTCTGACTCAAGGTAGATCCAACGCGTGGCATTCATTTTGTCTCAGTTCGCGAAAAATGATGAGAGAGAACGAGCAAACACTTCTCGATTGGATAAAAACCTGAACTGTGTTAACGCGGTGAAACGAAAAAGCGGCTCAAATTCTTTTGTTCTTTCCGCAACAGTGAAACTCCCGTAAGATCGTTCGACGAACCGTCGCGATTCATAGAAAATACACGCGAGGCTTTGTCGTACCGAAGTCGTCTTAGCGTACTTTCGTGAACGATAAAGCGTGACGCGCAGCGAAAATATTTTCATTTTGTAATTACCGAATCTCCTTCATGGCTTCTATTTTCCAAAGACGCGAACGACGTTGATGGAATCACTTGAAATACGTTTCCGCGTCATTGCTTTCGGCAGAATGTTGTCCTACCGCGGTTGTTTACGCGCCGGGCGCGTACATCTCCCATGCGCGCGGGGGGGCCGACGCTCCGTAACTGACGTTTGGCCCGCTGTTTACATGGCCACCGAAACCGTACTGCGAGCACGCTGTGCCAAATCGTCCAGACCTAATGATGGGGACTTTTGACTTTTTTCTATTATAAAAAAAAACCTTTGTTGGATTATAAAATAATCCACGATGCAAAATTACGACAGTGATAATTGAATTAATTATTTGAAAAAAAAAAAATGTTTTTCTGTACTTCCGGAAGTAGCTCTCAAGATTAACGAGCGGCACGCTTTTTTAAATTCTTTTTTTATGCTGTGATCCTTCGATGATAACAAAAAAATAAATCGATAATGACACGATGATTTAAGATAATGACTTTTTTTTTTACAACCCGGAAAAGATTGAATTTTTGTTTATTGGACCGGATTAATCTGAAAAATTGCCTAGTATTCGCCCTCAGTGATTTCAATGCCGGACTATCGCGAAATTCAGAAACTAATCAAGAAAAATTTAGTCGCCGCGAAATATATTTTATTCACAGCGTTGAATAGAAAATGGATAAAATAAATGAAACGCTGTATTAACATCGAATATATATATATTTTATGATACATTTGGTGCGCCGTAACATTGAATACAAGAGCGATCCAGCGCGTGCACAATCAGTTCGATCGAAACAACAATGTATGACTGTAAAATCATTGTTTCGATTTTTCCCGGAAGACTTGGATTAACTGGTCCTACATATGCATCCTTAGGTATTCGTGATAAAGTTTCTCGCCAACAGAAATCATTGCACTGCATGATCCCTTAAAATCTCCACGGATTTTCATAACTCGTACAAATATATTGCATCGCGATGCGTCTACATATACGTCTAACCGTTGTTATTATTGTATTATTGTCGATGTGAACATGGCCAGGTTTTTTATGTTAATTCTTTCACTCAATTCGGTAAAAACGGGAGTGAGTAGCTTCGGTAAAAATCCTTAAAGATTCTCGGCGACGAGTTTCTTCGGTGGATTTTCGATTATATTCTTGCTCTGGATAAGTCGCAGCTCGATTTTCCTCGCTCTCTGTGCAGTGGCATCTTTATTTGCTGTCGATGATAACAAAGTATATTGATTAGTTCCGACGATCAATCACTGATCTCAATTTTCTTTTTCTTACCCAGACACGCTTCATGAGTCTTCACGAGAACGGCGTGCAATGTATTTATCGTCTTTTCCAGAGCCGTTTTGACGCTCGCGTCGGAGTTCGAGTGAGCGAGAAATAGAGCCGCGAAAAGATCTCCGGAACCAGTGTAAATAGCCGGTATTCGCGGAATATCCATTTTTATCTTCGTCTTATCTGCGAAGGAAAGCGAGATTCGCTAAGTAACCGTTCCTCATGTGAGTATGAAACGAACCTCTGATATCCTGATAGTCTTATCTCATTTATCGTCTGTTGCGAATGATATTTAAAGAATCATCACAGAAAAGCTGCAAGCAATCAGCATACGTTTAGAGAAGACTTACAATACTTTTTTACCGAATAATATCACCGGTACATGTTCTGTAACTCGAATTCTCGGAACTTCAATGACTCAAATTGAACTGTCGCGATCATGTTTTTGTGGCAATCAAACATGATTTACTTCAATAAAGAAGTGAAAAATGCATGCGAAAAAATGTTCAACTATGCCAGTTCATTTGTATCGTTTACCTTTGGCGCTGCTCACTACCGCCGTGAGCTTGTCGTCGATTTCGGTCGATGATACCGCAACAGTCTTCGGACCCATACGATGCAATTCCTCGATCGCATTTGTCAAGTCTTTCATCGACGCGATTTTCACTCCAGTCAAAAGTCTGAAATTGATGAATGGCAGACTATAAATAACGAGAAAATAAATTCTTACGAGTGAGGAAAATTCATCTTGATCGTTCCTTACTCCAATTCAAACTGGTTTGGCGTTAGAATATCGGCGAGCGGCACTATATCGGTTCTGTATATATCTTTGAGCTCTTCCGGAACGTACATCTTTCCATTGTCGCCCATTACCGGATCGCAAACTGGAATAAAACGATATTCAGAACGAACCAGAAAAATTCTAATCAACAGAATTGCATCCGAAATAATAGGCAAAAAAGCTCTCTATCAGTGTAAATTGAAGAGATCTTTAAATGGTTGAAGAAATACCATAAAGTGTGCTTAAATGTATTTAAATGTAAAAAAAAACTTTAATCAAAAAAAGTATTGATTAGCAAATAAACAATGATGCAATGAAAAAATGGTGAAACAAAAAAATAAAATCAAAATTAGAAAAAAACAGAATGTTAAAATTCTGGGTATACCAAAAATGAGATTTGGATTTTTGCGCTTCAGCACAGGAACCAGTTGCGCGATCCTCTTAAGAAAAGAGGCCGAACCGACGTAACCGGTGAGCAGATGGCTGTAAGAATCCAAATCATTTGCCACTAATCCATCTACCAGAACACCTGAATACAAACAAAAATAAAATTGAATAATTATCATTCGCAAAACACCACTATATATTTCAGTGGAGATAAAAGATTGTCCTTTGCGTTACCCTTACCCAAATCCTCGTCGTTCAGTACCTGGCCCTTGACTACCTTGTATCCTGTGTGATTCGACAATTGTACAGAATTAATGGCATCGACTTCGTATCCCAGGAGCTACAATAAAAAATTTCAAAGCTTGAGAGACGAAAGAAAATCATAAAGTAACATTGTACGGTTTGCAGCATTTATTACTGATAACGACTGATAACGAGATGACTATAAATAGGTGTGCTTCAAAAATGGATGTTCAAGGCTTTTCAGAGCTGTCGAATCGCGTCGTTGATGTCAAAGATTAACAATGTAAGATTTACAACAAAATGTAATTACGATGAAAATTAATGTAAAAGAGAGGTTAATCGCAGTGAAACAGGCTCAAACTCATTTGTTTCGTTCGATTCGCAAATTGTTCGAACGAGTCTTTGTTTGTAAGAGTTTGGAAGAAAAACGCTAGAATTTACCTGTAGTGGAAAAGTCGCACTTTTGTTACCAACGTAGCCCGAAACTACGTGACTTTGGATCGAGAGAACGTGATGTTTCGGATATTCAGTCATTTTTCGTGTGGTTATTTGCCTTAGCGAAATGGAAAACGTAGAACGACGGAGAAAATTATAATTGCAAACGACGTACACAGCGTGCTGGACCGAGCGCGACTGATTATGTTTGCCATTATCGAGCGCCTACGATCGTGTCACGTGCGCATGGGCCACGCGGGGGATCGGGGACTGACGGCGCGTACCGAACGATGCACACTCAGCAGTTGTTACTTAATACACAATCCAGCCCTATCTACGGGGATAACGACTCGCGCGCGCAACAATTCTTCAATAAAGTTTCGACGTGCGATTCTCTCTGCGATTGAGCGTCACGGTCATGGGTCAAGATAATCTTTAATCGACGGAATTGTTGTTGCGACGAAGTCGACTCGCGTTCGTTCAAACATTGCTATTATCGATTTCATTTTCTATGGGAAATATTAAATCTTATTCTCTAAATCGGTAGCATAATTCCAATAATAACAAAATCGGTAACCGAGAATAATGATGTGCGAAATAAGAACTCTGCAAGCGTTGAATTCCATATCTACAGTTTTACAGGCTTTTCGAAATCTGTTTATCAAACGCTATCTGTTATGTACACTACAGTGTAATCATCACTGGCGATACCGCATCCTTCCTTCAGAGCCGGCGAGCCGACGCGCTTTGGCTCGTCGGTGCAAGGCTTACTCGCCGAGCAAAAACGATCGAACGTGAGTGCATCGCCGCGAGATGTCTTCGCGATCGTAGAAACCGAAAAAAAAAAGAAATATTGAACGAAATTCTTCCGCGATCCATCCAACGTGAGAGCGCGAGCAGCAGCACACAATCTCAAAATTCTCAAAGCGCACAGACACACGCGAAGTCAGTGAAATAATACGTGGGCGTAAGTGGGGGGCGGCGCGGGGGCCGGGAGGGGGCTTGTTTGTTGAACGGCCCCACCGAAAAGTATGGCGACGTGGGAAAGTGAAAAATTCGGTGAGGTTGGAAATGTCGAGGGTATTGAAGGAAACTTCGACGGTATACTCGTAACTCACGATCTGCAGGATTGTCTCGACGACAGTCTCGACCTTTCCAACTTCGGAAGAGTTTACGAACAATCGACGGTATTCGATTATGGACAGTGCTCGGACGAGGATGCGCCGTCCACCGCGAAGCTGCCCGATGACAGCACGGGGTGAGCTTTTTCCCGTAATTACGATTCATAGAAAAAAACGTATTATCCCTTCTCGCGTCGTCCTACGCGGATTTTCGTCGCAATATTTGTCCTCATCGTTCGCGCAGTGTCAAACGAATTTCGTCCGCGGGCACGCGAAAGTGTCATTCGTGACCTGTGGCTTCGTGCCCTTTCCTTATAAGGACATTTGGACGCGATTTGAAATCGAAACTCCGCACAATAACCGCTCATTACATTTTCGTTCGGCGGTGGATTCTCCTTCGCGCAGTTCGCAACCTCGTTTACAAACAATGCCTCGTGACATTTGTTATCTGATAAAAGAAATCTCTTTTTCGCGGCGTTTGCATCGCGCGGCCATTATTTTGCGACTCGAGGAAATGTTGTTTATCTTTGAATTGTTGCAAGACGATCGGCGAGTGTTTAAGAACGCGAATAAAAGAGTCGTCGAAGTATCTCTCGACTCGGGAACCCGTTAATTTGATCAGATATCATAAATCAACTCCAAATATTTCTCAATCGCGCATCGGTAATCCAAGCGTCCTTCTGCTATAAATACATCGGTCGGCACAGCTCGGAGTTTCCAAAGTTTCCCAATATGAGAGAAAATTTTGTTGTTTTACGCGTAACTGACGGCGTTGTCCGCGTAACAGGTGTAAGAAAAGACGAGCTATAAATTTAGCTTTCACTCGTCTAAGAAATAATGATTTGTCAAGATGCACGAAACGTCGGAGCTTCCCGCGTAACGCGCGTATAAATAAACATATAAATAATGCGATGCTCCGGTAGAGCGCATTATTTTGGCATTGGACGTCGCGAATTTGAAGCAAAATTTTCTCGCGCAAGATGATTCATAACGTTTGGAAAAGTAGGAAAGGGAGCGACGAAAATCCGTTTCTATTTAAAGACGTTGTTTGCTTTTCGCAGATACATTCATCATACCATCAGTCCAAATGAGATTTATATGCGAATTCATCCCGGCCAGGATGACTCCATGCCGGACGATCCGTCGCACGCCACAATCACGATAGAAAGCACCGATCCCAATACTAATCAGAAACACATAAGCCGCTACGAATGCGAGTACGATGGATGTTCGAGGACCTACAGCACAGTCGGAAATCTCAGAACTCACATGAAAACTCACAAAGGTAGCGTCTTACGACGATAGTAAAAAAAAACAATACAAATTTATATATTGTAAAATTGAGCCATGAAAGACCGTCTAGACTTGCACACGATTTAATATATCGTCGCTAGTTGCGGCATTCAAGAGAGATTACTCAATTGCAGGCGAAAAAATGAATTTTATTATTTTTCTCATAAAAAAATGTTTCTATTGAAATTTCTCTAGTGTTCTCAAAAGGATTCGGACAATACAAAAAAATTTGCCACAGCGATATAAAATCTATCGTAACGGATTTGATAAACGTTCTTTATTTACCGTGAAAGAAATAGAATTCTTTTCTTTGCCTGCAACTGTTTGATTTTCACTCTCGGAAAAAATCTCGTGAAAAAAGAAACACAATACTTCGTGAGATTTGTATCGCTAACCGAATCGTCAAATAATATCCTGGCTATTCGTTCAAATAACGCTTTGCATGGTGTATCGAAACTGCTGGCTCATTTTTAATAAAGAATCACTCGTTACTGGGACTCATTGAATCATGCGTGTACATTTGTTCTTTACCTAATGCTTACTAAGGACACGATTTATGTAAGTATAATTAAAAATGCGATTAGGGAATATGTGTGCGCGCCTAGCGCCGAAGACCAATTCTTGACTCTGCAATTTATTACACACGCTCTCAGTTTCATTATTAATCTCGTCATCCACTTTAAAAAAAAACTATCTTTGTAATTGTGATTCAATTGAATTTCCGCATCCAAAGTAAACTTTGTAGAACATCGGAGATCGACGAATTCCGGTGGTATCATTAATACGAAAAAAAGAAAAAAATGTTTACTACATTAAAGCCAATTTTCAAGTAGACTAAACCGCAGTTAGAACTTGTCGTTACTGCCGCGTAGTTTGAATTAATTGTAATACATGATCAAATCGAAATCGTTACTGCAATTTTTTTACAATAATAATAATCGATTTTGCCGATGAAAGGTAATTATTTAGGAATAATTTTGATGTTCCAGCTGGAACGACAATAATGATTATGGTCAGGAATTGGGATACCCGTTAGATCACTGTGAGCGATGTTTCCAAATGAAATTGAACGTTAACATATTTTTTCACAGTTAAACAATGGCATCTCAGAATAGGACACGCATTAGATAAAAACAAAATATGTATAAAGAAAAAGCTTTGTTCGTCCATGTATAGTCCGAGTATTGTCTATGTTGTATCCTTGAACGTCCAGGTGTGATTGCGAAGGGATCGCTTCGACCTGCATGGCTTTCGGTTAGTGCGTCAGTGACAATATAAGTTTACTCGTCTTTTTCTTTTTAATTTTTTTTCCTGTTACATCGTGCACAGAAGATATTGTAAAACAAAATATACAAACTATTTCAGGCGAGTATCGATTTAAATGCGCGGAAGCGAGTTGCGGCAAGGCATTTCTCACGTCGTACAGCCTTAAGATCCACATTAGGGTACACACAAAAGTAAAACCATTCGAGTGCAATCACAATGGGTGTGAGAAGGCATTCAATACCCTTTATAGACTGAGAGCTCACCAAAGACTCCACAGTGGTAATACCTTCAACTGCGAGGAAACGGGATGCGTTAAGTTCTTCACTACACTAAGCGATCTCAAGAAACACGTCCGTACCCACACTCAAGAACGACCATACAAGTACGTTTCTTGAATGCTCATATCATTGTGCTTTAGCCATGCTAAAAAAAAAATATCCAATTTATACGTTCACGAGTGAAATATTGTTATTCGCCTGACTGGAAATTATTCAACCCTCCTGTAGTTCGGAAGAAACGATGAAAAACTGTTACTAATGAACGAATAGACTTTATTCGCGAGGGAATAAACGATCGATAATTATGAAGCACTTCAATCGGTGTTCTAACGCAACGACAAAAGTAGTTTATAGTAACGTTTATCCACGATTCGTTCATTGGTTACTTTACTAAAATCTGTCCCATTCTCGTTGAAGCGGAGATGAGAGATTACTAATTACGTGATCATTTTACAAAAAAGAAAATTTCTGCAAGACACATACCAAATACTTGTATTCACGGTTAGAATTGTAACGTCTCAGACATGCGTAACGCAAAATATAATAATTACAATACTTTAGGAGGTAACGGGAGAATTATATTTTCCTTTGCGCAATTCGCTTATCGTAGAACATTGTTTTGTTTCTATGTTTCAAAAGGTGTCGAGAGGAGGGTTGCGGAAAAGCGTTCACGGCTTCGCATCATTTGAAAACTCACAAGAGGACTCACACCGGCGAACGTCCTTACATGTGCGCTCACGAGAGTTGCCAGAGATCTTTCACAACGCTTCACAGTCTGAAGAGTCACTTGAAGACCCACAAGAGATCGATGGCCGGCGGTGATTCGGTGCGTAATTTGTCTGTGTTTTTCAACTTTCATTCTTTCGAATTATCATGGTTTTTGAAATTTTCACGCGCTGGTCGCTTTCGCGGAGTCGAATTTCGTGACATTAAGCGAATAATACCAAATTTCTATTTTACAGAAGCATAAAAGCACCGCGTCTCAGGCCGCAAGCACGGACGACAGTTCGTCGAATCTTATAAAAGTCGAGTGCGCGGAAATCGTTTCAGGGGACAGAAGTAACATGCAGTCGTTCACCATAGTCCCGATGAGCTCCAACGACCCAACACCCACGGATGCTGTAACGTATTTGCCATCCGAAACTTCGAAGGTCACCGGCGACTCGTTGGTAAACGCTTTCAGCGGCGAGATAAGTTTCGACATACCCACGACAGAGGTGCGACAAATGACCGACGATACGAAATTAACGCAACAATCCGCGTCGACCGAAGCCATATCATTTCTCACAGTCGAAAATATCATCGGTCCCGAAAACATGGCGAATTTCGGCAACAACGACGACTACGAGAAACTCAAGTTGTTCTCGCAACTGACCGAAAACGATAGAACGGAAAATCTATCGGACAACAGTATAACGAAGAGCACGACCGAGCGAATCAACGAGATACCTGCACCGAGTCAATTGAACTTACAGCAGAAAATCATGCAGGACGGTCTCGAGAACACTATAGCGCAGTTGTCGGAGGTCAAAGGCCCGAATAACGACACCGATCAGTACAAAAGCGCCGCGCTCTCCGTACAGAATGGATTTACGCGAACGATCGACGATAATTCTAGTGTAACGAGTAAAGATGAGAACGAATTGTTCGTAAACGCTCTCGAGGCTCTGCCCTTTCAGACTGATCCTAGCGACTTAATAAACACCGTGAACGCGGCGTTACCCGCCCCGATGGCGAATAGCGAGCCATCGGAAGCCGTCGAATTGGCCATAGCGTCGGAGGAAGAAATGCCATCGCCGTGGATCGACGTCATGGCGCTCGCGACCGCGCCGGCTCTGCGCACGCAATCGTGGTCCGAGCTGAATGCTTTTCCCACCGCGGTACATTCGCTCGTCGATCTCGTCGGTCCCGAGCCTTATCCGCTCGACCTCGAGAATCAACTTCAAAGCGCCGCCGAGACTCTCGACGCGGCGAAACCGACGTGCGATCCGTCGATCGTTCAATCGACCCTGAATCAGACGGAAAAATTGCAGAACGAGACGCAACCAATGTCGAGCGCGAAGAACAAGAGGGGTCGCAATGTACTCCAGGAAATAACCGCCGACGCGGATATATGCCGATGCACGGATTGCAAATGCGATCACACGAAGAATTGTCAAAGCTGCACGAGCCCGAACGAGGCGTCGTTGAATAACAAAAAGGCCGAATCGCAGCTGCAAATTGTCAGCGAAATCGTTTCTTGCTTGCAAAGCGAATGTCCGTGCGACGCCAACGGCTCGGGCGGCTGTGGCTCGTGTTGCGTCGTCATATGTCTCAAAACTCTGCAACAATTGCAAAGAGTATTCAACAATAGGAATTGTTGTCGGGAAACCAGCCGAACGGAATGCTGCAAGGACAAATCGTCCGATCGGACGAACGTTTCATTCGCTTTGTTACAAAGTCAAGTAGCTAACAATCAATGAATTCATTCGAAAGCTTAGCGTTTTGGAATCAACTGAGAATCCGGGTTAACGCGATTCGCCGACTAGTCATGCAAACGAAGAGGCTTAAATTATCTTCGACGTGTTAATTTTGTAGCGGAGAGTTTTACGCTTGTTGCAATATATATACAAATATATATATTTTTTTTTTACATAGAAATCCTTGGGCCCTTCGTTGAACCGAGGATACGGGGACGTTGCGCAAATGATCTCCGTTCAACGTTCGGAACTTGTGCTTTACATATCGCACCGTTTTCTTTTCTTTCTCGTTTCGGGTTGGAATATGTTTTATTCGGCGCCGTTGAGGAAGAATGATTAGATACGCCGCGTTTGATTGCAAATAAAAGTTATGCTGATCTATATATTTTAGGAAACACCGAGAAAATTTCGCATTATGGACAGTCTCTCGCGCGCCAACGCTTCAAAGAAGAGTAACTGTTTCGCTATCGTTATTTTGCGCTATTGCATTTCACGTAGGTTACGGAAAGATCGATGCAATTTTTTTTTTGTTCTGTTTCTTTTTATAACAAACATTTCACATGGCCAGCACCATTCCGCCGATATTTCGTTGTTTTTTCTTCCTCATTTACGGTGCAAAACTTGCACTCTAAATTCTCATAAGGCGCGATTTTCTTTTTCTGGCATCACTCATGGATATTACGAGAAGGACGGTGAAGGAGCGGTTTTCCGCTTGATGATTACATATTTACAATACCAAAAATTGAAGTCTCGTGCAAATCGGACGACCCATACCAAATGAAGAAACGTATTTTCTGTTGTTCAATTTCCCCGGACATGGCAAACACGCTACGGCAATGTACGTATTTAATATGAAGATAAAAAAAAGATTTATTACATTTTTACGTAAATACCAAAAAACGAAAAAAAAAGTCAATTACCGCAACGGCGGTAGCCGCAAAGTGCCAAATTTGTTACGATAGTATGTTGTTAATTTCAACGAGTTTATATAATTCATTTAAAAAAAAACGACAAGATTCGTGAACCCGTAGACGTTACGGCTTTTACACTTTATAAATATATATATATATTTTTATAATATATACAGAAAAGTATTGCCCTACGAAAATTTTGTCTCAGATTAAATAAACAACCCCCCTCGTCAGAGTGAATTTAAAGATTTTTCATGCAATACAAATGAGTCTCGACTATAATTTCGGATTGACGATTCAATGGCTGTTTCACGTACTTTTCGATCGTAATTCATCATTCGAAAAAAAAATTAAAGCTTCGTGTACCTATTAGGTTTAAAACAAATATATGAATGAAAAATAAATGAAATGTTTTTAAAATACATCAGTCAACTAATGTACAATAAAGAACGTTTTTAATGAGAATTTTTTTTTGTTCTTAGAATTTGCTCTTCGTTTTATTTTTTTTTATTCCGTTTCATGGTGTCTTGTTGAGATTTGTAAACGACGTTAAAAACAAAAGAAGAACGCGATGTCGCAAATCGAATGTTTATTCTTATTGTTGAATTCTTTATGGTTCTCTTAAACGGTGTATCGTCAAATTTCGAACAAATAACAACGCAAGAAATCACGGGCGAAAGATCGTATAATTATACAGGTAGTGTTAATGACACTGAACCGTTACAGAGGATGATTCGATAACATTTCTATTAACAAGACTCTGGCAGCGAAGTGAATCTTCGATTTTCATCACGATTATCTCTGAGTATCTATGCATTATTTACGACGAAGCGGCGACGAGAGCTTCGGCGACTTCAACGGCGATGCCAGCTTCGGCTTTGTCCTGCTCCGAAGAAGCGGAGGTCAATTGTTGCTGAGCCTTGCTCAGTAGATCTCGAGCCGCCGAATTATCGAGATTCTCAACCGGATGAGCTTCCTCCGCCAGAATCTAAAAAAAAAATCATTTTGTAATTCGCAATCTTTTTCGTGGAAAAATTAACAATTGTTGTTATCAACAACGTCTTTACCTGAACGCTGGAGTCCTCGTTGATGGTGACGGTTCCCGATGAAACGAAAACTTTCTTCGTTTCGCCGCTCTGTTCGTAAACGGTGACTACGCCCGGCTTGAGAACGGCGAGGGTGGGTACGTGATGAGGTAGAATACCGAAGGCTCCGGAGAACGACGGTACGTCGACTTGTTTAACATCAGCCGAATCGTAATATACCTACGAATTTCGCGATCAAAAGTCGTTTCTTAAAGCTGAATTCTCGCCTTAACGAGTGTTTTTTTTACGATAGTTCAATGAATTTCCGAAATGTTGCGAATCGTCAATGGAGAAAATTACGATACCTGATTCGCTCCGGCGAAGGTGAACTTCATTTGATTGCCGGAACCCTCGGCATAGTTCCTAACCTGGTGACGAACGCACCGGAGATAGGGGCGAAGTGTACGCGCGAGTGTAGCCATTATTTTGTCTGCAAATGTGAAATATTACGATTGAAACGTGCGCCTTGACGTCGTTCGCATTCGTTACATCACAGGGGCAACGGAACGAAATAACCCCCTATTGTCCGACACTATCGCGACAAGCTTCGGATACGTGCGGATGAAAGCATTCGAAAATTATCGCGACGCTCCGTATGTGAGCAATGTCGAATATTCGTATTGTCGAAATATGTGCGTAAATTCACCTTTTCACCGGTCGGACTTCGTTTTTTTGTGGGATTAAATTTTGAGGACTGTCGAGGCACGAAAAATCGTTTTACGCCTGCGCCGTCTGCTACGAGCGAAGGCGGCGGAGAGGGGAGGAGGTTTCTCTTCGCTCCCCTCAGTCCGAGTGGAAGAGCCGTCCGGCCCGTGCGCGGAAGACAGCGTTCGCACTTATCGGCATATTTTTCGATTGAGAATATCGTTCGGCCGGGTAAAGTTACCCGGAGATATCTTCGCCGATTCGAGATTTTGGCAACAATTCGAAACGCGCCTTCAGTCACGCAAACCGACGATCGTGCGCGTGTTTCTAACCTGTGCATCTGTCACATACGGATGAATTCACTTTGTTTAATCGAGTAAACGCTGTCGACAAATACCATGCCGAAGCTGCGTATTCTCGCGCTGTTGTTCTGCAACATCGCCGCCGTTATCTGCTTCTCGTCCGATTACGATGCGGCATCGAACGAAGGTGCGACATTCAACAGATCGTTTCACCCCAAACAATCGAAACGTTTCTCTCGCATGACGAGTCTGTTGCAATCGTTTATTCGTCGTCGTTTTCCTCTCAGATAGCGTCAACGACGCGAGATTCAATCTGCTCGAATTACTGAAAGTGGCGCAAGACCGAAAATTCGAGAATCGCAGAGAAACGACCGATCCGTACTTGGAGAATTGGACCGGCCGATGGATGCCGGATAGGCCTGGAGATCCAACTCCGCCTCCCAAAGTTTGGCCAGCCGTTCCTCGCATGAGCGGGTCGTTCCATCATGGGATGATGGGAAACGTATTGCCGGGTTGCGACGACGGCAAAGTAATGTTTTGGACAAAACTAATACCATTTTTTTTCTACCGTGTAATTCAATGGTTTTTTCATTCTTAGACGAATCTAACTGTGGATTGGGACAATTCACCGGTAAATTATACTTGTTACGGCAGAAAGATCGTTCCGGATTTCGCTATCAATCCGATCCTTTACAGCGAACCCATTCCACGCGCTTATACGGTGTGTAACAGCAACCTTTTCTCTATGAGTCGTCGAATTTAAAAGCTTTCTCATGTCAACAATCTGTTCAATTCATTTCCAGGCTCCGCACAAGTGCATGAGCGAAACTATCGAATATGATACAGACATTCCTCTGTTGTAAGTATTATTTGTTTTTAGTTTTTCAAGGATTTTTTGTTTTTGGAGCAATTTTTCTTTCCTGATAAATAAAATTTCAGGATATTGTTGTTAAATGTGGCTTGGGATTGAATTCGGTGACAATTCATCAGTTTGCAGCAGTGTTTGATGGTTTTTAATCGTTCTGGTTATTCTGATGAGGTTCTTGTCTAAGTTTTGGAATGTTCTTGTAATTTCCTGGCTTCCAAAAGTTTTGAAATGTCCTTGCGCTTGTGCTGTAAAAATTGTAGAACTTTCTCGAATTCCTTTTCTTAATTTTTTGAAGTTCGAATTCTTCGAATTCATATTACAGGTAGATTGTAATTTAAAAAGATTTGAGTCTAAAGTCACCGTGAATGAGTCGAACAATTGAGAATTCATCGAATAGCAAACCTCTTCTAAAAGTGTTAGTTCGTTTTCGAAATCTTGCAAAAATAAAAACCCAAGCAAAACCTCCCTCATTACACCCTCAATATTCATTATTTTTTTAATAAGCAGGCTCAGGGTGCTCCTTTGCAATTTTTTTCCAAATTTCATTAGTATTCACGCAGAAATACTCGAACAAGATGTTTTTTCAGCGGCGCACACAGACCCGTTTGGCCGGTTTACGGCGAGTACAAGTTCCTACCCAAACAAAGATGGATTCACAGCTTAGAGGTATCGTACGAATAACGATTCGCCGATTTTCCCTGTTTAACCGTAACGATTATCGTGTATTTTTGCAGCACGGCGCGGTCGTGATGCTCTATCATCCGTGCGCCAATCCCCTTGAAGTGAAACGTCTCAAGACGCTGGTGGAAAATTGTCTGATGCGTCACATTATCTCGCCCTACAGTCTTCTGTCCGAAGATCGGGTACGCAGACAATTCGTCAATAGTTATTCAAGGTCACTGTGGATTTCTCGTCAATGCGCTATTCTCTCTTTCACAGCCGTTATCGCTGCTAACGTGGGGTCATCGTTTGGCGATGTCGTACGTCAATCCCGACATTGTAAAGAAATTCATTCGCGAGAACGCTATACGCGGACCGGAAGTTGTTCCCGCCAGCGGCGAATTCCAGGAGGGACTGTTGAGCATGTCGAGAATCGTCACGAACATGTACGACAGTGCTCTGTGTCCTAACATGTAAAGTATCGTTATATTTTCGTGTCCACCGTACATCGACGGAATATCGCTTAACGCAGCGACTTTCGCCATTGCCGCGCGACAAAAACTTCCAATGCTTGCGCTCGCGCGAATATTCTCAAGTTACCTCGTACCAGATTAAATTTACGCTTTTATTCGCGTTGTCGGGTAAAATACAACGTACTACGTGTAGTTTATAATCGTTCTTTGTGTGTGTCAATACAGTACTATTTATTTGATGATACGTACGAATTCTAATAAACGTTCAACAATCGACGACAAAGGACTTCAAATCGCTTTCCCCGATTCCTCGCTTCGCTTTTTTTTCGTTGTTAATAATAATCGTGGTGGATCAATGGAAAGAAAACTTTCGATGTCGGAAGATATTTATAGATTTACTTCCATTCTCAGAATGTACATTTTACAATATAGTAACGTTTAAATGAAATAATTACTTTTATTATTAACTAACGCTGTAAACCTCGCCATGGGACTCTTGAACATCTTTATCCAAAGATTCGTTTTATCTTTTTCCTTTCGATCAAACTTGACTACCTCAAGCTGCTAACACGACACGATTTGTTTTTAATTAATTTCTTTTTTATTGTCTACATTACGCTCTAGCCAGGTGCATGATAAGAGTATCGTGTATTTACAAGAGAAAATTAGTGCATTTGATATGGTTCATTTCCTCCGAATTGAACATACGAAAGCCGTAACGTTGGCGAGAAGAAATTGTAATAACTTTTTTTCTTTCCTTTTTAATATACGTTTAGAAATGCAAAAAGTGTTCCGGAGACGACGGAAGTAAACACAAATATCACAAGTCCTAAACTGCGCACAATTTTGTATGCTTGCAGGATTTAAATAGGCTTAATCGTTTGTGTAGATCATCTTTGTTTCTTTTTTAGTCCCATGGAAAGAGTTCGACGACATTTTGGGTGCATGGGTATAATAAGAAGATTTAATGCTACGACCTATTCACGGCAACACTTGTGAATCGATATCAGTTCGACGGGCCCTATACTTTGTGTTGATTCGTGCGCAGTGCTTCTTTATATGCAATTGTACAGTTTGTGTAAGCAAGACTATGCAACGAACGGACGCGAGTTGGCCGTTTGTTCTATTTCTTTTCTCGTTAGCTGGATTCCGTCCCGCCGCTCGCATAGCCTTGAGTTCGCAGCTATATTCTCTAGAGACACTATTTAAATTCGTTTTTTATGACTCACATGTAATAGAAATGTTGCGATACCATCGATTAATGTCTGGTATTGTTTTAACTTTACTATAATAAACACACCTGATAGTACATATTGGAGTGTTACACGATTTCTCGTCTCTTTTTTTTATTCTCTCGACGTCATTTTCTCACGTTTCTTTTTGCTTCGTTATGTTTTCCTTTTTTTTTTCCTTTTTCTTTTACCATCGACTATTATCTTCGTTTCAAACACGGATACAGCTGTCTTCGGAACGCGTTCCACTTACTCATATTTGACTAGGCCTGTTTAGATAGATACATTTTTTTCACTGTTTTTCTTTTTGCCTGTGTTCGGTCGTCCGTTGAACTGAACGAACAAGGGTGTGTTCTGTCTGACAAATAAAGGGACGATCTACTCGTTGTCGGACAGCTTACACCTTAGGGGTCACAACACCGGAGTGAGAGGCGTCTCATCGCCGCGGCTCTACTTTGACCCCGGCGCTTTCAGCGAGGAAAAAGTCAGTCGGGCGACGATCGTCCCAACAAGTAGATTTCATTTTACGCTTCATACACGATAACGATCATCCTTCGGTGAATATATTTCTGCGACCGGGTAAGAGCGGTCGCTCCGAGAGTTTCAGCTCGGTAACACAATCGGGACGTACGAAACGAATTTACTAGCGGACACGCAAGGTTTTACGAGTGAAGACGATGAAAATATACAAAAGGCTATTTCAACAGTGAGTCGTAAATGAATATAATTGTACATCCAAATGTGAATCTCTCCTCGAGTACGAGTCCGGCTACTATAATCACCAACGTGATTCACATACCGAGGCTCGAATGAATTATCGGATGAATATTATTGATTCGTCGTCACGATCCGTTCGTCAATTGGATACCGTATTTTTCTTTCTTTTCTTGTTTCTTTTTTCTCACGTAAATCGAAACTGTCGTGTGGAGCAGCAGCAACAGCATCATCGAGTCATTCCCATTATAATGAACTATCCGCTATAGATCTATCTGTCTATCGATCGAGTAATTTCGTTTTGTGCTGTTTACACAATAAAAGGGCACATTTATTTGATCACATATCGACTGCCATAATCATCACCTTTATAGCGTAACTTCTAATGGAACTAGACACGCGATCGTGAAACGGAGCAACGTCGAGATCCTTTTTTGTTCTCTTTCAAATTGTAAATTCTTGCATCTCCGATCGCATCGATAAAAGTTTCGGTCGATTTTCTTTGGAGCACGTGATAAGCGGAGATCGTGATCGTTACCAAAATGGAAAATGAAAGACAATCAAGGGGGGGGAACAAAATTTCGTGAGAGATACCTCGTACAACGGTACGTGTGATCGCGTTATTTTCTAAAAAGATCAATGATTATGGAAGGTTCTTAAGATTATTGCCGACTTTGTACAGTGTATAATAAACAGTATATAGTAGATCGATAAAATTGAAAGAAAGTTAATATAACTCGTCTGCTTAAAGTACGAGATGCATTATAGGCAGAAAACACCATTGATTTATTTAATAAGTATTTTTTTGTCTTTTTTTTTTTTTTCATTTTTCTTTTAATACAGTATCTTTATTAATGATTTCTTCCTATGAAATACCTACAATAAAAAGTATTCGCCATATCTTTTAATGCCTCCCTCTCGCTACATTTTAGTATTTCTTTTAATTTATATTATCAATAATCTCACTTTGTCGCATAAATGCCGAAGTGCCATGCAATCTTCCTGTTTATATTCATCTTAATCGCTTCTTATTTCTCAAAGGGATTTTCTTCTTTTTTTTTTTTTTTTTTCATCAAAGTTTATGGTTTAGTTTGAAAGTGGAATTGACACTCATAAGGTTATTCGAATAGCCTTTCATAATTATAATTGCACCGATGTGACACGACCCATATACATTTTTTGATGTCTCAATGGAGTATTGAATTGTATTCTTATCACACTTTCATTTATTATACAATCTGAGTGGAGTTACGATCCGGAGGCAGGATATTTCCTACAGTTATAAATTAAAAGTTTTTTTCCTTTTTTTTTCACTACAGAATGAAAGAAAGTGAATGCAGATGAGTGGCGTTTCAACGCAATATATGCCATCGATATACATAGATTTTATGTATAGTGCATCTGATAGTACGTGCGCACATGGGAATGCAATGATAAATAACGGGTTCAAGTGTCGAGTCTTTCGAGTACCAGGCGCTTTTGTCCTTTCTCTCTTTCTCGCCTGTGAAGAGCTCGATAATCTCGACACGATTATTTCTCGACGGAACTCAGCGATACCCTTGCTGGAAAGCCCGAGCTGTTTCAAGCAAGTGCGAACCGGACACGAGAACGTTTTTCTTTCCGGCATCGTTAATACTCGATGAGTAAGTTACAAGCACACGCTGCTTCGTTCTTTCGTCTTTCTTAATTAAGAGATCGTTTCTTCTTTTTTTCTCCTTTTATTTTAAGCGGCACGGCACCGGGCTTAGCACATGGCGCAAGCGAGGCACACGTATTAAAAGTAGTATAATAACTACTGTACACAAAGAATAGTCGAACGTCAGTATTTTTGTAACTTGCTTTTTTTTTCTTCTTCTTTTAATATTTATATATCGGTTGCCACAGAGAGTCGTTCGCGGTGCCAATAGTTATGCCACATGAAATGCCGCTTCGGTGTGTCTCAAACTACATGACTACAGACTCAAAGGAGCTTTGAAGGCGATGGCACTAACGCAAGGGTCAACCTCAATCAACCAAGTTTAGGCCAAACTCGTTAACACACAGTCGATTGTGCACTTCTAAAAATGTAACATTACTTCTCGTATATTTTTCCATCTAGTCGATAAGAAATTAAATTTATTAATTTTATATTCTCAATTCCTATAATGAGGGATGTTACATGCTTGACTCCACGAGCGGAGCATCAACATCTGAATGTTGCCATCCGACTCTCTATGCTTTCTTCTTTCATTTCTCGAAGAGCCAGCTGAAGTGCTCGGCCTTTCTCGTATAAATTTCCGTAGAGCGCACCACGTCGTTAGAATCCGTCTCTACGATAAAATATAAGTATCTGCCGGAGTAGTAACGAAGGTCGGTAGACCGATTATGGCTCGTTGCTCTTCGATGCAATAATGGATAAATGCTACGTCGTAACGGTGGCGAAATAAACGAAATTCTCGATAATCCGCGGCTAGCAGTGGTGTGCTCTCCCTTCTCGCCAACATATACGCTTAATGGAATGAGCTTATACATCAAAAAGGTACAGATTCGAAGTTTCCTTTTTTTCATCGATAAACGATCGTGCCACGCACTCAAATAATTTCTCGCTGACCGGACTGTAAATCGCTACGCAGGCAACGAGAAATGAACGACAAATAAATCGCGTGATTTATGCAAGGAGATCGAATGTATCCCGGGATATGTTGGCTCGATAGCAAGACGGGGTATGAATAAGTATAGCGGGACTTGAACGTGCCGACGGCAGCTTTGAATACACGAAGCTGGAAAGAATGATGGCAAATATGGCCATATTAAGTCTAACAAGCAGATTACCGAACCAGCATGTTTGGTGTTTGGAGGACACTTTTAAGATCGAAATAAGTAAAAGTACGAACGATCGAATGCACGGCACGCATCGCTCGCTGCGCCCTTAACAATACGGGATTCGGGTGGGGGCTTTTATTAGTATAATAATAATAACTTGGATAATTTTCTATACGACTTTGAATATCCAAGAGATTACCGCTTAAGGGTAAGTTTACTTAATGAACACCGAGAAAGCTTACGCAATTGCTTGCCTCAACGCAGCGAATGCCATCGCTGCTTCCAATGCCATTCTTGTCTTTTCTTCATTAAACTTTCACCAATAAATCGATTCCGAAACATTTGCTAATTGTGCAGCAATTATGTCACTGCAATTGCACCTATGTATCGTACAGCCGCGTTTTCTTGTTCACGCCCGCACTGCCGCATCGTTACATTGGATTCTTTTTCTTTGAATGTTCCACTCACGTTAATACTGCCGGTAGAGGGAATAGTACAATATATTTTGTTCGTCGAAACTTACACGAGAGAAGCTTTAATATTCGTCAAGAGAAACACGCAGAACGAAGAATCCATTGTAATGTTTTGTTTCTAATCCTTCGTACATTAGTCCTTCGCACAACCATTAGATCGCGAAATAGACGCATGGTAACTTCGAAATTTATATAATAGGCGTCCATGTCAGCCGTTTTTTTTTTGTGTTTTTTTGTTCTTTTGCAGTTTTTTTTTTCATACATTATCATAAACGCGTATCAAGAGTCTCTAAACGGAATCGATTAATTAGCCGAATAATTATTTTGTGAATATTATCTACGACGACTGTCCTAAAATCGTGACAGTGAGTATACGTTAACTTTAAGTTAATCATATCGAAGTAGGTAATAGATAATAACGTAGCTACCTAATCTAACAATTACACTTTCTGTACAATACAAGGTGTCCTCATCGTTTAAGTAATTAATCGTAACGTACACGCCACTTGTTTTTTCCCTTTATCATTGTAATAATTATTGTTATATCTTTTTTTTTTCTTCTTTCAAACAGTAACTCATATTCTTCTGCATGTATTTGCCTCAACGTCCACATGATATACTCAACAAAACATTAACATTATACCGTTTGTTTTTTCTTTTTTTCCATTTTTTTTTTTTTCATCCGTTTAATTGGCTATTATTACCAATTAAATAGGCTTAGCGCCAATTCTTCGTTACCGCGCTGGCTAACTATACATCGTGTTGCATACATACATATATATATACATATCACTTATGTATATATGTATCAGCCGTAGATCTCAAACAAAACCGACATAGTAGGTATGTTTCTCAATTATGAGATTGCCTTTTTTTCTTCTTTAATTATATACTTCCGATAACACCTATATCATAATATTATTGCTGCAGCAAATTTTTTTTTTTTATTCTTTCGCCATTAATTTTAGGGTGAATGATGGGCAGGACGCGCGACACATGAGTTTTATACGTCTTTTTCAGAGATGCGCAATGTGAGTGAACGAATCCGGGTAATTATCGTAACGAACTTTTTTCTTCCTCATACGTCACTATTGAATTATGCTCTAATTACGCCAGAACTCTGTGTGTTTTATCTCTTTTTTTTTTCGTGTTTTTTGGTTTTCCGAGATTATCGCTCGTCGCGCAAAACGCGTGAATAGAGAATGTATCCTCAAAATAAATATCGTATGTGATTCGTCGCGAACGATGCGTAGGCGTAATCGCACTTCGGCCTCTCTTCGTTCACGCGGCTCGACGATGAACTGTTTAACCACGATTGGCGAGGGACTCCGACACGGCGCTGGAGTCCGTTGACAATGACGTACCTTTGTGACTCACAAGGTGCCGATAACTCTCACAGCGGATGACGTATCGATCGATATTAGCGATGATTTCGACGATTTCTCGTAGCGGCAATGTGTTGGATTGTATCGAGGGATACATCGTATGCGTGACATAATTCGACGGTGATTGAAGCGAGATTGGTAAATCCGACGTGGATCGCCCATTCGATCTCGATATCTCGGAACATTCCTTCGGCGATGAGAAAACAAAAATCACATCAAAGATTAGAAAATTGGATGAATCTTTGCATTGTCTACAAGTACATGGTGTCCAGGATTTTCCGGGAAACAAAAAAATTCAAGAAAATTCAAGAAAAATTTCCAGAAACAAACAATTTAAAAAAAAATTTGGGAAACAAAAAAAATTTAATTTCAGGAAACAAAAGATTGAAGAAAATGTCCAGACCCACTGGACACCATGCCGACAGTACAACGAGAAGAATATTCGATACCTGGCTTTGGTGTTCACAGTCCGAAGTAGCTGCCGATGGTGGTGGCAACGATAACGGCGAGAACGGCGAGGCAAATCATGATCATGATCTTCTTCTACGCTCGACAATAACAGAGATCAGTGAAAAAGGATTCATCAATAACGAGGAATAACTAATCCGTGTATGCTTTTCGTTTTTTTCTTTTCTTTTTTACTCTGTCTCTCTTTGTGGGTCGTGTGTGCCGTCGGTACTTATAATCGGTACGATATATATATACCAATACGACGATGCTCTGTCCAATACTGTGTTATCGTACGTACTATGAAAACGCTTACGCATAACTAACTTGTGGCACCTGAAATTCAATCGCAGTGTATTGATAATTTTTTGACATTTCAATATCGAGCGATACTGGAAAATCGGGTTAACACGCCATCCTGCGCGCATGGAAACGCAAAAAGTCGAAGTAAATAAAAAAAGAAACATAAATGTAAGATTTAAAATAAAGAACATTTTTTATTTACATGATAACTTATCAATCGGTATTAATAGTAACTAATATTTCAATCTATTTACGGATAACAAAAGACAAAAAAAAACTGGAAATAAATACGGTTTCGGGATTTTGCATCCTCTTTAAGTAGCCTTTATATTAGCGTACGAACAATACGAATCGCTAGTTCACAAATGATTGCGGATAACTGGACGACAATGTTCGAATAAATGCTCTCGTTCGCGTCACATCTGATTGTTTTTATCGTTGTTTTTTTTTTTTTACAAGACGAACAGTTACGTTCCGTTTACATGCAAATTTACGGTTTTCCCGATCAATCGAAATTTCGAAAAGGAAAAAAAAAACAACGTGACTCGAAGTTGAAAACAGCTGGCGTGCTGATAAATTAGTGGTGAGAAAGGAACAGCATTATCGTCGAATTAACGCGCTACGCTGTGTAATAATGTAATATAATTTAACACTCCTGCAAATACCATTACCGGTCTTAAGACGACGAATTAAATACGCGCTAACGCTTAATAAATAAACTAGTGTACATGACAAACGCGACGGTGAAACAAAAACGAAAATTAGAACAAAACGAAAGATAAACAAAGATATTCGCGCGATGGAAGAAAAAAATTGGTGGAGGGAAAAATCGATTGTCGAGAGACAGCATCTGCTTTTGTGGTCGACGAGAAAGAGAGAGACATTGTGGCATGTTGCTTGTATCTATGAGAGTAAGAGTAGTACGGAATTAATATCTATGCACGATCGATACTTACTCGGACTGATCGTCGACCCAGTAATACACACTGCCAATATGTACTTAATCGTTGTCGTTCTTGCGTCTCTCTCGTCGCATCGTCCGTGCTTTAGCTCTCTATCTCGCGCCCGCATTCCGTGTCCCTCTTTTTCCCTCCCCCATCGCTCATTCCCTTCTCTCTTTATTCGTCGCCCCGCGCGAATAAACATATCCATTTTTCCGGTAATTTATCCCGCGATTGACAGTCTCCGAACTTCTACGAACAACTCGTGTCGCTTTTTTTTTCAGCAATTTTTATACCGCTCGCAAATATAGAGGCTCGACTCCGGCACCACGGGCAACGGTGTTTTTTCACGAGGATATCTCGAACAACGTCTCGTTACAATATTACAACTGGATATTAATTCGTAGATTATCGTCTTTTATCGTTTAAGCATTATCGTTATCGGTCCATTATTTTATCCTCCGGCGTCGAATCGTTTCTTTTTTAAATTTATTTATCTCGTTAATAGTTATAATTATTATTCCTCTTTTTTTTTTTAGTCATTTATCGTGTAGAGTATTGCGTGACAATTATTATGAACGTCGGTTCGTGAGAGAAACGTGCCTCATTTCTATTATAAGTACCTATTATATATATTTATATAGAGTTTGAAATAATATTCGTTCTCGGCTCTTCCCTTCTTGTTTTCCTTCCTTTTCTTCTTTCGCTAATATACTATCTGTAGTAGGATATATTTACATTTTACATTGAGAGGCGTTAAATAGAAGCATATCGCCTCATTTGCACGTGGCTCACGTGTCCAGACAAAACGTGTTCCCTGCCGGGTTCTCGCGTCCATAAGTTATTCATTGACCATTGCAACTGAACGAACGTAGACGGAGGAAAGCAATAACGACGATCGGCCCGAACGGCCGCGAGATATCTGCCGAGCGGATGTTGCATCAAGATTTTTTCGTTTCGAGATAATCTACGCGTTTTATCGTAACGAACGATGAAATTCCGGAGGAAACATCGTGAGAGGTTGAAGAAGAGGAGAAGAAAATCGTTCGGAAAATCCAGCCGACAAAGATGATCTGTGGTTGAGCAATCCGCTCGGTAGGCACTCGAAGAACGATGAATCCCAATTTTTCACCGGGTCGTACGAGTCGGTAATGGTGAAAAATTAAGTTCCGTTGCTTTTGCACAATTCGTCCGTCTACCTTCGAGCTACAGTCGTGAGAATGCACAACCGAGCGTCCGCATCGATGCGAATCCAGTGTGAGAGCGGTGATTCTGTTTTTGTAGTGCCAACGAAAGCGCTCTCGCGCGAACATGCGTTTCTGTTCTTTTTCTTTTTTTGGCTCTCGTCGCATTCAGCTTAAGTTAACTACCAGAACTACAATCAAAATGACGACGACCACCGTCACGCAGACTACGATCAGGATCAATTTCTGTGAACAGAACAACGTCAGCGTCAGTTTCTTCTTCCTCGTATCCTCGATCCGGCTCGCGAGCCGAATCGTTTCGCGTTCCCATTTTTTCTTTTCTTTTTTTCTTCACATATTTTTATATATAAATAATACAACGACGCGCCGACTTCGAGAACGCCGATTACTACTGTACAATCTTAACGGAACGCCCATGATCGATTCGCGCCGGCTTCGCACTCTGTCACATTAATCGTGGAAGCCCCCAACATTCGCTCGAATTCATCGGTGATTCGAGTCGTAGCGATTTTTTCTTTATTAAAGCACGAGCCACGGGCAAAGCGTGGCAACTTTTCATCGCTTAATCAACGAATCTCGGTTGTGAATTTCGGAGAACAAAAAAAGACCCGTGAGATTCGAGCGAATCGGCAACACTCCGCAATGCTTTTACAAACGTCTCCGGTGCGAGACGCAGTGGCATGTAAATTAATTGTCAATCGAATATTTACATCTCAAAGGCCACATATGCTTTGTGTCTAATTGACAAGATTTGCGTGTAAGGCAATCATCAGGTATTCGTCACTATTGGCGTCTCGAAGTGCGGAACGTGCGCGAAAAAGAAAAAAAAACTTGAAAACAACAAACAAATGTGTAAATCGCTTGATATTCCGAGGCGTTAATGATTGCGACAAGCCACCAAACGTTACAGAGCAACTTAACAATGTTTCACGTCCAGATGAGCGACGATTGACAGAACTTAACTGCCTCGCCCGATCGTTTCGGTCGAAAGGAGACAATATTTGATATCATGATTTTCTTCATCGTTAGGTCAAAAGCACGAATTGCGATTGCGGCAAATTGTCGATACCGACGGATCGGGCAAGGCGTCAGTCTTTTGCGGAGGCAGACTGGACCATGATTCGAATTGGCAACACAATCACTTTGAAATTTTTACGTCATTCTTTTTTCTTCGATTTTTTTTTCGGAACTTTCGGGTACGAAGCATGAACTGTACATACGGACAAGCATGTAAAAACGCCTCGACACTTATTTCGAATCCTGAGAAGCAAAACGCTACCCAAAGTTTCATTTACTTGGCAGTCTATAATCGAAACGCCCTACTGCAAGGGAACAGAGCGTGACTAGTCGATGGGTAGCCTTTTTTTTTTCGAGACGAAGAGGGTGTCGAAGCGCGCGAACAAGCGAAAACTATTGGCACTCGAATTCAACGGGTGTTGATTGAACGTTCATTCCCACGTTCGGGGAGCAGCTCAGAAATGACGCAAATGAGCGATCAAGATTCAAACGAGAAAATGAATATTTCGTACGAATATTCGGTTGCCAATCGATTAACGCTTTCCAGTCCTTTCTTTTCGTTTCTATGTTTATTGGTATTTAACATTTTTAAATTTTTCTCATGGTAAGTCATCAGCGACGTGTACTTACGATTATAAGGTGATTTAATCGTCGGGTTAATAATGACAAAAATTAGTTCTCTCGTGCATGTGAGTGAGTGTGTTTATGAATTGAATTAGTTATCGAAATTAGTACGCGATGAAAGTTATTCCTATTTAGCGTTAATATTTATCGTTTGCATCATCCGTCCGTTTTTTGTTTTGTTAAATATTTGTCGATTTGGCTCAAGCGAAGCCCCCTGCGGTGAACGGTGCTTTCCCATTTTTCTTCAACGATTTTTGGTTTTTTTTTTTCCTTTCTTTCTAATATCTCTACAAATTTTTATTTCACTCCGTTGTGCGACTCGGATAAGTGATCGCTTGTTTCACTCTATAATGGTCCGAGCTTCGCGGACGAGAGTCACCGTTGTTTATCTTCTTTATCTCTCGATCGCGTTCTCTCTCGGTATTTTTTCTTTTCTTTTTTTCTTTTTTCTTTCTTTTCATTACGTTCCACTCGCGGTCGTTTAGTATAATGGTATGCACCCTATCACAATGGAGATTAGTATGACGACAGTTATTACGCCGCAGATCATAATGAAGATCATTTTCTGTGGACAGAAAGGAGAAGTGATATGAATAAGTATTATGCACGGTCGCACGACCATGCATAGACTGCGGATGGGAATATCGAATTGTTAGTAATGCTATCGGATAATAGCGATCAGATGCAATCAAAGAGTACGTTAGATAGTAATGACTCGAGATTACGACGCGGCTGTCGATTGTGTTCTCGCATTTTCGACGAAGACAATCGAGAGTTGAACATAGATTATCGAACGAATGTGAAAGTTAGAAAAAAATATACGTCAAAAAAATAGATAAAAAAAAAGCTGAGAAAGATGACGACGCTCGTTGTATAGTTATTCGTGTCGTGCATGCACGTATTGCAAACTAAAGGAGGTACAGCTATGAGGTCGATTGAAAAAAAGCGCTATTGAACGATGTCGGAAAAATTTCATTTTTTTTTTTCCAAGTGAATTCCAGTGAATTCCCAAGGTTCAACCGATCTTTCAAATGCCCCTTTCAATCAACGTGTGCAGAGTAGTTTCGTGCCTTCTGTGTCTTCGTGCTTTAGCATATTTCAAAATACGATGAGTCTAAGGGAAGTACGCTAGGTTGGAAGATCAGTGCTGTGTGATGTGAGTGTACTATTACGATGTTGTCGAAAATATTCGAAACTCGTTGATCCTTGTTTTTTTTTTTTTTTTTTTTTTTTCGAGATTTTGTGTATGCTACGCATGTTGGAATAACTCGTTTGTGACGTCTGTGGTACGTGTACTCTGAGTGCGATACTGCTGTACGATTATAATGCAGTGTCGATGTAGGCCGAGTGCAAATACTACGAAATTTTTATCAACAACCGTATTTTTAATTCTCTATATATACTTTTCTAAACAAAGAAAGGCCAAAGAAAAGAAATATCTATCGATTCCTATACTGAATGCATTGGAGTTTTCTATGAGACTTCGAATCGTGGCGACAAGATAAGCGAGTATACACGATCTCTCAGACTATGAATCGAACGAATTCAACTTCAAAACTAATCGAGGGCCATGCCAGTCGTATTTCAATGTGTTCACGTGATTGTAATTCGTGTCGAAAACTTCGAAGCTACGTTATCGTGCAGACGATACTCTGTTTGTATACTACTTACTTCGTTTCACGAGATGAATATTCTTCGACGTTAATAAATACCAACAAAGCAATAACATAGTGTGCGATTCGCAAAGAGTATCGGCACGTTTTCCTCCTTGCTGCGTTAACGATAACGATGCTGTAGAAATGGGGGTTTAAGAGTCAATTCTATAACGCGTGAGATAATCTTGTCTGAAAGGTTTTTAAGCGAGTTCTTTTCTCTTTTTTCTTTTACAATCATGTCGATATAACATTCTGCATAAACGTATGCCTAACAGTGTCGATCGGACGATGTCGTTTCAAGGATCAAGCAAATCGGGAAACATATCGATAACATATCTAAATCATTTACTACTTAGTCACTTCTAGTACAGAGACACTCGTCTACCACACAGTTTCAGGAATCCGCGAGTGTGGAATCGTGTTTCTTTTTTATTTGTATCGTTTTTTTTTTCTTTCTGTCGTCTGTTTTACTACGATTGCGGAAAGGATCCACTCGAGTGCTGACTCGAAGGGCTGGGAAGCATCGTTCGAGAGGAGTTCTCAAGAACGTCGAGATTTTTCTTTTCTCTTTTTTTTTTCGAGCGCAGGATCTGAGAGGATGCAGCGGTTCCGTTTGGACGATTATCGACGTATCTTGTATAATCGTTGAGTGATTACCTTGCGAGACTTGTTTCTATAGTCCTCGGCCGCGGTAAGCTCGCGATGGGCGTGATTGACGTGGTCACTAGTTTGCGTCACGCAGTATTCAATGCGGTCCACCAACTCGCCCTGCCGCAACGCGCAAAGGAGTGGGATTTTTTGGTTTTTTTTTTGGATAAGGAAGAAAACCCGGAGAGAGTATCTCGTTTTCACACACGAGGGTTGGAGTGAAAAAAAAAAAAAACGTCGCAGATCCCGAGTTAAAGATGCGAACACCAAACATATATCATCGTTTATGTATACATAGAACGCATATACGTGAGGTGTATGAAGAGGAACGTTCAGAGGCGTATCCACAGTTATATATCGACAATGTAAAGACAGAAGACAGAGACGCAGAGACGGATGTATATATAAACGGATGGTATGATAACAGCACCGTTTTGTATTTTTTTTTTTTAGTCAGTCGGTTAGTATAGAGTCAAAGTAGACAGAGCAGTAGTGGACAGAGAGGCACAACCAGCACACCCATGTTAAGAGGGAAGAGACACAGAGTATTATGTACGTTGTACGTAAATCCGTATCAATTCGATACGCGTTACGTCGCGCGAACGCATACATAATACGGATTTATGTACACGTTTTTTTCGGTCGTTATTTTTTTTTTGTTAGTTTTTTTTTTCCGAATGTAAGCATTGACACACGCACATGGATACGAACAATTTTAGTTATCACAGTTACGGCAATAGAATGTATATATATTTATGTTGTTATGACCATGAAAATGAAACAGAACCCAAGCATTGAAAATATATTCATTTTATATATATATATATAAATATAAATATAGAAAGAAGAGACGAGTAAACGAAAAACCGGGAACAATGAGTTATGTAAAGGGTCGTCGAGGAATCGGCAATGAGATATTGTGAATGGAACGAAAGTGGAACGCGGGAAAACGGCGGAAACGTGTGCGGGAGGAGGGATCGAGGGCAAGGGCGAGGAGAAGCGGAGGGAAGGTAAAGAAAACAAAAGTGACCAATTAGATGTGAACGAACTGAAACATTTTCGTAACATATGGGGGGGACTCACCCGTCGGGCTTTGCTTTGATACTTGAGTGCTTTTTTGGTGTCCTGCGTGGCTGTCTGGACATAGTCGACCGCGTGCTCCACGTGGTATTCTATGCGATCTATCATCTCGCCCTATAAAAGGTACGCGGCGCGACCCCACAGCGTAAAAGGCAAGGATGTTAGTACAAGAGAAAAAAACAAACGACAAAACCGTATCATGCACCCGCAGAGTAACGGAGACATATGAATTTTACGAAGCGATATTTACAGGTTGTCTTGCCTCGAGAACAATGCCGCGCCATTAATAATCTGCACCCCGAGGGTGCGGAAAGTAATCGTATTAATCAACGTGTAACTATCGCTCGATGACCTACAGAAATGTCGGCATAACGAAATTCAATAGGGACCAAAGTGCGTCATGAGAGAGAAGAAATCAAATAGTCACTTCGTTGATGCGAAGATATCGCGAGAGTGTGTCGAATTCTGTACGCAATAAGAGAGAGACGCCTCTTTGGTCCGACTATCGTATCGTTATGCGAATGTTATGTTATGAACTAGAGTAAATAATCGATGTAGCGATAAAAACCGTATTATTAGTATCAGGTGTTAATGGTCTTTTTTATCCTTGCAAGAGTCAGTTGCGTTTTTTTATTGAGCTACGATAACCCGGTTAATGTGAGGCCGGTTATTACCGAAAGGGTATGTTTTGTTTTTGTACTCAAAAAAATTGATTGGGCAAAGCAGTGAGAGAGTAGAGCTTCCCCGTCGATTAATGAACATAAGACGGCAATCGTTGTTTCAAGAAAGACGGGCTTTCGACTTCCATTTCAATCCGAGCTGAATCCTGCATATCTGTTACAACATTGCGTTGGCCCTGTCGTCATTCTTTAAACGTAATAGCCGGAGGAGAAATAGATGAGGTATCCCGCGAGAGAGAGAGCAGCGCCGCGCCCATGAGCGAAGACTCAATTTAACGAGCTCGCAAATATTACGATCCGGAGTACGAAGGAGAATATAAATCTCACGGACTCGCGGCTTCGTCCGACCGTTCGTTATTGACTAACGCCGAACAAATCATATTTTTATGGCCCGTTTCGCGTTCCCGTTCCCACGCCGCGTTTTCTTTATTAAAGGACGGATATTCGACGCGTTCGCGAATCTCAATGCGGACAAACCCCACGGATTGGCGGATTAAAAAAAAAACCAACTTCAGGACACTCAAGGCACGCAATTATTGAAGGGGGCGTAACTTCATTTTTAATCTGGAAATCGGAACGCTTTCGAGGACTAACAATCAAAATTCATTTTATCTGTCGACGATCGACCGTGTTTCCAACCATTCGATAACCGGTTATCGTTTGTATGGATTTTAAAAAACGTTCCGATTTCCTTTTTATCTTAATGCTGAAAATACAAAATATTGTTTTTATTATATAATAAATACGTAAAAAAAATTCGTAAGTATATCGTGAGTAACGTAACTGCTCCTATTAAACAATAAACGATTATTGACCGAAACAATTCAAAGTATTCATACAACCATGGGTATCCGAAGCCGAAATCGGTTCTATCGGGAAATTTAATTCATCGGCTAACCAAAACCCTTAAAACGTGTTCCTATTAGCGGCATCAGCGATGCAGAGTTGTACCCATTAATAACCACCGATACTTGAGCCACCGTGAATATTTTTGGTAAATGAAATGGGTTTTACCGGGCAAAGTAATTCAGTGGTTAAACGAAATTTTGGATATGCTCAATTATATACTGTTTTGTACAAAATATTAACAAAAAAACGAATTTACATGGTGATTCAATAAGTGGGTACCGACGTATATATGAGTAGTCACAACCTGTGCCTCAACTTAGAAACTCATCCATACAAAAAGTCATTTGTGCTTTTACTAAAAATAGTTATAATAAGATTGATTAAGAATTTCACGAGGGGCATTTCGTGTATTGAAAGTATTGATAGTACGTCAAAGTTTATTGTTATTAAGCGTAACGTCGTAAATCTGCCACTAATAAGAACACGGTCTGCAACAGGAGCATATTTACCTTACTCGAGAAAAATGGACGTGAAAACATCTTCAGCAATTCTAGCTTCAAGATTGAGATTCGGATTTTACTTAGAACGGTGGAAACACTTTTTCAGAACGTTTTGTCTTTTTTTACTTTTTTTTCCAGAAAGGTCGGATCGCTTTTTGAGGACATCTACAAAAGTGTCGCTAAAGATGTTTTCCCCTCAATATAGTAATTCTAGTTCAATGCAACTCGATTTCTATCGCCCCAAGGAAAACAGATGTACCAAAAACATATCCAAAAATATACACTCAATTATAATTCACATGTAATAAATCTGTTTCTGCAAAAAGATGGATTTTCAATATTTGTTGTCTATCGAAAATGTATTGAAAAAACGTTTGCTATTGGACAAGTTATACAAATAGACTTAATATCCTTTCGAAACGACCGTGAATTTCTACTGTACTGTATTTTCAATATATTTCTATCACATTTAATTTAACTACTATGATGACAAATGGATGTGGAGTGTATTGAAAACTATGATAATTCGTTTTCCTTTCACTGTACAGAAGTACATTTGTTTCTCATCAATAATGTACAGAACATTTTGCGTTTGTCTTTATGCATAGAAACGTTAACATTTTTTTTTTCAAATACATATTTAGTCGATAGAAAAATTTCCTTGGGGCTTATCAGCATATTGTGCTTCTCCGGTGTAGATTTGAAAATAATTTATCTCCGCCTTACAAATTATCGGTATGGAATACGAGAGCAGCTTTGACGGTCTTACCTGACTTTCGACTAGCATAGCCATGTCCATGAACATGTCGTGTAGTTCTCTGATCGAGTTTTCTAGTTTGATAATGTCAGCGTGACGAGCCTCTATATCCGCGAGAGTTTGTTTGGCTTGTTGCGTTTCCATAATGATCTGCAACAATGTCGGCGCATCGTTAATTGGGAAGCCGCCAAATATTTAGCGGCTGGCGTGTTTTCGCCCCGTGAAATTGGCGTCGTGCAATCAGATTGCCACGAACTTTGATATAATCTGATTAGCGGCCCACAAATACGCGCGTACACGAGCGTCGGATCGTTCGTATCTCAATTATAATTGCGATACTCACTCCCTGCGTAAAGACCGCAGGATTTCCTTGTTCAAGCATCTCCTCGAGTTCCTCATTAGTCGTGGTTCTCCCCGCTGCAGAAACGAAATCATAACGTGTGAGTAACGAACAGAGAATCGTCGCTTCCTTCGACGCGGTTATATAATCAGGAGAAACGTACTGATCTCGAGCTGTCGTTGTATCCTTCCCTTACACCGTTCCCTGTAGTCGGTCTGCGTTCGATTGTACTCGGTCATTACCTCGACGAATTTCCTTGAGAGCGTCGAGTGCTGGGTCTTGCGTATCCTCAGGTCCGCCGACGATTTGTTCGTGTGTTCCTCCTGCTCGATATTCTGTTCTATGACTGCAAGCGACAAAAGAATATATTTCTAACGACTCTCCCCCTATGAAGCTTGGTCATCATTTCAAAAAATTTCAATTGAAAGAACCGATGATTGGTTGGAAGAAATTCTGTTCAACAAGAAAACAGATCATGCCAACTATTAGTTATCTCCTAATAATTCCTTCCATTGCGTCAATCATCGCACTCACCCTTTAACTTGGCTCGAACTTTATTAGCAGTTCTCTTGATGTCGGCCATAAGATCCTCCAATTCCATTTTGACTTCTGCAACAGCAAAGAAAATCGGGGCACGCATTAGATCAACGGTTCTCCCCGGTGAGGGGCGAGTTTGTTGCGACGGCTTATCGTATGCAGATATTAGCGAGTTAATTGATTAGAATCCATCGAAGTGTGAGCGGTAGTTATGAGCGGCGTAATTGTCAGGTGACGAGGAAACGATGGGGTCTCAGGTGGTTTCGAGCTCGAGATCTATACATAGATTTTCAGATAGGTCGACGAGAGCTGGATTATAATAATCCATCGTCGCGGCTCTCGATATAGCCGGGAATGCTTCGCGCGAGCTTCGTCGTCGTTGATTATTCGGAAAAGGGTCTATACACGCAACGACGAATTATCGTCGAAGGGCCGACCACATCCCGTCGGTATTGGTGTCTCGTTATCATCGAGAGTGACCTGAAAAAAATAAGAATTGTTCCCGCTGCGAGTTCGCACATAGCAAGCACGCCGAGGCATCAGGTGTATCGGAATACCCGAGCGACCTGAAAGCGCACGTGACTGTGTACGGCGCCCGACTATACGAGGACTATTACTACTCACCCGGCGGAGCTCGAGATCCCGCCCCCGCCAGCAGCGTTAGTGGAAGTAGTAGTAGTACGTATAGTCCTAACAGACTCGCGAGGTTTTTTTTGTCCACGCTGCACAATGGCCTCCTTGCATACTGTTGCCGTTTTGTGAAGGCTATCTGGGTCGCATTGCTACTTGTCACATCTCTTTACCATTGAATGGCAACAAAACATCTCGTGCATGGACCCTCGTTTTTTTTTTTTTCTTCGTTTTAACGCGTAATAATAGTACGAAGCTGAGAATTATAAATAAACGCACGCAAGCGTGAGGCATATTATCTCTATTATAAGTGTCTGATCCATTCGCGGCAAACCTAGTATCGAAAAAAACATCTTTTTGAGATAGTGGTAATAAATCTAGACTGGAACGAAATGGCGTTTAACCAATAAATCGTGGTTAATTCTGTTTTAATAAATTTCATAACTGTGAGTACGTGAGTAATCTTTCGCATCTTTTTCAATCCAGAGCCCGGGTAATGCTAGAATGCATGAATTCAATGATATATGCTGTTCCATTGATTGAATTATATTTATGATGCAAAGTGTATATTTAATTCTATCACCTTAAAAAAATAATTTAATCGGATTGACGATTCGTTGAAGACTCGCTAAGACTCAATTTCGCTACCTTAACATCCTAAACACCGTACAAAGCTGACCGACCTTACACCACGCTGTTACCGCTGATCGATGGGTGTGATTTTGTATTCGATATATGACTTGTTACCTGGGCGATTTGGCCTCAACTTTGATGCTTCAATACTTAACATTATTCACACATATGATGTATCGTTGATGGAATCTATCGAACGTATTTTCTACCGCGATGAAATGTTCTCACAAGTTATTCATGCGGAATGCGAATAAACCTATATGTATAGGCCGAAAATCATTGAATGGCCATGTAGCAGCGCAGACACGGCTTAAACGAGTGGGATTACCCGCCTAATTAAATATATCTGCTCACGAATATTGAATCATAACGACCCGTTGAAATTTTCATTACTCGTATTAATCGATGCTTTCTGAACTTCAATCGACTACGCATGGTATTGCTTCAAAGTTTCATATAATTCGAAAGCTGAAACCCTCACGTAAAAAAGTGTTACCAAACAATTCGAGTAACGCGCGTATTGCCTCCATAACATAATTCAACAATTTGATGAATAATAATAAATTATGGATATGGCGAAATTGTTAGTGTTTTTATAGCAGAATTAAATGTCAATTGAATACAGATCACGTCGAATTACATTTTTTTTCTTCGTGCCAAAGGGTTCGTCCGAAAGATTGCATCTATCGTGTTTTCCGATAAAACCGCACTCTTTATTGCAATTGCATCGCCTGCAAATGCGAACAAGTGCCCAGTTGCTTCGATATTGATGTTATTAAGTCGAAGAAATTAGTTTCAAGTACTCAGTGTTATGGAAACTTTTTTTTCAGCCTGGACGTTTCTGGGATTTTATTGATAAGTCGTATCGCAAACCTCGCGAAAGAAACTTAGTTCAAGTTTAAGAAAAGTAGTTTAAATTTTTATAGGCATAGCGGGTAAAAATGCCGAGAGTCCCTTTTTCACGTGAGCTTGCATTACGCACGTGTGTACTACTTTCCGCGCGAATGTTCTCAGCGCACTTGACAGCGACGTTTACAAAACGATAGAAAAAAAGTGTTCGATGGAAACAAAATCGATACTGGCTGCGCGCGATGAAACTTTCGAGCGTGTCGACGGGCCGAGCGACAGTGAGACTGTTATAACGAACAATGTTTGCAATTGAAAAACGATACACCGCACGGTGCAAACAGCGTTGCAATTTTTCGCTTCGTCATAGAGAAAGTTTCGTTTCGCTCGATCTAAAAAAAAAGTAGCAATTTCACTAAAAGCGCGTTCGGATTGTTCCAGAATGTCGAAGGAATGTCCAAACGATCGTGTCTGCGTGGGTCGCGACAAATTTTTGACCTGTACATCTCCCGAGCGCTTCCGGCAACCGAACCGAATTTATCTCGTATATCGGAGAGCCAATTGCGTTGTTTTTTTCCCCCCCAATTTCATCGAAATAGTTTGTACGAGCTGTGTGTCGATGCGTCTGAAATGTACGAAAACCTTTGCGATTTTTCGATCTGTATTTCAAACGGTTTCGTTTGTTTCAATAGCCGTTTGCTTCTTCCGAAAGCATGTAAAAAAAAAAATTGACCAAAATCTCATTCCGAGAATCCTCAAACTACAGCAATAAAAAAAGACTAAAACAATGGGTCAATCAACTTTGCATTTCATCGATTCACTTTTCCATAAAGCAAGAAACAAGCAAACAGAAAAACAAGTCGTTTAAGCTTATTTGTCAAAACGCCACATTTTTCTCAAAGCCCAGTTTGCCTCCCATTTCATCGACGGCTGGCCTAGAAGAAACGACACCGTGCGAGCGGAGGAAAGAACGAAGTACGGCGACGGGACGGAAGAGAAATAACCGCGTAGCACTTAGGACAGAGGAAAGATAGAAACGGGCGAGAGTAAGTTCTTTCGAAAAACATTTTCCCCAGTCATCTGGCGTCCGGCGATGAGAGCAGAAAACTCATCTCGCGGGGGTGGTAAAACGTGCTCTCGTACGACCGCAATGTCATTGACACGATTTTGTCGTCGGACGGTGGAGCGGTTGCGTCACGCCCGCCAACGCTATGTTGATCCTGCGGTGTGTAATCCCCGACTAGTGTATAGCCCGACGTCGCATGGTGTGCGAGTACAATAAGAGGGAGAGGAGAGGCGAAGAGAAAGCGCGCTGCCATCAAGTGGGTGGCGAAGAATGAACGATCGTCATGAATCCCGTCGCCCTTATCGCTACACTCAGCCAACTTCGTCCACTGTTCTCTTTCTCTATACTCTTCTATATCTGAACCGACAACGTTTACGTTACTTGACGTCAACGTCCGACGTTCGCGTTTAATGATCGAGCACGCTTACGGGCTTTCGCGTAATAATTCACTGCGCCGTTCTGTTCCTCGTATCAATCCGCTACATCCGCCTGCATGCAATGTAACTAATGCCGAACGTTTCGCCACTCGTCTCTAATAACGTTTGCCTATTCATCACATCGTAAAAGACCAGAAGGTCCTCACCGGATTAAGACCTGGAGCTTTTAGTCGGCTCACATTTATATACTAGACCGAAACACGGGGAAATTGCGCTCAACGTTTCAAGGTCAGAACTCAGCTATCCATTGAAAGGCCCGAAGGAAGTTTCATTAAATTATAGCTCTTCGCAAGACAATATACAATCATTTGCTTATAATCGTTTGAAAAACTAATAATCTAACTAGATAAGAAAAAAACAATAAGAAGCAAAGATTTGAATATGAAAAAAAATCCGATCCCTCGACAGTGAGAATACATATTAATCGTCCAAGTCCGAGTGTGACTATATCGCGCGAGTTCGGGGAATAGTTTCTTTTTTTCTCTCCTTTTGCCACACTGTAGGATTTAGTTCGCGGCGTCACACCCCCGAAACCGCCAAGTCAAAAGCCTTCCGGCGAGTTAATCACGGGCTTTGAATTAAGGATGCAGCTTGGCAGAAATCCAGAAAAGTTTCGTTGGCCATTACAGTCGGCTCGGGGGTTTCGGGATCGTCCAGCAAAAAAAAAAAAAGAAAGATAGATATATACATCCTTTCTATGTACGTCGTAAGCGGTGGGCGACTCTGCTCCTCCATCGAGCTCAACGAATTTCACTTCGACGGCGTCGCCGCACGCCGCCAAATCCCGTGGTAATCCTCAGCGTGTAGCGTAGTTACGGCGATTAAACGTAATAACGACGAGCCGAGGGAGTGAGAGAAAGAACAGGGCCGCGCTTCGCGTTCATAATAGCAGCGATTCAATTAGACCGCTCTCACTTCGTAATAATGAAAGCGCAAAATTGTTCTCCCATTCGGGATATCCTATCGTTGCGTACCGCCAACGCGCTCGCGGAACGGCCTATCGACTCTCTCGGCTCTTCCGCCCCCTCCGTCGCTTCGCGGTTCGATAATAATCGTCTTGATAAGCATCTATTTCTATTTGCTAACGTTTCACGCCTCGCGTATATCGTCACCAACGTCTCGTAGTGGAAAATTATTCAAGCCCAATAGTCGAGTTATGTAATACATAAACGTTCAAAACACGTTTACGAACGTTAATATGTATTAATGTTCCTATATATTATATTTACTATTTATATACAATATTAGAAGACGTTTTGGATTTTCGTACAGGATTTTTTTTTTTTTAATAAATCGCGCAACTTCGGGAGAATTATTATTTTGATTTTTCTGCCCCTCGTATCTGAAGAGGGAGGAAAAGCCGGCGTGACGCGCGTATCTGTACAATCGCGAAATCCCGAGGCCCGAGGTTCCCTCGCGATGGCCGAGACCCTTCGAGATTATCGTGTGTGAGAGTCTCCGGCGAAGTTTTCAGGCGGGAGATAGGACTGTTACGTGCGTTACGACAAAGCTCGGGCTCGCCGCATGGGTAAAATAAACTAGGCCGCTGGTGAAAGGGCGGAAGGTTGAAAAAAAAAAAGTACGCAGCGAGGAAAAAAGATTAAGAGGGGGCGGATAGTGAGGGAGACGTTGGGTCTCAGTCACTCTCTCAGATTTCAACTTGCCGAAACGATAAAATTCGCCAGTAAGCGGTTGCCCTTGAGAGAGAAACGATTTTTTTTTTTACGTAATATTCATTTAATCGTATTAAGTTAACTTTTCGTTATCGTCTTCGCCAAGAATTTTTTTTTGTTTGTCTGCGAAACGAGATTTCGCGAAGGTACAGAACTGCGTTCGGCAATGAAAGGCGCTGGAAAAATTGGAGTTTTTCTATTCTAAAAATGGAACGATTCCAAAAAAGTGTTTATAGTCACTGTCGCGTGTTTTTGTACCTTGATGAAGAATCCGACTTCAATTTCGCCCTTGATTCGAGTGGAGCATTAGTGGATGCAAAAAAAGTGTCTTAATTCTCGACGCAATGGAAATTCCTCGTGAATGGAAACTCCCTCGGTCCCGATCTTGTACAAAATTCAATCATCGGACGAATGAAAGCGACGACAATGCTCCTGTCTCTCTGTCGTTTCCATAGATTTCGCGACGAGGATAAGAGAAAATCGCGGGCATCTCTCACTCGACTCTAACTGGTAACCATTGTTAACAGTTATTTTCGTCCCTGTCCGAGAATAGAAAATAGATGTCATTGTATCGCCTGGAAGGACCAACTCCATTCCGTTTCGTCGACTACGCTTTCGCGGGACACTATCCGTGCGAACCATTTGCAAGGAACCAGATACTACGGAACGATAGTAGTATAATGAAAAGAAAGAAAGAAAAAAAAAAGGAAAAAGAAAAAACACGAGTCTCTCACCCGATACGCGATTCTATCTTTGTGATTGCCAACGAAGCCAAGGAACGAAAAGATATTTTCCTGGCCCGAGGAGGGAAAGAGGTGTAGAGTATACAGGGAGAAAGAGAACGGAGTGAAAGAGGTGCAGCAGACGTTGCTGGAAGGGTGAGCGAAGAGTGAGTGACAAGACGCTGGAGGAGCGAGGCTTCGGAAAAGCGGCACGGGTGAGAGAGCAAGAGAGGCTTGATCGATGGTTGCGGGCGTTGCGACTAATGCAGAAAAGACGAGAGGAAAAAGATACGGTTTGTGTTTGTCGGCGAACGAAATCGTCTAGTTTGCCCACGATCCACAAAGAAAGAGACGTTGGAAGGGTCGGACTGAAGGTTCGCCGAATCAGCATCTTGCGTTTACTCTCCAGCCTAAGTTTCTTTTTCCCCTTCGTCTCTCAGCCGCCCCCGCGACCGTTTGTTTGCTCCCTCTATCAAAGTCGAACAATAAGACACGCCGAGACACCGTGAAAGGGTTAGCAAGATTATTCGGCGTTACCGAAGCCTTCACCCGTTGGAACATTTTCTTTTTTCTTCTTCATCTCCTCGCGCGTTCCGCGAGCCACGATCGTTTTATCCGATTTGTCGGTGTTTTGCTCGATCGCGAGTCTTCACCGTTAGAATATTGTTGGGTAATTTTCCGACCGCATTTGAGCTTCGTCGGAGCGGCGTCGACGTCCGATGACGAATCATCTCGAAGCCCCGACGGTGAATATTAACTGGCTTATCTGCCGTTCGAGTTACCCCGTATACCGTAGATTGGCCATTAGTTGTACATCGAGATTCTCAGCGCGCCGTGAGTTATATCTAGAGATTGTGGGAAGCAAAGTAGTCATTTCGTATGTCCGGTCGATGCCAATTCCCTTCTCGTTGTTGTCAACAATTACTTCGCAGTGTAGTTTAGTATAGAGTACTTGATTCGGGTGTTCACCTTTCGAAGCATTAGACAGACACACGAGTAGATACGAAGGGAATTCAGACCGATTCAATTGCTCGATAGTAGCAGCCGATAAGCACTTGAGAGCCCGCGTTGGACCATCGCGGGATGAGCAGTATTAGCAGCGGGTTGCCAGAGAATTTATCGCCTCTAGTGAAAAAGCATGCCAGCCCAGTATACGGTAAGGTAGACTGGGGCAAAATGGACCACAGGGTTAAAATTCGAAGCTTTCAACGATGAAGTCCCAATAATGAAATGTTCTGATTTTGCGGGGCAGCGAACTTTGACCTCGAACAGTATTGCTTTCTTACAAATTCGAAATATTCGACATGAACGTAATTTTTCAATAATGTTAGTCGTTTTCTCTGATGGTAATGGACACTATTTGTGCCTCTGGAATCTTGACCATAGCCGATATTCCTCAGCCGGTTCATTTTGCCCCATTTTTCCCTAACAGAATCTTGGCGAGCTCTTGGAGTTTCGCCCTATATAAGTCGAGTTAGAGAACCCTCCAAGCCGCCGTTTCCATTAACGGAGGACTCAACGGCCCGGTAACGCCAGCGAATGCCGTCGGGAAACGCGATGCAACCGAACCATTGACATGAATTATTCGCAATTTTCATGCCTCCGTGAAAAATTCGCAAGCAATATTCTGCGCTAGATAAGACGTATTTCTGCATGGTCACTCATTCTCTGATCCTCGCAGCAGCTACAGTCTTGGCAGCGATACAGTATTGACAGCCCTCAACTGTCGGAAGAAACAACTTGGGATTTCGGACTTCGGTTTGGCACAGTAAGAGTGTAATTCCCACGGGACGTTATATCCTCTTCGCAGCGAACTGGCAATCCAAGACAGACATTGGATAGTCCAGCGAAGTCTCTCGACTCTTGCCAATATACGAAATTACAGTGCGACGTTGTCGCGAAGTGCCGTTGAAGTCAATCGAGCAAAAAGAACTTCGAATTGGCATTTCCGCCTTCTTCAGCGAAGTAAGAAGAAAAAAAAGGAGTCCATTTCGCCTCGAGAACGATTTGAACGATTCTGTACGACTTTCATCCCAAAACGTCCAAGATCCATGGTATATATTGACTTATTAAAGGAAGGATCGAAGGGGGTTGGGGGAATGGGACGCGCGGTTATCGACAGGGCTGAATTTACTAATCGCGTCTTCGCCGCTTAGCTCGCGAGTTACTCCGCCTCCGTACGGCAGCGAGGAAATTGGGTTAATGTGAGGTGGAAACGTGCCAAAACTGGTTCACCGGTTGGTCTCTCCTTGCTGCCGGGCTCGTTGATCGTGCAGCAGCTATCTTCACTCGGGGGGATATAATACAAATCGAGAAAGTCAAAGGGAGATGGGCGTACATGTCTCGTTCACCGAGGCGCCAAATGGCGAAAGTAAGAAAATGACCTATTGCAGACGTTCGCACAATACGATTCAACCGGGCGTAATCAAATGTCGGAACAACGCCGTAAGATTCTCTACGAGCATTCAAGACGAGCATTGATAATCTAGCGTTGCCTTTAAAAAAAAGGCAAAGCGGCCGAGATAGCGCGTTGAACGTTGAACGTCCTGCGGGAATAATAAATTTCTCATATAAATGGCGAATCTCCATAATTCCCATAAAATTTGACGGCGTCATTGTTTCCAGTGTTCGACACGCGCAGCTCGGGAAGTGGCGGATACGAATGGGATGAGGCAAAAGCTTGGTTCGCAACGTTGGACTTGATAATCCCTTTCGAAAGCAATGAAAATCGATATTTCACATGCCATACCGGAACACGCTGGATATCCATGGAGGTTACTATATATCATATAGTATACGAGTATCGGTATTTTCGGAGATAGATTATACGACGGCAGTCGCGGGTTGGTGGAGCTTGTCGCAGTCTCCTATCCGCACCAAAGAGGCACTTATCGGCTGCGGTCGTTACAAAGACGAACTACCACGGGAGAGGTAACGCGAAACGAGTTGGGGAAGGTTGCCCAACGCTCGGCCGCTGTATCCAGTCTGGTAAAATTGCTACTACCAGAGACTCGTACCTTACTCCTCAAGTGATAGAATTTCTCTTTGGTACTGACCCCGGAGTTTTGAAGGAATACTCGAGAACTGAGCTTCAAGATCGACGTCCCGTTATTACATTGTTATAACTAAAGTGTAGACTGCTCTCCGCGAATCGAAGATTCTGGGAGAATGTCGAGTGTTTCGTGATGGAAAACAATCGGCGAAGTAACAACACTGACAAAGTCGTCCATTCAAGAAATTGTTTTAACGGCATCATTAAATAACTAAATGATTATTTCCATATGACTGTTATAAAATGGAATCGTCGGTGGGTGTGGGTGTCTTCAAGAAAATCCGCAAAGAACAGCGCGCAGCAACTTTCCGATTTCGTTACAATTGGATAACGGAGAAACGTGAGTTTCATTCTTCGTTCACCATCGTGGATATCGGACGGAAAAATCCTCTATGGGAAAATTGATTCATCTGATTTTACGAATCTCTATGTGACTTGTCTGTTCTTTGAACGAGTTTGCGAGCGTACAACAGGGCCTGTTTGTAGTCTCTCAAAGTTGTATAGTTCGATTACCAGTCCGAAGATTCGACCGGGCCAAGCCTTTGACGAAGGTCCTCCAGGTAACGACTTTGATTGGTCAAAGGCAACGCTCTCAACTCGCGCGCATACTCCGCAGGACTTTTCCTTTTCGTCGTTCCAAGTCTTGGATGTATATCTTCGTGTCGAATCTTTCTTCCCTTCCGGCACGTTTCCGCCACCCGGAATATCGATGAAGGTGACTCTCGTTATCGGCGATGAAAAAAAGAAACGCAAATGCCCGATAAAGAACTGCGAAGCGGAGCTCGAGTCTCGCGAGGCCCTTCTCATCTTTCTCTTACGAATTTGCGTAGCTCATTCGTCTCCTCCACGCTGACTCAATGGTTCTCTCATAACTCCGGAGGAAGCAACGCGAGAAGAGAGCTTTCCAGCCGGATTAACGACTCGACAGATGTATCCGTCCCGAGCTCACTCTCGCACGCGTTCGCCCTCTCTTTTATCATTGATCGCGCATCGGAGTCTCGAATCGAGTGACTTTCCTTCGCCGAGAAATAATTAAAACGTTCGACACGCCGGAGAGGGCCCTCGCCCGCCTACAATTTAATTGTCACGTTTCGCGCGACCGTTCTCGCTGAGAGACCATTTCGAGGATCCTTCGAATTTGCCCATCTGGCTCGTAGAAAATCCACTATTGTGTAACGCGAATACTTCGGAAAGGCATACTGTTGGAGAGCGAACGATGCTCGACATGCTGCTAATGTTATGCATATATATTACCTACGTATGTATGTATATATTGGGGCAGATTCTCGGTTCCTCGGCTCGCTCCAACCCTTTTTTCCCTTTATTCGAATTTCGCGCAATTCTCAAGCGCGACGAACTTTAGAGCTATTGACTCCCGGCGAACGCCAATGAGATGAGGACACGCTGCGTCGCGTTGGTAGCTTCTCGTGTACCTCCCAAACCGGAGTAAGGATGGCCAACGGTTGCGAAGGCGGCCCGATCAAAATTAAAGCGTTTGGTACACACAAATTGCTTTGTCAGTAAATTCATGTTGATTTTGAAGTTCTATGATTACTCCGAACATTATAAGACAAAAAATGATTCGGTGAATAAAAATCTTACACTTTTGTTCACGAATTTCCATTTGAGAAAGTATTTACCAGCGAAAATCCATGGAAATCTGATTCTATCATCGATCGATAATGAAAATAGTTTTTTGTCCAAAAATCCAAGTTTTACAGCGCCATCCGCGATAACTCCACACAATGAGTATAGATACATAGATATATGGCCTACGAAAAAAAAAAAATGCGAACAGGCTGGAGAGAGCGATAGAAATTCCCGTCCAAGTACCGGACGTTGGGGCTCGAGATGCGGTTCGAGGGCTCGAGAAAAATTGTGCCAGACACCGAGAGTAACAGTGAATGACCGTGTGTGTACGTGTACGATCTGTGCGCGTGCGAATGAATATTTCAACGTACCGCGAGGGCTGAAAAAAAAAAATGTGCGGAGCACATACGGAGCAAAAAGGAGAAGAGGCGCTCGGTGTGCTCTCATTGTTTTCCAATGCATCGCGACCTAGATGCGCTCGTTAGGGGAAGGCGATAACTCAGAGATGGAATTTCGTTTCCCCACGAGCGCGCAAGCCCTCGGAGCTGCCCGTTCCACGCACAAGTCAAACACACACAGGGGTAGTTTGCCTCCCTCGTGTGTGCTTGGCGGAGAAATTTTCGTACGGCTACACCCAGGAGCCGAATGACGGCGGGGTCATCGCGGCGGCCCGCCTCGTCTCCTCGTATGTATATTTCCCAAGCGTATAGCGCCGAACCCTGAGGAAATATTATAAATTCCGCCCGCCACGTCGCCGAGAGAAACATCCCCCGAGCCTTTTGCCTTCGCGTAACGCCACTCGACGAATGATAACATTGATAACTCGTGCATAAAGTACAATATAACTTCGGATAACTCTGATATTTCCGCAACGCGAAGCGCGAGAGAAACTTGTACGCAATCTCGTCGGGTATAAGTCCGTCGGGGTTGGAGAAGACGGGGGGGCAACATTGCGAACTCTCGTACCACATACCGTTGCGATAATACCCCGTAACGGTGTGTGCGCCGCTCCGGTATTACACGATGGAAAAACTTTTGTATCGGAGTAATACACCAATCGAAAGCATAATCGGCGGTTGTTGTACCACGAGTTTTCCTCGCTCTCGTGAATAACAAGCTCGTATCGGTTCGATTGGTCGCCGCTCGACGATTCGCCGTCGCGGCGAGTTTCGCATGAAATATTGCAGGCCAACGAAAATGATAGCGATTGATGTTATATCGCGTCGGTGAAAGATCGAGCGGTTCTGTCGGCCAAGATTTCTTTCGCCATTCTCGCGCAAAAGGAAAACGGGGTCAAGTCGAATGAAATAAATATGTATTGGTCGATGGTTCGAGTTTGGTTCCGTTTCGGTGCTACCTGAGGCTTCGACGCGAGAAAAGCCGAATACACCTGATTGGGGTCGTCCATTGTGGCGGCGATTATGGATATACTATCGGGATATTATATTTCGGTACGACACACGCGTATGTGCAGGGGTTGAAGCAAAACGACATCCGTCATGCGAGTGACGGCGTTCCAGCCCCAAACTGGCCGACCATATGTTTCGAAATCACACACTGCCCGCCGGCGTGTTTTGATGTCTGCCGTTGTCACGCGACACGTTGATTTATCGTAACACTACCGTTCCGTACGAGCACCCACGCGCACATTTTTCTTTTTTTTCTCCTTTTTTCTTGCTCTTCGATCTCGCGGCTCTATGGCCACTCTCTCGCCCGAATCGCCAAGATCGCACCGGACACAGGATGCTAGCACACACCCTACAATTCCCTCCGATCAAACAAAACTGAAAGGCCAATCGTCAACCACCCACGGTCTATGCTCTCGTTCGATTTGCTACTCGCCGAACCCTGGGGAGACTCGCGACGATCTATTTTCGGGTTCCTATCGAGGAAAATGCTTTCATGAAAAAATGGTTTTTTCGAAATTTTTGTCGATAGCCGCGGTCAAAACCAAATTCAGTAACACTTTTCAACAGTCAAGAAATCTTCGTCCAGCTGAGTTTCGACGACAATAACTAAATATTCATTTCGCCCTGTGCAACTCTCAATTATTTCACTCGAAATAAACTCATCGCACCGCGTACAACGTATTTCAATATCGTCCGATGATGCGATACAAGTGTTTAATCTGCATTTTTAATATCGCGCTTGAACGCCGAAACTTTCGAGGCCTCGTCGCGCTTCGTGGAAGCCAGGATACGAGCACCTTTACCGTGGAGTTTTTTCGCTCGCATCGTAGACGGATGCGAGCACTAATATTTTTCATACTTTCGTCCAATACAGTGTTCTTCGTATATATGTATATATGCGCTCTCGGGGGTTTCATACATTTTAATCATACGTGCGGAAACTGAAGAGCAGAGAAGCTGCCGATACGGCGGGCGATGGATCCGGTGGGGTGGTGATTCCGCGAAAGAAAAGAAAGCCTCGCGGGCACCGCAAGGATCAATAATCGACGAGAGCGCGGAGTCGGAGAGTGCAATCGCGTGGCCCGAGCGAAGCTCTCGGCGTATCTCGATACGCCTCTGCTCTCCGTATCAAGAGATATCGTTTGGGGCTTCCATCGTCTCGAGAGTTGCCAGGAAAATAAATGCGACGATAAACGTACGAGCCTCGAGACACGTACCGTTGCCATTGACACGCGTTTCTTCTTCGTCACTCGAGCGCGATAAACAAACTGAAATATAGCTCTTATCCTTCGAACTCCCCGCGCGTCTCGCTCGGACGAGAGAATCACTTCGAGACAACCTTTCCGCGCGCGAACGCGCGAAACTGCAACGCAAATCTACTTTCTCCAGTAATGGCACCGAAGTTGCACAGCAGTCTTCAGCGGTAATCGCTTTTTCGTCACCGGATAACAGTGCGAAACGTGAAAGTACTCGCAAACTCGGCATCTACGGTACGTAAAAACCTTCGGCGAGTTTAGATTCGATTCAGCTCCATCTGGCAAGTCGATTGCTCGAACGCCGGTGTGTATGCGAGAGATGTGGAGTGGAAGGAAACCGGGGCTAGTTGAAACAGCGAGAAAAATCTGAACACATCGAGTTTGATCAAATTGAACACTTTAGCGAGCGGGGTGTTCCGTAGAACTAAATTGCAATTTTATTCAACTGTTTTTTCTGTTGGTTTAACCAATTTATTCGTTCGCCTAAAAAGTGTATCGGTTTTTCCAACTAATATCAGTTTTCTAGCGCCGCAGTTGGTTCGGGCAACTTATCATTTTTCTCCGTGTAAAGTAACAATGAGTTATTCATATATTAGAGTCGGCAGATTTTTATACCCAATAAATGAGAAATCGGCTAACTATAATACGTACATTGAGCGTTATTTCACTTCCGTTTTGTTGGTATAATTTCAATTCACTTCCTTCACGGACCAAAGCTTTAATTCTTGTAAACTCGTCCTTTACAGAGTCTGTTTCGACTCGCCCCGGTCTCTCTTAGCGCGCGCAAGGTACTATCGGTAAAATATATGAAAAAGGTACGGCGAGGAAACGCGAAAAGGAGCTGCATCCCAGTGGTAGAAGCAAGTCCGTTGAATGCTTCCAAAGCCTTTTCAGATCGTCGTTGGAAGAGACTCAAGAAAGTGCGAATAGTCCCGGAAGCGAGGGGAAAGGGAAGCGCGTTGAATAATTTCGCCCGTTCTCGGTGACGGCGTCTACTGCACTCGCGTTATTTCTCACTCTCGAATTGCACATATATACATATATATATGTATGTGTGTACACTCAGTCGGTGCGCGTCAAACCACACTTAGCTCTCACAAGTCTGCAGAGAGAAAAGCTGCGAAAGTGGAGGAGAGCAACGAAAGCGCAACGGAATGAAAAATTCCTCGGAGGAGGGAAAAAAAAAGGATTAAAGGGAGAAACGAGTGAACAGCGGTATGCGATGAATACGGTAAAAGAAACCCGTTCCCTAGACTTCTGTTTTCGTCCTAACTCCGGATAGCGAGAGACTCAAAGACGCGAAGTAATCGGCTGTCGTTGCGCTGAATAAAAGTACGAATTGCATTTTATTTCTTCATTCTTGCGTACCGAAAGCCTGGCGTGGCGTGTCTCTGAGTATTAATGCCGCATTCATTATTAGTTAAGGCGGAATGAAGAACTTGATTAAAAAAATACACGGGAACTGGTCGAAACGGGGGTTAAACGCTCGAAAAAATCGGAGACGTTCTTCCGCGTGTGTTTCGACTAGCCCCGGTCTCTCCGAGTGACGTGGGTATTCGCCATTTCGCGCGAAAATTTTTTTACGCCTGTTTGCAAGCAATATGAGCGATATTGTTGGAATAACGAAATCCTCGGGGAGGGCGCGATCGGGCTCGCGAAAAACTTTGCACCGCTCAGCCGATGCAACGGAATCCCATAAAATAACCGGCTCTGGAGAGAGCAACCCTCGTTCCCCGATTTGCTCGTCGTCCTTTTCCACTCTTCGCTATCGTCGGGCTCTCCCTCTCTCTTTCACCGCCATGACCCACTTAATCCGTCCTAAATCAGCTTCACCCCCAACCCCCCGTCCTTCCTCCTCTCTGTGTCCCGCTCCTTTATTCCCATCGTCGCTTCCGCTCATCCTCGCTTCGTATCACACTTTTTTTACCCCTCGGTTGCTTCGAGACGCAGCGCATTCCCGAGGCTCTCCTTCTCGCGCTCGCCGAATCGCGCGGGAACCGATCGGTTATAGAAAAATCACGTTGAATCTCGGAGGGCGACATTGCCCCCATTATACGCGTCTTCTTTACGACTCGGAATCGAGCCGCGCATACCACCGAATTCCTGCGAGTCTCGTTACGACAAACTTCACCAATAATCGTTTCTCATCTTTTTGAAATATTTCTTCTTCCTTCGTTCGATTCTCGAAACGTCGCGTTCCCGAGGAACATCGGCCGGCTGACCCGCCATGCGCGAACAATTTGTTCTCGCGGAACATAGCAATAGGCGACGGCTCCGAGTGAGAATTTTATCTCGTTGCGCGGAGTGACGTGTCTTCGGAAACGTCACCGTTAATGGCACGCCCGGAAATGTCGGACGATAAGGCAGAGAATATTATGTTCGAAGAGCAAGTTGATGCGAGGCCTGCCGGCACGTCGTTCCGTTACAGCGTAACGACAATGAAGAACTTGTGTATCAACTCGATACATTGCATCGACGCCTGTTGCTTCCATTTTCATTATATAAAAATCGCAATCTCCAAGTTTTGTCATCGTTATCGTTCTCGAATACAGTTTGCGCATTCTGTTTTCAAGGTAGTTACGTCGCTTTGCGCTAATTTCGCATAAGTCCGAGAAACATGAGGGCGAATTGCATTTACTTCTCGATGGTATAAAAATCTGAAGAAATGTGTGAATATTAAGGGCACTGAAAATATTATTTTTGCATGATAATAATTTTATATTGTCATTAACAAATTAATCGAAAAATACATTTTTTAACAAACTTGCCGCAAAACCAATTTCTTTTTTATTCGCCAAAGTGCCGATAATTATTGGTTACTCGTCACTCTATTTGTTGAAGCAATTTGTGTATTGAAGTCCGTTTTCGGTAGGGATTACTTTTCGAAATTTAATTAAATTATATTTCCATTCCCCGATCACGCACGGATCTCGAAACAGGGAAATGTACCGGACAGTTGCGAGAATACAACCGTACGCGAGTGGAGTCGGAGCATCGGGCGCAATAGATATCCGACAGTTTAATGCAATTTTGATCTAGCCCGACCGCGGAGAGGCAACAAAAACGTAATGCACATTCTGCTGCGGACGCGAACGATAGCGGTCTGATGGGCGGTCGTGATCTCGCTTGAACCGGTATCTAATAAATTGCCTTTAATAATTGAATACACCACCGGTCTGACGGAAAGTCAGTTGGGAAATGCGAGAATTCTCGCGGTTCGTGTTCGCTCAATTTATCCGAACCTCGCCTCTCAACCATTGCACTCAGCAACGTTCTTTCTAATGCGTCGAAGACGGTGTATCGTTAGCCGTATTATTATTAGTCAGCAGTGATGAAATAGACCAAAAAAAATGTGAAGATTCGGGCAGACATCTGATTTTTCGCGATAAATCTCGTACGTTTCAGCCAATCGGCTTCGCGAGGATCTCAACGCGGGAGAGTCGAGGGTGGGAGCTTTCCAATTCCTCGCGAAATACGCGACCGAATCTCAAACGCGAATTTCAATCTCGCAGGATCAGAAAGCCTGCTCGAACATTGAGAGCTCTTTTCGCGTTCGCGCTCGAAGCCTCCCTCCACGGGCGAACGCGAAGAACGAGGACGACGTTCTTGTCGTACGGATGAAAATCATTTCGCGGCACTCCGCGCGTCTCCTCTTTGCCAACTCGAAAGGAATAAGCTAAAACCTCCCGCATATTTATTTCTCACAATATGTATATATGTATAAGTATATGATCGAGAATGCGGATTAATTCGAGACTACCGCGACTCGTCGAGATATCTATCAACTGTTAACGGAAGACGGGATGATGGATATTACCGACGAAAGTATATGAAGTAAGATAACTTGTACGTCCTACTTCGTTCCGAGTTTTCTCTCGTCTCCTCTCGTCATCCCCCCGCGAGTCCGCATCCTCGCTGAGAAACTCCGCGGCTGTGTTTCTCGGCTTATGCTTTTTTAGTCGCAAAACTCTCTCGCAGTCTTCTCGGAACGGAAACGTGGCGGGATTCGCCGTGAGAGAAGAAGAAACAAAAAAGTGAAGTTTCGCTCGAGTGACGTTATCGCGACGTTCGCTCGAGGCGCCCACGTCTCAACCGTGCACCGAGCAAATGCAATGAATTCTATATGCAGAACGCGTAAACTTTGCTCCACGCTCCGCTCTCGCGAGGGAAAACGCAAGACGCGGGAGAGCGACTGATATTGTACAGAGGAGACTCTCAGGGGTTGCGAATAAAATTGCGAAATAATATCTATGGTAAACGGCGACGTTATTGGGATTTAAGAGATTCTCTGTTTGCCCGCTCGGCTCACCGTCGCTCGGCGTTATACCGATACGACGAGCGAGCGTAATATCGCGTACGAATGATATCGCGTCGTCCGATTTATAAATGATTTTTTTTTCGTCGCCCCGCCATTTCTCGTGCCGCGAATCGCTTTATTCCCGAAAATTCAAGCGGACCAGACCCGCTATGAATGTTTATAAACGAAATGGATAAGCCTGCGAAAAAGAAGAGATAAAAAAAAATAAGGCGCTGTCCTTCGTGTGGATTCGCGACAGCTTAATCCGCGCGCCGGGCTGCTCTGTGTATCACAAGCTCATTTTTTTCTTCCCGCTACCCTCGAGACGCAGGAATCGAAGCGAGGAAGCGAGAAAAACTCGGGTTAGAAGCATATATCTCGCCGGAGTCGCGCGAGAACGCCACAACTTATCATCCTGGCGTTGTCGGAGCCGTAAGATCGCGTTTTTTTTTTTTTCCTTCATTTTTTTCTTCGTGAGAAAACTCGCCCGTTTTCACGATTGGGTGTACGAGGGCGATATATAAGAGGACAACGAGACGCGAGACGGGAGAGTTCGAAGAGAGCCGTCTGAAATTTTCCCGAGGGCAAACTTCGATTTATACTTCCGCCCCCGTGCGGTGTGCCGATCTTCTCGCCACGGGGGAAAACTTAATCGACGATAAAACATGACTCTCGAGTGTAATTAACGGGCTCTTCTATGAACCCAGAAGAGAGAAAGACAGAGATATATTCCAGAGAAATCGGTTATGGAGCAAAGAAAAAGTGTCGAATTACTCATCGCTTCTGCGAGACGAGTATACGCCTTCAATTAATTTTTCCTCGCATATAACTATTTTATACCGTACCAAGCGCGGTGCTCGATATCGCGTTACGCGACGGGCGAGAGAGCAAGGACGGAGCGAGGAGGAACGGCGGAGGCCGTCGCTATTACGGGTGGTTTTAGATGTATCGAGAGAGGAACAGTGGAGAAGAGAGCTTGCGATCGGCGCTGTGTATCTTTCGCCTTTCGCCTCGCGTTTCTTTCATCCCCGCTTTCGCTCTCTGCCTCCGGCTCGCTCTCTCGGTACAGCATGAGCCTATACGTTCCGCGATCGATCGGTCGAGATAACGCACACTGTGCCGCTCAAAGGAACTGAAACTTTTCCGACGAAGCGGCGGACGTGATACCTTCGACGCGAATCCTTTGGCTCTCGTGGCCTAGAAGCGCCAATGTGTACAAATAAGAATCTTTTCATTCGTCCTCGTTCCGAGCAGTGTTCGAGGCTTTAAAGGGTAAAATAGTCCAGTACGCTGCCTGCAAATTACTTTTCTCTATATATTTACTATATTTTTTTTTATCCCAAATGTGCATGTGGAATTCCAGATATTGCAATGATTTTCCGGGCTATTTCGACATGTTTTTTTCGTACGGTAGTCAGTAGAGTATGAGAGATACAGAAGGACGTACAAGACAATTGGCACGGGGAAGTGCCGAGCCGAACAGTAAAACGCTGGTGTGCGTCCGGTGAGAGGACGGAATCGCGGCCGCCACGAACACAGACACGCTGATATTCGGGCGGGAGGAAGCTAGTGGCGAAGTCGGAGGTTCGTGACGACGGTATGCGCGCGAGTCACCAGCAGAAGCCAGAACCGGGGGGGCACACGGAGGTATGTACGTACGAGAGCTAGAGCGCGAACGAACAAGCGAGCTTCCCGACCGGAGACTGGAGCGCTCAAAGCTGCTGGGGATCAATAGCGGAGAATCTAGCGAGCCAGCTCGGAGAAGCGGACGGAGCGAGCGTAAGAGAATCATGCCAGCCAGTCAGTCTGGTAACACTGTGGCTGACCAGCCGGCCAGACGTCGCCTCACGAAGACGAGATGTCTCATCGACTAATTCATTCACTATTCTTCAACCGATCGCCACCACTCAGCACCGACAGTAAATTCAAAAGAAGCTGTAACTGCCCTTTGTGCGTTCACGAATTGACCCTGAAACGGCACGCATTGACTCTTTAGGATCCTTTCAGATTTTTTAACTGTTTCAAGTTTTGCTAAGGTCACTCGTTTCTTTAACGTAAATTGCAGGAAAATAAAACCATTAGTAGAAATATTTGTTTTTGAGCAACGATAATCATCGTCTCGTTCCTATTATCCGTGTTCATTGTCAGAGACGTTAATTTAAGAACCAGGCATTGGGAATTTAATTACCGGGTTGATTCATTCGTCTATTTCTGCATTCATTTTATCCGCTCTCGTACACGCGCGACTTAGTATTATGAATGACAATACTCATTCAGAAATCGAGAGGTTCTTTTTCATTTTTCTAAACCGCGAACCGAATGGATGCGCTCAGGAATGAAAAGCGAAAGTAATATGCACACTCGGCGTTTCATCGTCGAGCAATCGTTTTATATTGCACGGCGTACGAATAGATGAAAAAAAAAAGGCCAGCACGGCTCTCCGCTGGTGGTATTAACCAATTCACGTACGTGTACACACCAATCGAGGCCGCTCTGAGTAAAAAGTACGGCGAGATATGCACGTGCACCGAGAGGGAGGGGGGTTGAAAAAAAATATCAATAGTTCAACATTTTCGACGGAGGATCGACGGTATGCTCTCTGCTATCTTTGGCGAAGCGCGTACGCGGCTTCGATGTTAGCGTATAGAGGGAACATACGAGCTGCGAGCCTCAACGGTATGCCCCCCGCTTCGGGGAATTTCAAACACGCGATCCAATACTTGTACCATCGTGATATACTCTCGCTGCCCTCGTCTATGTGGGAAATACTATCGATGCGAGCGGCGAGGAAAGGGGCAGAGAAACCCGATCGAGAATCGCTTCGGGCCACTTGCCGATATGTCGAGAACGTGCCAAAGCGCAAAAAAAAAGGTCAATTAACACGGCGGAATTTCTTCTTCAAATACGATAAAGCTCAAACGAAGCTCGCTTCCGGTAAGGGTGCGGAACGTTTTATATACGATCGAATCTTCGCGTTCGAGAGAGACGCGAAGATTCGCCTCTGTCACGGTATGTTATTATAAATAAAACATGAATAAAAAGCTATTCGTTAAAGGAAAATGTTTATCTTGCAAAAAATGTTTGATGCATGATAATGCATCCGTAATTTTCTTAATCATATCAATTGCACGTTTATTTGACATTAACTTTGTGTTTTTTTTTTTGCAAATTTCCTACAGCGGTGTTCGTTTTACGAACGTCAGAACGAATGTGGGACCGCCGTGAGTGTGACTGTTAAATGCTCGTTATTCAACAATTGGCGATCGGGACAAATGGCATCCAACGCGTTAACGTCGGACATGCGTCGGAATAATAGAAACGCCGGTGAGCAAAAAGTGTGAAATATAAATCGTTGACAAGCCCGCAAAGTCGGCTTCATTAACGGGTCGGTTTTAATGAATTTCGACGCAGTTATGTGACAATGTGTTGTTCCTCCGATAAATACTAAGCGTCGCCGTTCGGGCGTTTTAACCGCGCGAACACGGATTTCGACAAAAGTAATTTTCGACGTGGCGACGGGTGTTGATGAAAATGGAAGCGCGGATGGTATTTGGCGACGGGAAATGAAGCGCGAATTATAGGCACGACACGACAAATTTCGCGGGTATTTCGAGAGTCAACGGGTGTGACGCTCGTGTATGTTTGGGTAAACCCGATGATCTCTCGGGGCGCGCTCGAAGCCGAATTCTCTTGATTTCCGATTTCAACCTCGATAATATCCTACGGGAATATGCGGCGGAGCGTATCACCGAAGGGGTGAGTGATGGCACCGTAGCAAGTTTGGGAAGCGGGTGATGGGACGCTGCATACGAGAGGTAACGAAGAGAGAGAGAGAGAGAGGGAGAGAGGAATTGAGAAGGGCCACGACGTTAATTGGAACCGACCGGACGAGACTGTCGAATCAGCAACAGTTGTCTGGCGCTCTTCGCTGCCGTCTGCTACATCAAAATTAATGCAATTGACGACTGTTCTTTGTATGAAAAAAAAAAATGTATATATAGTTATTTTTATACGAAGAACCGTCGTCATTCTATATATCACATAATATAGTACCGTATACAATATATAGAAGGGCAGAATTAATAGAAATTGTGTATCGCGCGAAAATAGGTCTCGGTAAGATTCGATAGACCATTGCTGAGCTTGCAGAGGTTCTGCGTGGAAAGGCGACACTAAGGCTGTGTCCCGCCAGTCGGAAAGCCAAAGGAAAATGCGCTGATAAACCGCTTACAGGGAATTGCGATACGATCAATCCGAGCTTTTGCATAAGCATAATAAACAAAAGTCTTATCGCTGTGTGTGGAGGCGAGTGACCGTATGTATATCAATGTATAATAAATGTACACAAGTATCTTCGGACCAAAAATTGCGCCAAGTACATTTTTAGGTACAAGTTGTTTCTGCTCAAGTCTTTAAAAAATTTTTTATCATGGCAGAAATTGGGCCTTTTTGTAATCTAGACAAATGCAACGCAAGCGCGCGAGCTCTACGCAATCCTAGTGTTTACGTGGATATTACATTGTTCGAAGTTGTAAAATGAAATCAATCAGAAGATTATTTTGACCATTGCCGCGAATTTGGCGCTCCGCGATGAATTATTACAGGTTTTAAACGGGCTCGAAGGACGTCGCTATAAAACGTCGGGATTTGTTCGGTAACGACAACAGAGTACAATCCAAACGTATAAAATCACCTATGGTGGCCTTTGCCAGAAGCGAATTCGCCGTTGACCGAATTGTCGTGTGTGCGGCCGTGTGGCACGTTGTATAAATGAATATTCAGCGTGCTCTGATTACGAATCACCGGTGGGTCCCAGCAGGACTCGTGTACCCACGGCCGCTGTCGGCCTCGCGTCCTCGCACAATCAGTTGTCACGCGGAAAATCGAATGAGCCGCTATGCGTTCGCCCTCCCCGGTTAGCTACTAATTCGGCTAGATAAACACGATCAAACTGACGGCCAACGCGTTCTTCGCTCTAAGCAACAAATACCATCGCGACGCCGACGGCATTGAAGCTGGTAAATTGAATTATAAATCCAATTATTGGTCAGTTCGGCGCGGTCCGAGAAATCTCGATATCGCTGACAAGACGGACGTGAAACTATCATCGGTCACGAGCGACTCTGCGATAATTGATACGTGAGAGAGAAAATAATTGAGAAAAAAATATAGTTTCACTCAAATAAAAAATTTTGCAATTAATAGTGTGACTTGTAATAAAGTACACAAATGTATTAGACAAAAAGAAGAAGAAATACCAAATAATGATCCTCATTTCATATTCGATTAATGAATAAATGTTATATAAATGTTCATATATTTCTAATATATTGGTTCGTTTTTTTTTTCTTTTAAGAAAGGGCCAACAGAAAACCATAAACTCTCACATACCCGCACGGATATTTTTCTCTAACCAACGTGCTCAACGTTTGAGACCAATTTAAAGTTTCTGAAGTTTTGGAATTTCTTTTTTTACAAAGAACAAAGCGAGAAGAAAAAACCTACTGTTTTCAAAAGCCGAGCGACACAGCGGGGAAATTTATAGAACAATTTGCTTGGATAATTGATAGTTTTACCGCGTAGCGGGGGGGAGGTGGGGCGGGAGGGTATCGGGTCTCGTGGCAAATATCGATTTTCCTTATCGCATACCCTGGATGCATGGAGCCGCGGTTACGATACGGTATTGAACGTTGCCCAAATAAACGGCAATTAACGATAATTAATTATCGGTTAAGGTCGCATTATCGATCCTCGCCGTTCTCCGCATAGTTTTTGCGACGCCCGTATGAGACTTCGGAGCGGCATCAATCGGATCGATAGGATTTTATGTCAAACATTCGGGGGTTCAAACGGAGAGGGATGGAAGGAGAAAAAAAAGGCGCGTCCCCGAGAAGAAAGATATAACGGCGAGGCGGGGAGGGAGCGAAGGAGGGTAACTGGAAACGACTGCGAGCAGCGGTCGCGCGGAAAAGGGATCGATAAGAAGTGGTCGTTGACAAAAGTGAGGCAATTTCGCGAAACGTCTGGCAAGGAAAAGATAGCAGAACGAAAGATATCGGGGAAACTTCCGAACGGGGGGGGGGGGGGGGGGGGGGGGGGGGGGGGGGGGTTGGGGGGGGGGGGCAAGAAACGTCGCGGAAAGCTGTGGGCGCTGTTCGAGATCAGTTCTTCCGAATCGGAGCGATGAGAAGAAAAGAAAAAGTTTCCAATTAGCGAATGCAAACGAGACGTACAGTCAACACCGAAGTTCGATCTTTCGCTATGTAATTCCATGGCAGTCGAGAAGGTACCGGGTTGTATCATAATTCTCCAATTACCCGTACTATTTAATGAGAACGACGCTCATATGGCCCTCGTCGCGGTCACTCGACACACGCGCTCTCGATTATACTCGGGACTTCGCGGCGAACCTTGAGCTTCGCTCGCGGCAACGCGAGTGAGACATTCGCCTTGAAAGTACGTTTGTCTTTGCACCCTCTGCACAAGCATACACAACTCTCGTACACCCGGAAAAATATTTATTGGATTCAATGCAAATCCATGCGGACCAAAGAAAATTTTCTCAAAGTACATAAAAAAAATGTCTTCCGTCCAAATGAATTCGCGCTTGATAGAATAAAAAAATTTCGAGCGTACGGGAAACGAAATTGCCTCGCGTTAGAAAGTCACCGTTTGCCCTTTGATGGCACTTCCCGGCGCGGGCGGAGCTGCGGGGCCGTTTGAGACGCCGTAAAAGGGAGAAAAAGTTTCGTGAGCTCGCGTGACACGACGAAAACCCGGAAGTGCGTGTTCTCTCTCGACGCGGCCGCGCGCAGGGACCGGCCGAGGGAATCGCACGTGAAATTGCGGCCGATGTTAACGCACGGGAGCGAAATAACGATTACACGAGCGCGAGTGTTTATCACGCTTTGATGAAGGAAAAAAAGACAGAGCATAATCGCCTCGCGAGGATCTCGGGATCGCAACATTCCAGTCAGTGGCGAGGTGAGGGCGGGGGGGTTAGCTTCTCTTACCGAAGAAGTGAAGTATAGGTTCAAGACCAAACTCGATCCACCTTCCGGCTATACACGGGGCGTTCCTGCCTCCTCGGCAAATAAGATTAGAACATTATCGAAGTGATTTATCTGAAAATGGCTGTGGCCTCGAGGCCTCCTTCTGCCGTCATCCCCGATGTCTTGAATGGGGCCTAGCAGGAAGGGAAGGGGGTTGGCGGGGATGGAAAAACAGACATGAGGAGGTACTTATAGCTCTGAAGAGAGAAAGTAAATCCCACGACGGGGCTTCGTTCGCCTTCGCGTGTGTATCCCCGTAAGGAAAACGATCTCGCACGCCCCATGAAACGGGCAAACGAGCGCTCCGAGCTGACACGACGAGAAAAGGAGGCGAATAAAGAGAAATTCGGCCTGTGCGAATTGCCAACGAATATCGCGACACGTGGTAACTGCTACGAAGAAAGAAACAAAAAAAGCTCTTTGTCTATTCAAAATATTTGCCCAAAGTTCCACAAATGGCGGAATTGGAAATGTGCGACAAAAGAAGAAATGAAGGAAGAAAACAATTGCTTCGCCGTGGAGCATATGAATTACGTCGCGAGAGATATTAGATAGAAATGCGCGGACAGTGAAACAACTGGCACAATCGGTACGGGGGAGAATATAGCGTGACACGCATCACTTCGCTCGGAAAGTCACGCTCTGTGCCGTACACCGTTCGTTGTCCGAGATAGACTCCGCAAAGATTGGTCGATATGAACCTTTTTTATATTGCTCGTTTTCTCGAGCTCTCGCAATGACCGACCGAGGAATGTCGAAGAAAGGACTGAGAAAGGAGTTGAATGAAAAAAGTTTGCAACTCAAAATAGGATATGGACTCAAATGTGAATTCCTACGGAAACGCTCGAACGCTCGACGAATAAATCGCCGTGTCGAGGGTGGTTGGTGAATGCGCGAAATCTCGATTTTATTCGATTTTCGCGAGATATAGACCAAAAAGCTTTGTCCGTAATGCTGTCGACGACAAATAAGGCTCTTTTTGTTTTTGTTGTTGCAATTCACAATGTGTTACAATTCAATTTTTTTCATCACACTCCTTTTCAGTTAAGAGTTATATTCGTCTCTCTGAAATTATTTTCCTTCGGGACGAGTCCAATTGAAATAACATCAATCCAGAACCAATTAAAAGAAAAACTCGGGGCGTAACGGTGCGCTAATCGAGACAAGGATCTCTTATCTCGAATTGGCGGAGCTTATCCTGGAGAGCGACGATAAGCTCGAAGGCGCGCGGGGTCTTCTCTAATTTCGATTCGGGTTACGAGAGAAAATTTGGGCAATTCAATAGACGAATTGTGCGAGATAACGACGTTGAAGACAAAATCCCGAACGGAACCGACACGATTGTATTACGATTATTATTATTATTATTATCCAACGTACGAATCCGAGCAGAGACAATGCATGAGACACGACGTGACGGCGAAAGCTGGGTGGATGGGCTGAATATCCATTCTCGGTTATGCGCTAGATGCGAGGAGCCTCGTGTCAGGGGCCTCCGGCTCCGGAGCAGCGATGCAAGTGGATTACACACGCGTCTGCATTTGCCACGTCGTTGCGACGTATACACGCACTCAGCCGTTGACGGCTCTACGCCTGGATTCGGAGGGATTACGAAACGCGCGATCTCTGCATACTACGCCGGTACTCCGAAGAATCGAGCGTCTTGTGCGTGTAAACGGTTGTAGGGGAGAGCGGGGCAGAATGGCATAGCGGCGCAAAATGGTACGAAATGGTCAAATAAAGTCCCCCGTATGATAGAATTGGGGCAAAATGGGACAAGAGAAAGTCCCATCGCCGTAGATTTTTTTGCCGTCCCATTTTGCCCCAATACCGTTCTGCCCATGGTCCCATTGTGCGTGAATACCATTTTGCCTCGGTATACCGTTTTGCCCCGCTCTCCCCTACGACATTACAATCGCGAAAGGAACAGAAATCGTACTCGGACAAAAGATAGGACCGTCTTTTAAGGCTTTCGTATCGCTCCGTAATGGTAGCCTTATCGAACCAGTCGAGGTCTTCTGGCAGATTTAGATCAGAAGCTATTTAATTGTGTTCACTGTAATGCGATAAATGATTATCTGAAAAACAAATTATCCTTTCACGTACGGGAAAAGAGATCTATCGAAGAGAAAGAATACTTTTTGAGCGCATATAAGTTCCGAAGAGAGAAACGTAACGTAGGGTCCCCGAAAAGTGCTCGCCCGTGCCAATAAAGGTACTATTACGGGACTGTACGAATGCTGCGAAACGCGGTCCGATCGGCAGATTCATGTTCTGTCCCGGAAGGTCACTATTCTCGTATCGGAATTTATTTGACTATACAGAACGGTACGCGCGGACGTATTACGCGTCCGTCCGTAGAAAACGCCACGGAACGTGCGACAACCACTATGGATATGTGACGTATGCGTAGAACGTAACGTCCGCCCTTTTCCCGCTGCAGGCGCTGCTCTCACGACCGATATCGGTTATAGAATCCTCGTCCCGAGCGAGAACCGTTTATGCAAACCCAGTGACGTTTCCGGTTTACACCGGACACGAGACGATACTCGTTTTCGCGTGACGCGTATTTCGCTCTCGGGTTTGCGGACTTCGATGCTTTCAACTTTATAACTTGCATGCGCAAGGCACTTCGGTTTAAAAGGCTAACACTATTAAAAATATCTTTAGCGAGGTTTCGAGACGGAAAATATTGTCGAAAAACCGTTATTTCGAAGAAACTTCGAAATATCAGTATCATATTTTTTCTTAAAAAACTGTTCTTTTTTCATTGGATTTTTCTTAATTACAAAGAATTTAATTTAACATTTAATCTAACGAGCGTTGTGTTCTTCTCTGTATTCAATCGCCACGTAACAATTATTCTCTCGTTTGTTTCAATCCGAACGATTACAGAAAGGTTCCCAGAGCTCACGATAGCGACACGCCCTACTCGTCCTCCGAACTCTCATGAATTTTTTCCTCGTTCACCTTACCGTAATACATATGCATCGAGGATCCGAGGAAAAGGCTCGAGAAGAGCGCGAGGAAACGATCCGGGTATCGGGATTGAAACATTGAAACTCGGGCCAAGAGAGAGGACAGGAAGAGAGCGAGCCTTTTTACGAAGAAAAGTGGACATTGGTCGCCGAACGGATCGAACTTCGTCATCCATCAGTGTCAACCTGTTGCGGTAAAGGGCCGGAGAGCGAGAGCAGCGAGAAGAAGACCACACCGGCGAGGAAGGCTACGTTGCTATATACGCGGAGGCGAAATTAACGGGGCGCTCGGCCGATGCGCTTTTGTGTTCCGTTAAACGATTTCTGTGTTCACGAAAACTGAGTTTACAAGTTCCGCCGTACATCGACGCTGTGCAGCGCGTCCCGTTAGGGCGGCACGGAGGACGAGCGAATGCGAAACACCGATGGAACTAGGACATGTTTCCACAATATACGAGCGAACGTGAATGATAGAGAGAAAAAGAGATGGGCGGAGAGTTGTAAAAAGCTATGAACGGAAAAAAAAGAAGAAGAGTCGCAACTTTTCTATTTCACGCTGACGAATACTCGACGCGAGCTGTACACATTGCTCGGAGTTACTTCCCATAAAACTACTATCTCGCTGAAAAGTTTGCCAAACTTTTTTAACACTACGGACAAGAAGACGGGGAAAAGAAGAATATTGGAAGCAAGCAAACGCGCTTCGGCGCAACACGACGAATCACATTTGAACCAAATGTATGTACTGTTTTCATTTATTCACAGACAAAACTGTATTTTTAGCGACAGCTTCTACTAAGTTTGCTGAGAATCAGCGCGAACGTTAATAAAAGTGTCCGAAATTTCGATCTTTCGACGTTCAGGAAAAATAGTTATAAAGCTCTTGAATCGAGAAATTTGCGCGCTCTGAAGCTAGTAATTAGAATAAATGTTACATGAATTAAAAAACAAACTACTGGTATTGAATTTTGTAAATTGATGAAGCGTGGGTGGATGTGTATCCAACGCGACAAATTTTATTCTCTGCAACTTCAGAATGACGTTGAGCAAACGAGGTAAAATTTGACACATATATCGCCAGAGCAACATCCAATGTTTCTGAATTTTTCAGTGCAATAAGTTCACTGCTCCAATTAAATAGTTGCCGTATAAAAATTATGACCAAAACAATTTGGAATATTTTCACGACCATTAATTAGGAGTGAAAATCTGTTCTACCAGAAACTTTAGTTTATTGGCTAACCAACTCTCTCCATGAATGACCAACTATATAGCGTGATTGTAAAAAATATCTAACAGTTCGGAGAAGTGTAATTGTTATTACTGGCACTAAAAAACGAGCTTGCACCGATTTTGAGCGCTCGATTTACCTATCGGTATTTATTTATATTTACATATCCAAGAATATTTCTGGTCATTGTGGAAGATTCTACCGGGAAATTCATTGTTTAACTACTACCGATAGTATCCTCAATTATTTATTATTGAATATCGAATATAAATGAAAGAGATCAATATACGTGATATTAGTGAACACGCATATTCCTATTAAAAGCCCCACCATCTGTGCGTCGGCTCAATATCTCGTTTCACAAAAAGAAGTACAGTGCTCTTTATTAAAAGACGATTAATATAAGTGGAATGATAATAGCGCTAGCGAATTTATAAGTATCATTAGTCCCATCCGTACGCGAAATATCCAGATGGCAATCAGTGATATTCATTTTTCACTCTTGAGAGCATTCCTTTCGTCTGAGTTCAAATGATTGCTTTGCATCGCGTAACCGAGAATCTTCGAAGCGATCGAGGCGAATGATCATTCGGATTAGTCGGATCATCGAGCACGCGAGAGGATCGATGATCCGTGTCTCGCCTCGGCATTCCAAGTAGAACGACCAGCCTGCGGTCAGACGCAACGGTAACTTAGAATAAACGCGTTCCCGCTGAGTTTTCTCCCGATCCACCGTCAGCGAAGCTCAATTCTTTGTCATCCTCGTATTTGCAATATCACCGTAAATCGTACAAAAGAAATAGATTAACGCGTTCGAAACGATGGATGATGAATGGCGCGATAACGGACAATTTATCGAGTTCTAAGAAACAACGACGCTGTCTATTAATACGAGGAAGAGGAAGCGCTCCCGGTGATGCGCGCGAGGACACGCAGGAGATGGAAAGCACGGAAGAGGGCGAGGGAGGAAGTTGGTAATATATATGTGCGCTGTATAGGCATTGATGAACCGACGGAAGCGGGGGAGTGAGCACGTAAGACGCAGACCTAGTCCAACCTCGTCACGAAGCGGGCGTACTACTGACACACTACATCGTCAACCGGAGCAAGGACGATTATCGGTTCCTCTCGTCCCTTTTCCAACCGTTCAAGGCAGCACGGGCCTCTACCTCGCGATCTTCGACAGCTATATTCGAGTTCACGAAGTGCCCGCCCTTGATTCTCGCCGGCGCGAGGCTCGCTCGCGATTCCCATTGAATTTCGACACTCTCGAGAATATCGAGGCTCGATTATCCTTCAGTCGTCACCGTTTGACCTACCGATAGTTTCCGAGCGATCGTCGCTTCTCGCCGATTGACGCACGCTCGAAATTTCGAGATCACGCGAATTACTGTCTGTCGCAACGTCGCACGTCGGCGCGAGGACCGTAAAATATGATATCTTCTCGGCGTAGATGTTGCCAATCGAGTTGCTGACGCAGTAGAATTGCCCGGCCGATAGGGGGAAGAACTCGAGTCGCAGTAGGAGGGAAAACCGGAATAATAATGGATTTGATTCTCGTATACGGCGAAATGTCTGACTCACTTTCATCGGTCTGCGGCGCCGACAGGATGGCGCTGTGCTTCTTCTTCACTTCCTCGACGTTCGTCTGGATCGTGTCGATCATTTCACGTATTTCCTCCACCTTAATGACAAGACAAGACAATTCATTAATCAATGGAAACGGCGTTTCTAACGGGCGATTTATTATTCTATTAATTACGTGTATTGGAACGTTTTGCATTGAACATTGCGACGATAGACCCGCTAACTTTCGCTAATCAAATCCATTTGACGATCGAAAAGTGACGATTTTTTTCGAAGTTCTCAAACAATATCTCTGCGATAAAATTGATTTAAACGCTAAACTGTATTTACCTTCTCTCAGAAGAAAATACTAATAATTGTTGCCAATTAAACTAAAGAATTCCGAAAAAACCGACCACATAGTTCCTGAAATGTTTTCGCGCTGATCACGAATACAATGGTATTTCAGTCTAGCTTTTCGATGGCAATTATGAAAAGACATTTTTTCGAATCGTGTTCGATGGAACCGAAATTTTTCTATGGGCTCCGTTGCGAGCTACAGCGTCATCTGCAGCCAATCGTCGAACGAATCGAAACGACGACAACATGCCCTCGGAGTATTTCGACATTTTCACGGCTCTACTTATTGCCAGCTGCAGTAGTATCGATCCTGCCCCTATCCATGTGCAGTTTTCGAGGTCGGGCTCTTGTAATTGAATTCGTAGTACCGATGTTTAAAAAAAGGTCTTGTTTCTACGAATTTTAGCGTAAATCTACTTGCATGCCATAGGAATAATTTGTGAAGCGTAGAGATAGGAATATATAGTTTAGATTGATTGGGTATGATAGCATAACGCGTCGTGAATGTCTCCAGTCACAAAAGATGTAGCAAACGGAAAACGTGGAAAGAAGAGATATTGTACGGCGAATGCGTTCTCTTCCATCGGGCGCCTTGCTCGAAGAATCCTACGAGAGGCCTCCATTGGATTCTCGCGTCTCGAGCGGGTTTCTTCCGGTACGATTCACGCCGGGAGAGACGAACGAACGAGAAGATCTCTTTGGAAAGATACTGAATTCAACGGAGCGCGAAGGATGAAACGAGAAAAAGGCAAGAAAAGTAGTGGAAAGAAAATTCGACCCATCGTTGAAAGGTTGACGACGGAGCGAGGGCCCTAACGGGATGCTGCAGTGTATCACGACCCGAGCTCAAACGGCTCGCGTACGACTTTCTCTGTATGGAATCTATTCAGCGCGAGCTTTTTCACGATCGAAGAAAGAAGAAAACGATAAGGCCGGACGAAATGCCATGCATTACGCGCCATTATCGATCATTAATTGCCAATTACAGACAGGCCAAAAAACGAGAGTTAAGTATACGTGTCGAACGTCGCACCTCGAAAGTTTATGCTGTTTCTCAAAATGACGATGAATCTCTTGAAAGTCTTTTGGTTAGAGCTTCTGTAGCTTGAATGAGATCAGTTCTGATTCATACATTCTCAAAGACTTTCGTGCCTTGCACAACCACCTTCAGAAAAACTAAACACGCAAATGAATGAAAAAGTCAGTCAATGAAAAGAAATTCGTTCATTTTTCTGAATATGTATAATTTTTTTCAGAATTTCGTCTAATTTTGAAAATTACATCGGCACCATTAATTTCGACTAAAATTTTGTTGCGTGTATTTATAAAGGTGCCGCTTCCACGTGTCTTCCAATCGGTAGTTTTTCGATAATTAGAATATAATTTTAAATAACAATTAGATCGGAGAATTTGCAGCAAAGAATCTTCGGGTTATCTCAAAAGAAAAAAGCCGAAGGCTCTGTAATACTTTGATCCTAATTCAGTAGAGGTCTCGGACGTTCGTGGAATAAATTGGAACAGTGATGAGTGCGGGAGTACGTAATGATTAGAGAAAACCGTCGGCGCTGGCACGTATAACCGCTGTTGATTGCAATGGCAATGAGTACAATCCAGAGAGAATGCGCCGAAGAAAACGAGAAAATACGTGTTAGACACGTGCGGGGGCGGGGGCACACAAAGGAGGAGGAACGAGTGATGGAAGGTGAAAGACAGAGGGAGAGAGAGCGAGAGGGGAACTCGTTATCGCTCGGGCGTAGTTGACCTCACTCTCTCCATCCCCGAGCGGCAATGAGATTCTCCTCATAAACAGTAACTTCAGGTTAGCCTCGGTTGAGGATTTACCCGAGCATATGTGTGCTCAAGACGAACGCGCTCTCGGCAGTCGAGTAACAAACGAGAGCGAATTTTCTTGCGGCTCGTAAGACATCCGAGGCGTTCTCTCGCGCTCTCGCAGTTCGCAGCATCGAATAAATCCTCGACGAAATGAGGGTAGCATTCTCGGGAGACTCCGCAAAAATGTCTTCGTTACCAATTCCTCGATTAATTGAAATTTCATCGATCGATTGAATCGCGCGTTAATCGTTGTAAACCGCCTGGGAACTCGCAAGATCCTTAGATTCGATTTTACATCGGAACAATTGCGAGTGGCGTTAAACGGGTTAACGAGACCGCAGCGAATGGCCCGTGCACTCATTGAGCCGCGGCCGGTGTGGCCAGCGGATTTTTAAATCGACTTTCCTCGAACGACCCGCAATGCCGCAAGTGTTCATTCGGTTTCCATCCGAACGCGCCCGAATCACTTGGCACTCGCGAAATAGCGATAAAAACAATCACGCTCAATATCGGATGAATTTGCATTATCTCGAGCGGGGATAATAATGATTATCGGCGAAGAGCCGTGCGAGTAATTCAATGAAATGATTTTCCGCTCGACTTTCGGATACTCGTGTCGACGATCGAGATTCACGGATATCGCGAGGAGGGCGCCGCCCAACCCCGTAGCGGAGAGCCCCTCGTTTCGGCGTGGCGAAGTTTTTTGCGCTCGCCTCGCGCCGCTTCGCGAGGGAAAAAACTTTTCGGTCGTGAAATATATTGGCTAAACGAAATGAAAAGCCCGCGTTCATTCGTTCTTCTGCTCACGCTCGCTCGTCGTCGCGCTACAAAAAAAGCCCCCCTCATCGTCGGAGAACCGGGCGATTTTTTTTCATTTTTTTTCTTCCTTGGTCCGCCGGTGGCTGCGTTATCCTCTATCTATTTTCCCCGGTTCCGTCGAAGCCACTGCGGCGCACATTGCACACCCACAAACGGGGGAAGTTAACCATCGCCAGTGAAAGACGCTCAGACTGCCGAAAGCGGCGCCGTCTAGTCGATTATATACACCAACCCCACCGACGAATAGAGAACAACGAGCAACCCGTGACGCATCGAACGAGACGCGAAAGCTCCGTGGATGCTGAAGAGATATCGCGCCCCGCGTAGGACGCACGAGAAGCCGAGCCAAAAGAATATGAAATCCCTCGACCTCATTTTCGGAATACCATGAGTCACTTCGTCCGGGCGATATAAAAGCCCTCCCCCGAATTCGGAAGTATCTTCTGCGCTCGTGATATTTTTCTCTCACGGTTCGTTAAATCGAAGTGTTTTCTCTATCCACGCTCCGCGAATAAACAATAAAAAGCGAACAATTTTGCGCTGCCGACGCGTTTCGTTCGCCGAAATGTGCGATCCACTCTCGCGCAGTATCTGTGATCGAAATATTGAGAAACAACACCGATTCGCGAATTGAGCAACTCGCTCGACGCTCCTTAATGAGGCTGAATCGATACAGTACCGCAGCTAAAGTGCGAGCCCGAGGAAATTTCGAATATCTTCAATGGAATTAAGAACTGAGAAAGAAATCAAGACTCATTTTGCGTAGTAATAATGCTAAAAAATTATGTGCAAATTTCTCGGGGAGAATCTCTGTGAAGGGCGCATACACAAAGTGAGGAAACGATGTGCGAATGGAATTTGCATAATCTTTCTTATATGCATAGAAAGTAGCAATAATCTTCGGCAATTATCGCACCGCGATGATATCGATAATGTGTGTAAATATAGAGCTGGAACATTTGTATAGATAGACAAGACTAGTTGCGACGGGGGCGCATAGGCTGGATTTGTTAGATACAGTGGAAAAAGTATCCGGCAGCGTTGAAAAGAGGAAATCCCATTAACGCAGGGCGCGCATAGCAAAGCCGGCCACTGGACAGAGAACGGGGAAGAATAGGCGAGGAAGGGGTTGGTAAAACGTGGGTCGCACGTTGGAAATACCATTAATCGTGGAACAGAGGCCGCACACCGGCTCGCGAGATTCCTGGATATTCGCGGAAACTTCGCCGAGAAGGACGGAAAGAGACGGCGGCCGATTGGAATCGCGTATCGCGTGTTACAGTACGACTCGATAGTTTCAGCTATGTACTACCGGTGTGCTCTCTGTGTTTCGCGGCGAGAGAGGAAACTGCAATCTGCATAGAACATCGGTGGCGAAATCGATTGTTGTAACTCTCGCACACGGTCGAGACCCGCTTTAATCGTCCTCTATACAATTTTAACTCCGTATCAAGTTTACATCGAACCATGAACGTTTTTTTTTTTTTCACTTTACTCATCAAACACAGTGTTTTCGTTAATCCTTTTCTCCGCGCTGAAACAACGTCTCTGATGTAAACCGCGATCGCTGCGAAAAGATTAACCCAGTTCCGCGCAATCCGAGCCGACAGCGCTGCCGATAATTCTCAATGAAAATAGAATGAACGGCCGAGCGGATCGATTCTCGGGAAAATACCTGTGCGTGTTTCGCGCGGAGGGCAACGGAGACAACGCGGAGCCGTGTGTCGTGTCGCGGATATTAATGGGGGGAGCGAAACGGGATAAATATGAACCGCGCGACGCGAAGCGCCACGGAAGCTCGAACGAAACGATCTCGCATTCGTGAAAGGGCTTTCCTCCGTCGAGGCAAAAGGCGCCGCGTGAATTACAGCTCGGATGTTTCGTCAGCCGGAAAATATACTTGTATCTACGACCCGAACCCGTCGAATGTCTTTCCGGGTATAAAAATATCTTCGAAATTCTCGCGATACGCGATAAAACGTTTCATGTCTTTGTGTCGCTTGGAATTGTGTGAAAATCAAGCTAAACACGAGGCGTGAAATAGAATGGCGAAAATATTGTTTCGTTCGGGAGAAAGACTCGATTGCTGCATCACAAAAATTATGAAAAAAAAAAGGTAAATGAGATGCAAACAATAGATTCGTTGAAAATTCGAGCAGCTCGGATTTTCGACGGCGTTGACGCCGAATAATCAAGAATGTACATCTCGCGGATATATCGCGTTATACGCCTGCTCGGTCCCTCCGTCGTTTCGTTGTGCAAACGCAGGGCGAAGCGCGCACGGATCCGAGAGTAGTGTAGTGCAAATACCCAATTAAGCTGCCTAACGAAGTGCAAGCCGTCCCTTGCTCGAGCTGCGAGCGAGTCTCGGAAAAAGGCAACGGGGAAACGGATAAAATACCGGAAGCTATGCTACAATGTATTAAAAAAAAAAAAGGTAAAAAGAGAAAGCGGAAAATACATGAGTCGTGATAAAAATAACCGACCTACGCGAGTGTATAGAAATCATGGGAGAAAATCGTCGGGGGCGATTTGTAAACCGCCCGATGGAGCCAAAACCCTTTATCGTCGCGGCAACGATTATTAACGAGGCCGGAAAGATTTATCGGAGCGACGTGAGAAAATTGATCCGTTATATCGATAAAGGTGGGCGACTTTTATTTCGGATTGACAATCAAAATAAAGTACCGGTAAGTAACGTAGCGCATAGGATTGAGAGTCGAAGAATCACGAATTGGGGAGAACAGTCCGTAAGCGTTGTAAATCTGCGACGGAGTAGGAAATTCCGGTCCGTCGTTCGAGAGGGGAAAACGGAGGCGAAAGGGGCAAAGGGAAAGGGAACCCTCGCGCACTAACACAGCGTCTCGGATATGTGAAGAATCGAGGACACGGCTTGCTGACGCCCGTATAACTATAGCATATCGATCGAAGAATTTAGTGCTAAATACGCTCGAGGTTGCAGTGGCCCATGGGGTGCAATAAACTCGCAAGCGCCGAGGCCATTTCTTGCTTGAATCTCCAGACAAAAAACGTGGGCATTAAAAAAAAAAAAGAACGATCGCGTCGAACTTCGTTTCCGATAAAACTATCGAACTCATCGAAAGTCTATCTACCGTGAAGTATTTTAAAAAAAAGGAAAAAATGACGTGTACGAAGGGAGAACAGCGAGAAAGACGTACTGCAGAATATGAAGCTTCGAGTTTGTTATCGGAGGCGTCAATCTCGTCGGTCCCGGGATTTTATAATAGAACCGATACACGAACCGATGCCCCGCGGGAATCGAAAAAAATCGATCATACAGTCGATGTCGGGCATGCTAGATGGTCGATCGAGTTCTAAATGGGAAAGCCAAATCGAATCCGTGGATTGTATGAAAAAAAAAATCTAATTGTAACTTTGCAATGAAAATAGAGGTCTCCAAGGGCGAGGCTTGAGGCGCTTGCCGACGAACACGACGTTTCACGAGGGGTAGGTTAATTTACTCGAACATTAGGTCGACTCACTAAGTTCTTTTCTCGTGCAACTCTCGTGCCGATCTATTGTGCGCGAGGCTCGTATAACGCGCTCCGTAGATTAGCGGTGCTGAAATAGCTGAATAATTCTCGGGCCTCCGCCTCGTCGATAGAGCCTTGTTATTAACGAAGAGTCTATTTTCGCCCTGATAAAAAAAATCGAGGCAACACGAAACGAAAAAATGAAGATAAACGAACAGCAGCTACGGCGAATATGTGTGTTTCCTGCGTTCGATGTTTTTTGCTTCGAACGAAATCATCACGGGCTCATCTTTCTTTTTTGCCCACGACCGTCCACCGAACAAAGGACGAGACGCATACACTGAGAAAAAAGATCAGCTGAACAGACTAAATCGGCGCTTGCGGGTGGCGAAACAAATCCGCGCCATTTCCAAGTTTCGGGTTCTTATTTCTTCAATTTTTAATACGATAAAAAAAATTAATTTCACGCAAATTCAAAAACCCAGTTAACTCAACTCAAAAACAAAATTAACGACGGGATTGCGGATATGCAGAGGAGAGTAAAGGTAACAGGCAGATTAAGTGCCTCTTTTGGAAAAAGTTTATGCGGAATAGTTGTGGGGTCTGTATATATGTTTCTAAACGATTCTCCCGCTTTGCCGAGAAGCCTTCGGGCTCGTAACGAGATGGCATTTTGCCAGATTTATAGTAAAGTCGGTATACGGTAATAGCGGCAGTGTCGGTGTCGGCCAACTCTGGTCATATACCATCGATACGAGGGAGGCTCGCTTAACACTCGATCCTTGCGAGTAATAAGAGAAGCGTAACACAGTTACATCGCAATAATATATAGATATGCATGCATTTACACGAGGGCGAGAGGTGCTCGGGTCTTGTGCGCTACGTTGTAAAACCACCAAACACGAAATCCGCGGCCTATTCCCTTCGCTCCGATACCTATGCCGCTTCAACGCGAGCGTCCCCTTGCCCGCTGTTCGCGGCTTGCGGGCTTTCGGGCCCTTTGAACTCTCGTGCAGCGCAATTAAGCCGACCGAAGGAGAAAAGGATATAACGCCCGCGAGCATAGCGATATAGCCTTAGCCACACTCTACTTTCCTTCCCCGTCGCTCTCGTTCTACACGAAGTCTCGGCCGCAAGCGCCAAAGACATTCCCGCAAGCGCGACGAGTATTAGGAGCGATGAAACTCTTCAAATCCGAAAGCGAGTTCGGAGGCACGAAGAAAAGTGAAGAAATAAAAAAAAACGAAGGAAGCGCGACGAACGCGCGAGACCGCATTACAATAGAATTTCGAGCATCACATTTTATCATCGGGCTCGACGAAAAATTCGAAAGGTTTATTCGCGATGAAAACGCTCGGAGATCGAGGGTAAAAAGGGATTTTTGATGTCTCCCCGGGTGCTTGAACTGTGGGACGGAAAAATATTCGGAATCTGTAGGCGCGCGACGCGGGGCGTTCGAGGCTTTTTTTCGAGCGGAATAAAACTGCACGGCCCAACGCTGCCGCTGTGTGTTCGCGGCATAAGTAGGGTAAACGATGGATGCAATGTTTCCCACGGGGATATACTTTAACTACGCTTTCGGCGTTTTTTCGGCATTCTGTTCCCGAAGCGAGAAAGCGACCGAGGTTTTTTCGTCTCGTGTTATTTCAATCAGCGGGACACGAAGCTTTTTCGTCGAGCATAAAACGTCGAAATATCGGCGACAACGGCAGGGTGTGAAACTCGAAGGATTTTAATTCCGACTCGCTCGTCGTACAAAAAGTGACGGAAAATTCGACGTACCGATATTGGAAGTTTTAATGCATAAACTGGTACATTACATTGTTTCTTGAATTTTTTATGGTAAAAAAGCATCTTCAAAAAAATCGGTTCGACCACCTAATTGTCGATTTATATGACCTAGGAAATTTTTCAACATAGTGCAATTTTCCTCGTTTCCATTCTATTGTTCCACAAAGTTCAAAAGCTGCAATGCTATAAAATAACTTTTCGTCATTGAAAGGAATGGAAAAATCTTTCTCTCTTCGAGGCGTACCCTTCGTAAAACCAAAAACAACGAAATTCTCTCGACAAATAGAATTACGTATTCATAGAACCGAGATCGAAAAACGACGACAGCGACACGGAGAGAGCGATTTTTGCTGTCGTTCTTGTGACGAATTTTGTGTCACGTGAAAGAGGTGGAGAGAGGAATGGGTCGGAGAAACCGAATTATCGTCACCGCAACTACTATGACGTTGGACGTGTAGTGCTCGCACAGAGACGGAGAGGGAAGAGCGAGTGAGTGAGTGAGTGGCACAACAAAGTTTCGTTACTGGGCGTAGACGAGGCGAGAAGGGGTTGCTGGCCTATGAATATTTCTCGGAGCTTTACAGTTCAGCCTCGCTGCGTTGCTATCGTTACATTCCATCCCGCTCCCCCGGGCGGCTGCTACAACATCGTCGCGACCCGAGAACTTTCGCCGTTTACGAAGGAAAGCTCCGAGCGCATTCGCGTCCCGCATATTAGGGTGATACGCGGAGAAACGCGTGGACGAGAGAATGCAGGAGTTTTAATGGTGATGCACTCGCAGGAATTTTCAATATTAATGCAGAGTCATTGCAGCCCCAGCCAAAAGTGAGATTCGATTACGCGTTATCCCACAAACGGAGATTTTTCAAAGTTGGACAGAATTCTAAAAAATACAACTTCCAAAAAACCAACGAATCGACAATAAAGGAAAAGATAGACCGAACGATTGGTTAAACTCGTTTTTAACTGCTTGTTCATATTATTATTAGCATGCAAAATATATGACCCCTAAACCTTCCATGTCGTTGATTTTTTATAGATTTTTATCCAATCGGAATGCTCGAGATTCGTCTACGGAATTATCTCGGAATCTCGCGTTTATCCGGCTATGTGGCGATGCACCCTGCTTAAATATGTGGGAAGTCGTAGTTGTGCAAACCGCGACCGTGGGTCGGACAACGGGAAAACTCTACGCACGTAGGGACTCCACGCCGGCGCTTTATATCAATCGAGTCAGGCTTCCCACGTGACGAAGCTGCACTATTAAAATCACAGGCCTAAGCCCGTACACGGGAACAGGTAGGCGGATATGGGAATGCGTGGGAGAGTCAACCACCATGCCGAGAACCTCGAGATACCGCGATAGAATCCGCTGAAGTGTGTAGGTGAGACTCTATCCGAATAGCCTCTGGTACACTTGATATCCTATAGGTTCGGTGTGTGCCTTTGTGGGCGTTGTAAATGTCACGTACCGGGAATTTCATCAACGCCGGAATACGCGCGCGGGTGGTACGCGGTCGCTCTCGAGCGCGATGCTTGCGCTACTAATTATTTGCCAACCGGGGGGAGGGGAAGTGAAAATATTCTCGCGAATAAGTTATGACCCGTTTCGCCGACGGTAACGAACGCCCACTCGCGATACGTATCCAAATCGATAACGAGCCGCAGTGAAGTTCTTCTATCGAAGGACACAATGGCATTCGTCGCAAAAATTAATTGAAGTGTTGACCCGTGTTTATCGCGACATTACTCTTCGTAATTGTTTTTTATTTCATTTTGTTCGGACGGCACTCGGGAGTGAAATACGATAAGGTGGGGATAATCAGAAAACAAATTACCAAGCCGGTTTTGAACGTGACAATGTAGTGGAGCTAAAAAAAAATCTACCATGAAATGACTGCGGATCTACTCCAGAACTCGATGCCATTAACAAGACTGCGAGCTCGAACTCCAGCGACGAATAGCCAGTGATTCTCGAAAGTAAGGATCATATTTCATAAATCAATTCATAGACCTCGATTTCGTACTGGAGATTATCCTAATGGAAAAAGTTATGCAATTGTCCGTCCGTTTTTGTGGCCAATCCCCTACGATTTCGGTCGTATCGGAAGTTTGTCTTCCAACAAGACACGGTAGAGTTACTATCACCGATTTAATTTGTGTTTTTTTCATGACATCCAAAAGCGGTTCTATGTATTCGTATTTTATGTAGAAAAATAACTTAACCATATTGCGATTGAAAATCGAAGACAAATCATCGGCCCATGTTTTCAGAAGTTTGTCCAATTTTTCAAATTGGAATTGGTTCGTTAATTTTTCTGAATACGTATGAATTTTCTCAGAGTTCCGTCTAATTTTAGAAAATCTTTTCTTTTCAGACGAAATGAAAGGTGAAAGATAGTGCGGTTGAACTCCGATGTATTCTGAAGTTTTGCACGCGCCCAGGAGTTTCCGGTCCACGAGTATAATGTTCGCGGAATCGCCTGCGCTCCGGACGGTGCGAACTTACAGCGTGTATTTTCCGCTTTTCCTATCTCCCATTCCCGTCTTTTTTCCACACAGATGTTGCGAATTACGTGATATTTCCGTCGGGAAAGGGTTACTGCACCGTTTGTGTACTATACGAGATAATAAACGCCGGCAAATGACGATCTTATCGCACGGTTAATTGTGTCACTGTGTATCGCCTAACGAGCCGAACCAGAGACGATGCTGTTTTATTATACGTCCGCTACATCGTTCCCAACGAAAGAATCTGCATGCGCGCGGATAAAGCGATCCGAGGGGATAATTAAAAATTGAAAAATCCTCCGCTGCGTTCAGAGACACGCGATGGTGGCATTAGCAGTGAAAAGTAAAGAAAAAAAAAAGAAGCGAAGGTAAAAAGATTGCGTCGGAACGCATTCATTGCACGAAGCTCATAGCCGAGCTCATAGTTCATAGCGAGGAGACTCCGGACTGGGTAAATCGATTTAGCATGGATTACACACAACTGGAACTCTGTTCACCGAGGCATAGCCATAGGGCAAAAGGCAACTTCGATCGCTTCCTCGAAACCGTTCGGTCTACACTGTACTTTAATACTCATTGGTATTACATAGTTGAGCCATATCTATTTTTTACTTTACGCGGAAAGACTAACGTATTGTCGAGGCGAACGTTTATCACCAAAAAAATGGCTTCTCGCCGATAAGACTATATTTTTATCTACGAGAATAAAATTGCTCGAATGGGTATTTATTCTTGAAGTTCAAAATTTCTTCGTATCCGTAAGAATTTAGTTTTTTGAGTGTTTATAGAACACAAAAAGCAGGTATTCCGTCGAAAGGTAAATAATTTATGATTCGCTGATATACTCACGTCGGCGAAGAATTCCGTCATGAAATCATCCGGCCCACCCACGGGAACGGACACTTCGTCCGCCACATCGTCATCGTCCGACTGGGCCTGAAAAAAGACAAATCAATGACATTAAAAATGGAATTATCTGTCTCGCGAGAGGCGGGCGAATGGAGTTAAAGGACGCTGCGAACGAAAGGACCGCCAGAGCGAAATGATTTCTTGGGTTATTAGGCTGGGAACGGAAGTTGACGAACGGCAATGCGACGATAACACATCGAGAGTGCACGTATATGCGTGCTCGTGTGTTCACGAAACGAGGAAGAACTGTCGGGCTTGCGATAACTGTCGTTTATCGAGTCGACTCTTTCAATTGGCTGAATGCTCTCGATTAGAGACGGGGCAACACGGGTGAAAATTGTCTGATTCCAGCGTGTCCGCGAGCTGGAAAGCTTCGAACTTTGTCGCGAGCGCCGTTATCCGGACAAATGAGAGAAAAAAAATTGCTGCGGAAAGACCGAGAGAGTCGTTCAATTATTTTTCCTCCCGTCGCTTCCCGGTCGTCGTTTTTCCACGAACGTTTCTTTCCCGCTCCGTTTCTCGCGCAAAGACAAACCACGACAGTAGATGCGAAAAATAGAAATTTCCGGGATATCGTTATAACCCAGCGAAAACCTCGTTAGATAATATTAGTAGTTGTTATTTCCGAAGATCAGTTCCGTTGGTCGTTACTAAAAAGTTCTCAAAGTTCTTAAAACCGGAGTTGTCTCTTTTTTGATTATTTCGGGAATCTTTTCTAAAAAAACTTTATTGTCCAGAGCAGTGAAACTAAATGAATATACTTTTCAATATTATTACATAATGTAGGATTTTTTTTACGTAACATAAGATCGAACACAAAATCGTGACACAATTTCGAAAAGTATCAAATTTCAGATTTTTTTTCGACAAAATCATAATTTCCAAATTTAAAAGTTGTTCGTAGTTCAGACAATAAAACCTAGTCTTCTCATTACAAATATCTGGATTTCGTATTTCAGACCATTATAACAGTCGGAATCGCGGTCGAGGTCATAAAGAAGCAGTCCTACAGCACAGCTAAACGATTCAATATTGTGAGACAAAAAAAAGAATGTACTATATCATAATATCAATGAAAATATTCACAGTTTCATGGGAATAAACAAAAAGGTTTTTGTACAAAAATTTCTGAAACTTCGGAAAAAATTTACTTTAGTCTCAAGCCTAATTACGGTAGAAACAATAAAAGCAAATGAACAAACTAGGCTTGCACTCAAAACGAAAAATTCTCGTTTAATCGTATCAATTTCGTTGCTGAAAATTATCTCGTGGAACTCGGTGCCGTGGCGCGCAAGAAGATTATATTAATCGATGCGACGGCGAATCGGTCGCGTGGCGTGCGATACACGCGCTTTATCGAATCGTGCGTGATCCGCCGCAACGGAGCGATTATCACAACGCGTCGTGGGCCATTCGCTCGACAATTAGCATGCACGAGCGATGAAGAGACATTCTTCGTACGGAGAACGGGCTCGCGTTGGCTATGAGCAAATCGCGGCGTATGCGAAACACGATAAAAATTCAGTCGATTGGTTTTGATTCTTAGAAAATCTTAATACAATGCGAGACATTTTTTTTCTTTCAGGCAGAGAGACCGAAGTAGCAATGTGAGGCGAGAAGGTAGAGAGAGAGAGGGAGAGAGAGTGAATCGATGGTACGACGATGCTCGTCGAAAGGAGCCACGCCGACGTTTTTTTATCCGATCGATATTTTTGTACCGCCGGATTTTCCCGCTGCTCTATACGGCTTTATAATATACGGTATCGCCTCGCGCGGCCGAGAATGGAGAGAACGAAGATGAAGAAGAAGGAAGAATCAATCTCGAGGCTATAGTCCCCGGCGGGCAATAAGTGCCCGAAGGGAAATATGCTGAGTCTGAAAAAAAATCGACATGGTGATTCGCGAGGCGGAAGGCGTATCGGGAAGTTGGCCGCATTGATCTCGAAACTAGCGTAAGCAATGCCCATTAAAAATCCAAATAGCCGACTAATCTCCGGCGAAATTTTGTCGAATAAGAAAAAAAACGAAAAAAAAAAAAAAACTCGAATTTTTCACCGTAACGATGTTAACGTTAATGTCAAGCGAAGCGCGAACCAAACGGCTCGTTGCGCGCTTCGAATAATCGTCGGCGTTATTCCATTCGCGCGCCTAGCGATCCGGGTTATTTAATTAAAATCGCGGAGAAGTTTCGTATGCACATAATAATAACGAAATTAAACCGAGACTCGTAGGATTGACCCGGGGAGCTCGCGTCCTTCCCCGTCGTAACGGAGAGTCGAGCTCTCTCTAGACTCTACCTTGTTGCAATTAGCACGAGCGTTATGTAAACCCGCGCGAGCGCGGGAGGGCACGTTGACGCTAACATAGACGCCAAGTATTACAGGCGTGTAATCCACAGGCTTGAAAAAAGGAGGAAAGAAAAAAAAACATTGTGCATAGCCTTCGCAAGCGTGTGAAATTAGTCGAACGATGCTGGGGTCTTGTGATTGCTTTGTGGGTCAAGGATACGTGCACACGACGCAATGATGCCGTCCGAGTTTCGCTGTTTCGACCCATAGGAAATTCGAACACCGTTAACCACTGGCGGCTCAACGGGAGAAGTAAAAACGAACAAATGTATGAGAATCTCGGCGCGATGCCGACGCTGACCTACGACCGGAAGAACCCTTTTCATACTCCGCTATTGTCTCTAATTTCTCTCACGCCGTTTGCGGTGCAATCAATCGCTCTTTCGACCTTACGTTGCAGAATTGCATCAATTAATTAATCAACATCGTGACTCTTTTTATTAAACTACCTCGGAAATTTATAATAATGTAGCACTTGAAAGTGTTGGATTATTCTCGAGAGACAGAGCATTAAATCGAATTAGAACGGAAGAGTCCGACTGAAACAGGCAAGCTCGCGATAAAATGTGCGACCCAGCGATCGGCAAAGATCGCAATAAATCTTCGACGATAATCGGCTCGGAATATTAAATTACACGTCGCGCATGGGAGTCATCCGTGACGTCTGGTGGATTCGTGCGTGTGAGTCAAGTCAAATGGATACGTGAGAGCAGAGGCGTGGACTTGGCTGTTGCAGCTTCGTAACGTTCGTTCGGCGCGATCACGGCAGAGACTTTTCGCCGCATCGGCGGTTTTTCTACGAAATATTTGTCTCCGCGAATAGAACGATATATGCGCGGCGCGGAGGTGTATAAATATCAACAATACCTATGATAGGCTATTACATAAATAACTCTGAGCCACCGCGGAAAGAGTGGCGAAAAAGTTATTCGATATCCTGTTACGGGATGATCGATTGCTAATTCTCAATGTTACGCGAACGCGTCATCGCGCTCGAGCGGGGACCAGCGAATTCGACATAGTAAAAACGAGAATACGCGAGTTTTTCTTTCCTACCGCTTCATTGACTACGCTCGGGCATACGCGAGAGCGACGTGCTCGTGTAAGGAAAAAAAGCTTCTACGGTGAGTCACGACTGTGTTTATGCGTGCACTTATCTCTCGATTCATTACCGGCAAAGATTATTGTTCTTCGAACGCCCGCACGTAACATTCAAAAGTATTCGAGAACAACGAAGAATTGTCGAACATGCGGTGAAAAAAAAAAAAGAAAAAAAAAATGAATACAATAACTTTCGCAAGGAATTGAGAAACATCGAAAGCGTTAATCGGGGTGGGGTCTCGTGTTTCTTGTGACTTCGAGGATGACGCGAGACGTCGCGAACAATGAAATGAAAAACGATGCCGCGCGTACCGCGAGAAACACCTGTCATCCCGATAGACCGACATAGCCGGTGTCTTCCGGCGTTTGACAGCCGCGTTTTTCACAATCGCGAGAAGCTTTCTTTTCGTTCCTCTTCGACGCCTCCGTCCGGCGAATGCGAGCGTGGAAAGACTACGAGAGTAGCGCAAACTTTTGCTCTCGTCGAGCGTGACACCGACGAGGAATCTTGCGTTAAAATAAGTATCGCCGAGGGCGCTAATCGGGGTGGGGTCTCGGAGCATTTTTTTCCGAAATTTTTTCGTTATCACATGGAAGTAACACTCAAGGCAACGGCGATGTAACGCGAGAAGGTCGTGTGCTCGTCAACACCTGTCACCACAGTAGCGGCAGCTGTAGTAGGCAGAAAGATAGTAGCACCGGCGCTTGACAGTCATACTTTCGGAGAGTTTGGAAACGCCTCTCGTTGTACCACGCTTAATCGCGAACGTATCGTCGATTCGTCGCACGATTGTTTCGCGCGATAGATGCATTGTTCGCGGGTGTCGAACGAAAAGAAACGAACGTTTAACACGTTACGTCTACACGGGGGACCGTGACGGTACGACGGTAACGGGGGAGCGAGAGAGCGGTCGAACACAGTTGTACGCTCGGATCTCTCTTGCCGTGAACTCACCGCGACGAGGGCTGCTAATCTATCCTTGGTCATGATGAACGACGAGTTTCAAGTCAACGGACGTACGATGTGTAGCGCCTAGTTGGTAATCCCATTCACGATTTTATCCATGTACGACGAGAGCACGGCCACTAAAAACTAAGGAAACGGACGCACTAACCGCGAGAGACACGATCGTAAAATCGATACGCTCGCGAACTCGCCTGCTTCTGCAGTGCCGTTCGTGTCATCGCGCACGCGCCGATGACGTCAACATTGGCCCAGGGACGGATCACGGAATTGGGGAGCCCCACTTTGCGCTATTCTTTTTTCTCCCTTTCTTTTTTCAAATAATCGTTTCAGCCTTCGAAGATGTCTCGCGTATAACGTCTACGGCGGGTCTCGCGCATTAATAGAAATCGACAAAACATTCATTTCGTTATTTATGTTATCGTTGTAACGAGCGTTGAATAGCGAAAATATGATAATTCCGAGACAAATAAACGTGGCTTTGCTACAGAGCGAATGGCGGCAAGACGCGCGACGCTGATTGGTTTTGTTCCTCCGAGCCGAAGGAGACGACACCAATCAGAAGTCTGCAAGCCGACGTACCATGGGTACTTGGATTTCATATTTTTCACGCATCGACCGTAAACTTTGATCAATCGTCGTACAATTATTGATATAACGATAAGGTTCAGTGTCGCAATTAAAACTATTACAGTTTTGATCGATCGGCCCGTTGGGCAAGATAAGACGAGCGTTCGTGCGCAAACATGCTCTATTTTTGACTTTGCCGCTCGTGGTAACCGTCGAAACGGCGAAGCACCCTCGAAACACGATACTGTCGTCGTGCGTCGCAGGTGTCGCCACAAGATTTCACTGTTTTTCGCGAATTACGAAAAATCTCGCATTCTTTTGTCATCGCAGTCACGGAATGATGAAAATAATATTTTTTCCCATTCGCTGAAGTATTTTTCCATTATATCTATTGCAGTCTCAATATCGACGAATGACGAGTGGACCGGGCCTCTACTCGTCGACCCAGAGGAACGCCATTGTGAGCCATAACGACTGTGCGGCACGGTAAATTTTATCGTCCATTTTCACGTCCATCGTCTGTCCCCGGGAAATTTTGTTCTCGCCTCGAATAATCCGGACATTTTCGAAAAGTAAGAAACGAATATTTACATCGCGCGTTCGTTAAATACTCCGATATCGGTTAACGGCGTATTTATAACGATACTGAGTTTCCTGGCTTACACGGGGGCAAGGGCGCCATTAATCGAGAACTTTGAGATTTTCCGGTCGGCGTGGTAGGACGCGCGCGGGATCTTTCTCCGGATACGTTGCGGTGTTTCTTCACGCGGCCCGCTTTCCGTAACTCGCGAGGAGAAGCTCGATTTATCGGCAAAGTTTCGTCGTTGAAATTTATCGCCGATAGTACGGCTACGTTCGATAGCGCGAAGGTAACAACGACACTCGACGAATCGTCACGTTTTCGGTGCGTGATCGCGGGTGATCAATTATTCTAGCAACTTCCAACTTGATGATTCGCCGGTCGAGCGCGGCTTACGCGCTTAGCGTCCCTTGCCTCGCCTGTGCTATTCTCGGAAACGCGTCTCTCGCTTGTCCAACGCGAAACTCGAATACTTTTTCTCGTCACTCCAGTGCTCGGACGTTTGACCGATCTTCTCGTGAGGCTCGACGGAGATTCCCTCGCGCGACGCGACAACGCTCTCACGTTGACCGATTTGCCGAACTTCGTCACTCGCATTTCATAGCCCACCGTTCGATAAGAAAAATTCTCAATAAACAATGTTTTCGTTTTGCAGATATCCAATTGAATCGCATCGGAACAATCGAACAGCACAAAAATGGCGCAAGAAGTTGATATGCCGACGTTCAAGTGCGTACTCGTGGGAGACGGAGGTACCGGAAAGACAACCTTCGTCAAACGTCACTTGACGGGAGAGTTCGAGAAGAAATACGTCGCGACTCTCGGAGTCGAGGTGCATCCGTTGATCTTTCACACGAATCGAGGACCGATACGCTTCAACGTTTGGGACACGGCAGGCCAAGAGAAATTCGGCGGCCTCCGCGACGGTTACTACATCCAGGGACAGTGCGCGGTCATCATGTTCGACGTTACGTCTCGTGTGACGTATAAGAACGTACCGAATTGGCACAGGGATTTGGTGAGAGTATGCGAAAACATACCGATCGTTCTTTGCGGCAACAAAGTTGACATTAAGGACAGGAAGGTCAAGGCCAAGAGCATCGTTTTTCACAGAAAGAAGAATCTTCAGGTACGTTCAATTTTCATTTGTTTTTTTTTTCGCTGACACGATTCTGTTATTTTATTTATTCGATTATGAGTATTTGTTCAATTCAAATTATATTGTTCAATTTAATGTTTTTTTTGCAGATTGGTAAGAAAAAGACAATTAATAAAAAATTTAATTTGTAATATTGATATTTATGTTAGAAACTTTAATATTATTACAGTTTTATATTAATTTTTCTCATCTGTTTGTTGCATGAATTATATTCGATTGAATAAGTGAACAATTTAATTTGTTTTGTTCATTTAATTAATGACCTTTTTGGTATGATTTTGAAATTGCAGTACTACGACATCAGTGCGAAGAGTAACTACAACTTTGAGAAACCCTTCCTCTGGCTCGCGAGAAAGCTCATCGGCGATCCCAATCTCGAGTTCGTCGCCATGCCGGCTCTTCTCCCGCCCGAAGTCACGATGGATCCGCAATGGCAGCAACAAATCGAAAAGGACCTCAAGGAAGCTCAGGAAACGGCACTGCCCGAGGACGACGAGGATCTCTAGTTCATTAAATTATACAATATATACAAACTTTCCCAATTCCCGTTTCCCGCCCATCCCCCCGAGGCATGGCCTACGCGATTGTACTACGTACCGCGTTTGTACTCTCGCACTTACTATATCTGTCGGTCAAAGGTTCTTTCTGAAAACGTGTGTCGCCAATTTAACGAACGTTTAGTCCGATTATTTAATTCCGAGCGTCAGAAAAAAAACTCTCCTGTGATCGGGGTGTCTTAAAATTAGCAGTGCTTTTCTATTTGAAAAAAAAAAAAAATTACCAATTTGCGATCTCTCGCCTAATGTTGCGTCTTTTGTCGCGTTCTCCTACCAATCTTTTTTTTTTTTTCGAATTGATTCGTTAAGATCGCCGAACGAATGTTTGTACAAAAATGCGGAATAACATGAATACTCGTCATACTATTGTTTGTTCATTAAAAAAATTCAAGTTAACATTCATTCGAATCGCATACGGTTATTTACCAGTAATCTTTTTTTTTGTACCACTGTAACGAACTTTCAATGACGAGAATAAATCTTGTGTGAAAGAGTCTTGGATCGACGATCTTGTAAGAAGCACATATTACACTGTTCACTCCTTGACATCATCGGCCGTTTTCGAGAACGGATAATTCGACGAATCAAATCGCAAATTGTTCTCCGTATGAAACTCATCGTTCCGTTATTCGATGTCGAAATTAACGAATCTGAAAAGATTAGAAAGCCAGGCCAAGATCTCGGGAGAAATTTCATAGATTCGCTTCGTGTATCCGCGACGACCACGCAAGTTCGCGAAAGTGTACGCGCCTCGGAATCTTCGTCGAGATATTTGACTTGGAGGAAAAAAAAACATATACCGCTCGCAGTGTTCTGATTTGTATTAGGAAGAGTGTTTCTCGATCGAAGGGAAAAAAATGCAGTTTGTAGTCTGTTGCATCTGGCCATCCGGCTCCGAGGGGGCTGTTTACTATTTTTATAAGCTGAGGTGAATGTATGATTTGTTCATATTGAATTATAAAGCAACGTTTCTTTTTCCACGAAATCGAGAAAAAAAATATGATGCTGTTTTCGTTAGACAAATCATTGAAGAAAGTGTGTGTTGCCCGAAACCCTTAAAGATAGTCCTGTTGTAAAACTGCGCGCTGTGTTGAGTCTGGAATAACCTTGGATGAAAGAGAGGGCAAGTGTTCGAGACCATGAGAGAAAAAAAAACGTATAAATTTAACTTTGTTTACTTCTGAATGGGCGCCCGAGGAAGAAACTGCTCATAACAGAATGTACCGCCGATGTCTGAATTGAATAAAACAAAATGAACAATATATGCAAAAGGCGTTTATATCGATTACTCGAGTTCTTTTCGAAATTAGGATACTTTTATTTATTCGAGATAGTTTGGGTCGGGTACACGTTCCGTAGTCATCGCATCAAATCACTCAATTGTTGGTAAAATATTCGACCCATCGACGTCGACGACGATTCAACAACGGATCAAACAGACTGCGTCGTGTACGCTTCACAATTTTATTTGACGCAACGTCGTGAATTTCGCCCGCGCTGTCGTGATTACGAAATGCATTTGCGCGGAGTGCAAGTGTCGGCTTCGCGCTTACAGCTTTATTTACAATACGAATCCCGTTCGATTCTGGTTTCGTTGACTGACATTTGTTCCACAGGAATGTGATCGATTTTTTTCTCTTTTTCATTGAGTTTTACGGTTCTTGCCGAGTTTGCAGGCTCCATAAACGAATTTCGCGCAAGCTGTATCATAAACCAAGCCACTCGCACTCCGTTCCTTAGTTTGCTTTTTTTTTATCAAACCGATAGATACTACACTGGTTATAATACTCCTCAGAGTCATATTTATCGTTTAAAGTACAGTTGTATTGTGAGACTTAATTACTGTTCTCCAGCCTTTTTTTCCCTGGCTTTTTTCCCTTCCGTGAGCGTCACGCGTTCGTTCTCGGTTAGAGGTTTGAGAAGGCCGACGATGACGCCGGTGCCTATTGTCAAGCTGCCGTCGCGCAGCGTGAATCTCTGTCCCTTTTCGCAAACCATCGGTCTCAGAAGTTTCAATTGCATCCTGCGAAAAAAAAACGTAATTTACAAATTGCGACGATAAGCCCGCGATCAAGGAAAAATCGCCTGCGCGATATTATCGAACGAGAAACTAACTTTGCATCCTCTCCGGGCATGGCCATATTCTTGTCCGGCATCGACACGATAACCGGGCAATCCCAAGTTTTACTGAACATCTGCATCTGCATGAAACTGGCGAGTGGTTTCTTGCGGCCACCTTCCGCCGGGCTGAGAATATACGCCTGTGCCTCGACGTGATCGTGCGCCTTCATCGTGCCCGGTTTGCACATTATCATTCCCCGCTTTAAGTCGTCCCTCTTGACGCCCCTTACCAGTGCGCCCAATTGATCGCCGGCCTGTGCCTCGGTGAGGATTTGGTGAAACATCTCGATGCCCGTTATCGTGCTCTTGAAGGTTTTGTTGTAACCGATGAACTCGGCCTCGTGTCCCTTCTTTACTATTCCGCGCTCGAGTCTTCCGGTGACGACGGTGCCGCGTCCGGCAATCGAGTAAACGTGCTCGATTGCCATGAGGAATGGCTTGTCGAGGTCGCGCTCGGGTGTCGGTATGCTCGTGTCGACCGCCTCCAAAAGTTGCATTATCGCCTCGCTGCCGATCTCGGGACTTTTGCCCTCGAGCGCCATCAGCGCGCTACCCTTCACTATCGGAACTGTCTCGCCGTTGTAACCCATCTCGGTGAGCAACTCGCGGATCTCCATCTCGACGAGCTCGACCATCTCGGCATCGGCGGCGTCGACTTTGTTGATGAACACGACGATGTGCGAGATGCCGATTTGCTTGGCCAGCAGCAAATGCTCGCGGGTCTGCGGCATAGCGCCGTCGGTTGCCGCGACTACGAGTATCGCGCCGTCCATCTGCGCCGTTCCCGTTATCATGTTCTTTATGTAATCCGCGTGTCCCGGACAATCCGTGTGGCCGTAGTGACGATTCGTCGTTTGATACTCCACGTGCGCTACGTTGATCGTTATACCTCGAGCTCTCTCCTCCGGCGCGTTGTCGATCTCGTTGTAATCTTTCGCTTGTGCCAGAGCCTTCTCCGAGAGAACTGTTTTTTTTTATCAATTAAAAATTAATATTTTTAATAAAAAATGTAAATCATAAATAAATAAATAAATACATGATTTCATGAAATCTTGTCAAAAATGGTAACAAAAAAATGAAATCGGTGCAAATTTTTTTTATTTACAATGCTCACTTACCCTTCGTAATCGCCGCTGTGAGGGTGGTTTTTCCATGATCGACGTGACCGATCGTACCAACGTTGCAGTGAGGTTTGTCGCGAGTGTACACCTTCTTCTCAGCGTAGAATCTCTGCGCCGTTATCGTCGGCAGGAATATCTGACTGTTGAGATTGTTCTTGCGGCTCTGAAAAAAAAGAAATGTAATACGTGAGAAATCGTTCGATTCGTCGAATAGTTCGTCGTGTCCGCGCGACGAACACATCGAGAGTGTCGAGGAACAATTTGCATGGAGGAGTTTTCGGTGTTGTGCGATTTCCGTTGCTGAATTGTCGGGCGCGACATTCGCGACAGGTAGACGAAGTAAACTTACGCATTTCGCGAGATGCCTGCTGAGCAGTAGCTGTTTGACGGTACGTCGGAGTACTGAAACAAAGTATACTCTCGTTAGCGATACATTTTTTTTCGTCCCTTCGCGTTGTCGAGTAATCGGCGAGTTCCGGCCATAACCCTTTCTCCATGCGGCGTTTGCACATTCGCGACATTTCGACGCGCGACAAGCGCAATTGTCGTACGACGAAAGGTTCCTCGCGGATCACGGAAGGCAATGACAAAACGCGCGTAAGTTGATAATTCGTAGATTGTTCTTACCAGGGCTGAGAATCGCTCTAGCAGAAACCAAAGCCATGATTTTTAACCAATAAACTGTAGTACTTGAAGTGAACGCGGGTGGCGACACCTCCGCGGCGCAGAACACCCGCAAAGGAACAGTAACGCCGTTACGTAAAAGTAAAGAGACAATCACAATATTATTAACCGTTAGATACCGTTGATTAGCAATTAATATAAAATAATCGGGTGAATGAAAAAAAAATTACTTTTTATAGACGACCGGCATTCTTGCTGCAGTTATTCGGGACACATTTTTATGATCATTGAGACTCTCGCTTGTCTGCAAGCCCGCAGCCGGTGCGAAATTCAAACGTTAATCTATCGACCGTTCACGATTCAAAAAAAAAGAATATTTTAATCTCGTTAGAGTGATAACGCAGGCGAAATCGATGAAAAGTCGAAGTTCATCGAACGAATGATACTAATGATTAATAATTGCATGCACAAGTTACATTACCAGTTTTTATGATAACTCTGACTTCAATCGTTTTTCACCGGCAATCCCACGAGATAATCGAAGTCTCATCGCTAGCTAAAAAAAAAGATTCCTAAGGCTTATCAATCATAATCGCGTGTAGAATCATTTTATATCGTGTGTATCCTGAACGGTTCTGTTAGCAAGACGAGAGTTCATTACGCTTGAAAGAAATAAAATGAAAAGCAATAATAAGTACGCAGCATTATAAACCGGTTAACCGAGCGGCGTCCGTGACCGTGAAGTCAATTACGTAAGGTGTGGCGCAATGATTACAAATCATTAAATACAATAAATATTCGATATTCGACAGATATAAATCCGCCGCATGAACAGCCCCGAGTAAGTAGCCATTATAGTCGTACGAGTTTCGTTTCCTCTCGCGTAATTACGTGTCGGAGAGCTCATCTGATGACAGGGTCCACGGGAAGTAGGAATAATTGCCCGCAACGCCGCAGCCCTGGAATTGAGACGCTCTTACGCGCTCGAAGCGTCACGAAAATTATTCGCATATTTATCAACACCTGTATATACGTATATGTATGTATACAAGGATTTCGCAGAGCTCGCGCGCTAAACGCGTTTGCGTTTTTTTAAATATTTTATAAAAATTGTTAACGACCGTCGCAACTATTATTAACTAATTTCCCTTTACTCCTTTCAACACTTAATTATTCCAAGTCCCTTATAAGTTCCCGAGACTAATATTAATATTTCTAATCTTAATATAGATTATTAACCACAATTGAAATTTCAGCCGAAGTGATATTCCAAGTTCCACTCAGATTTTCGCTTTTTATTTTTTTATTTAGGGGGTCCTATTTTTAGTTAGAGAGGTGGCCTATTGGGAAAGAGAGTTTTTTCATGCAAGAAGAAACTTACAATATTAGAGAGATATATGTATATATCGGGTATAGGAGAGTCGGAGAGGTGAATCTTCGTCGCGTGCAAATTGGCGCAAACTCGGGGCAATATCTCAGGATTAATTGGAGTCTGGTTCGTCGACGGGGGTCAGCAACACCGGATATTGCAGGAAGAAGACGGCGACAGTGATAAAGGAAAGTGATGCCTCCAGACCGGAATTATCGTTGCGCCACGAGCGTCAGCCCTATTATTCGATCGTCTGCGCTGTGGCTTTTCGCTTCCGTTTGTCTCAACGGCGAGCGTAGCGTGGCTGTATAAAAGATCCGTTAGTTAAATAATAATGCAGCGACGAACAATGCGCGAAGAGGGCATAATTGTTTTCTGTCTCACAGCGTCTTTTGGTGCTATTTCGACATACAGAATCGAGAATTCACTCGTTTCTAATCATTAACAAAACTAATTTTTTCATGAAAAAAAAAAAAAAACCATGAAAATTGAAATATTTATTTCTGAGCCCATTGTTTTTTTTAATCGTAAACATCGTATGTTTATAGATATTTATTATTCGGCGCTCATGGATTTAATATCCGTTTTCCTTAAGGTGATATAAAATCACTACAATAAAAACGAGCAAGAATTCGGCTTATCAACGCGAGATAAGAGAAACGCGTAGCGAACTCTTCGACACCTTCGCTGATACGGGATTCTCGGAAGGCGCGATTGTATTGCTATTTGAGCGTGCGTGAAGAGGTGCCGATTCTTCGCACCGTCGGAAGAGTCAACGGACCCGCGCTAACAAACGGTTTATTGCGGGGAGCATACATTCCAGACGGAGCAGCTTGCAATGACGCATTTTAATGAAGAGAAACGCGAATAGGGATGTCACACGGCAATTCTCTACAGTGACGATTGACGACCGTTTGACGATCGACAAAAAAAACATTAACTAACAACGAGATAACTGCAAAAGTGCACCTGCGTTGAACGCAACTTATCGACTTCTCGTTGCACTTATGCGCGCAAAGTGCGGCGGATTCTTCCAAGAATACTTTATTGGGCAAAACAGATTCGCCTCAATTTATGAATCATAAATCAATCATCGGATTCAAAAGGATCACGATTTTTCCGTTCCTCCTTCAGCGTTCCAAGATCATTTAATTTTTTTCACACTCATGGTTTTTTTCCGCGAAAAACTCGATTTCGCGAAAAAAACGACAGAAACAAAAACGAGGCATAAAGAGGAAATAACTGTTTTGCTCTTACAGCTAAGGTGTATTCATTGGTGAATGACTGTAACGGTTATGCGTATACTTTGAATAAAAGTTCAACTCTCGCGTGTGCTCTACCTCTCCTCTGCCTCGTAGGTACGAGATAATCTATACTTTAATGCTCGTTGCGTTACGCTCGTAATAAAGCAACTTGCGTGCACGCTTTGCCGCGGGCGCTCGCCAAGTGCGTTACATGCGTCGCTATATCGCTGTTTCTCTCGGAGCGTTTCTAAGCGTAAACGGGCGTTATGTATCTTCGGGTTCGTTGGTGCGTGTACGGAGAGTCGATCTCGGTGAGTAAGTGGTCGATCACGAGAATCGGCCACTTTCGTGAAAATCTCGCCGGGGCAAAGGCTCGCCAGAGGTGCAAATAATATTTAATAAAAAAAAAAAGGAAACGAAGTGGGCTTTTACCTTTCTATGCAAAAGTCCCCTTTGCTCTGTTCCGTTCTCTCGAGTTTTCTTCCAACGGTCGACGATTTCGAGGAATCGTCGACGATCTGCATCACAATATCTCCCCGCCGGGCGTGAAATGGATCTCTTCTTCGCGCACGAATCCTCCTCCAAACAACAATAAAAAAGGCATCCCACGGATTAATTAAGCATACAGTTCTCTCGTTCTCCGGAATATCGGTCTAAAGTCAAATGCAAATGGTATAAAATAAAATGGAAAATGCAAATGGATCGTTACGCTCCAGTGAGAAATGGAAATTGTTGCGTGGATACCGAACACTTTGTTGTTCATTCCGAACGATTGCCCGTATCGACGAAACTCCGGAAAATCTCGTTGAGCACACTGTGCGAGATCTATTTGACGTTGAAACTCGGATGTCTGCGAAACATTCGCCATTTGCGTTTATCCTCAGTCCGTTGAATTTCAGAGACATTCGAGAATCGCGAAGGCTATAATACAGTTATCGGATTTACGTTACGACGCTGCATGAAAATTGCGTAGGTTTGAATGCCCGCAACTTTGGTCCGCCTATGGATGTGGAGAAGAGAATCGTAAAAGAAAACTATGCAATTTACATGAGTACATCGTTTACTCATTCTTCTTTCAACGTCGTTAATAAAATACCTTCATGAGTAAACTGCTTCGTCAGTTTTGAGTTTCTCATAAGCTTTTCAAACGACGTTCAAAACAAAATGAGAAAAGCGATGTGGACAGCTATATAGAATGTCCAGAGCAGCAAGCAGCACTTTTAGAGAAACTCAAAATCGTTAACTAAAAAAAGTTTCAATAAAGTTTCATTTCTCAAAATTTGCTACACATATAAAATCACTTTCGAAAAATTGTGAATGCATTTGTATTGGAATTGAAAAAAAATATATATAAATTGTCATAATTAATGTTTAACGTTTATTCTTACCAAATAGAACTTGTTTCAACAATAAACAAAAAATTCAATAGTTACTTTAATGTATGAAAAATTCCAATAAACTGTAATTATGTGAAAGGGCTAGTCGCGTAAGTAAGTAAACAAATAAATAAATAAATAAATAAATAAATAAATAAATAAATAAATAAATAAATAAATAAATAAATAAATAAATAAATAAATAAATAAATAAATAAATAAATAAATAAATAAATAAATAAATAAATGACAACTCTTGCTGAAAGAGCAGAAACGAAACAAAAACCGTGAGGGAACATTCAACGTAGGTCTAAGATCCGCAGTTGCGTTAGTTCGGCGTATCGAAGCCGCCGGTGGAGAAGTAACTACGCGGCAGGTAGTTGCTACCGTAGCTTCTGACAAGAATTCCGCTGTACCTATCCCTTCGTCGTGCCATTTATCAGCCGATTTTACGAGGGCTCGGACACGTGTACCGCGCGCGGCTCTCTCCGCCACTTTTTCTATACTTCATTTGCATTCTTACGCACGCGCGCTATTTTTCCATTGTTTTTCATTTCCATGCTCCGCACCGCTCGATGATCGCGAGTGGCCGAGTACCCAAAAATGTTCAAGTCCGACGACGAACTCCAGTAAAACCAGTAATGCGAGATAAGCGCCATGCACTTGATTAACCTTCTATATTTCAATGTTTCAACATCGCATTCCTTCGTGACCCGGAATCTCGCGCCTCCGTTTCCCGAGTTTGTTCCGTGACTATTCCAGTTTCGAGTATTAACCTCCCGTAAAAAAACGGGATTAGCCAGTTCGTTATTAGTCTGCCGACTGCACTCGTGAACCGCACTGACCGAGATAGATACGAATAATACGTATTCATATAGTGTGCGACCGAGGGCACATTGTTGTAATATTCGAACAACAAGCCCATTGTGCGGGTATCTCGTATATTTTTCAAAATGTAGGCTAGGCTCGTTATATTCAATGTAAATTTAATGAATCCCTCCGTACGCCAGATTCTTCGCGGCGATTAATCAATTATCGTTGCATAGATTTCCGTGCCCGAGCGTTTCGACGCGAGCATAATATTCGCGCGAGAATTCGTGGGGGGATGCTCGGTACGCGCGCCCGTGAAGTAGGCATTATTACTCGTGGTTCGAATAAACGCAATAAGTACGGACGAAAGAGAAGAGGTGGGAGGGCGGGCCCCGACCGCGCTTTTCTCTTTCTCAGAGAGGCTGAAAGCCCCCCGGGGCCGTTCACGTTCAGTCATCATCACGCAGGCGTAGAAAGCGCATGTGGCCGATACGCAACCCTCTCGTTTGTATATTCGCGTGGGTTAATTTGTATATCTGTTTCGATTAAACTGTGCTCTTGGACAAAGAAAAGAACGCTCTCACACGAGGGTCTTTGTCAACCAGCTGCGGTGCGCGACAAAATAACGTTTCGATAGAAAAAAAAAATCATCATCATCGACATCAAGATTTACAAGAGGAGTATGAAGACGCAGAATTTTCTGAGGCTCTGCGCGTTTTTGGCTTCGCTGGTGAGTCGAAATGTTTATCTTTACGTTGTAACTAATTTTTCGTTGCTTCGATCATTTTTACCGTAATACTTTGCCAAAGCTATGAGTCCTTGGAGGACAGTTTCGAATTCTAAAACGAACGCGCAAGTCATTGACACCGCGCTCGTCTTCGGCGTTAAGTTAGTCAAAGTCAACAATAGGCGAAGGCTGAGAAGGGGGGGTGTTAAGAGAACTGTCGCCAGTTCGAGTCTTGAATCACGAGTATCTTAGACCGCGTCGTCAAGCGGTTTTGTACAGAGCTGGTCCTCTCGGCACGATCCAATCAATATTCCAAGGATGAGCCCTCCGTCCAAGTATATCCGGTCTACGAAGAAATTCGTCAACGCTTCGGCGTCGAGCGAGCCGAAAAAGTGCATCGTCGCTCGAGGTGAGCGCGGCGTTAATTTTCATACACAACGAATGAAGGCGAAGGTCGCGCCGAGTGAGGAAGCGAGCGGGGCAGTTAGGTATGTAGCTAGGTTAGGTGCGTGTGTACAGGCAAGAGACTGACGTAATGTTATGCAGGAAGTGTGAGCATAAGAAGCCATCGTGTGTGAGCGCCGGTGAAAAACCTCATTAGTGACGCGATCCGTAGCCGATTCACCTGTGTGACGCAAATTATCGCAAGAAGCGTCCTTCTCGTCTTCGAAAAAAATTTCACGCGCTCAATCCGAGGGTCAATTAATGAAAAAACGTTTCAAAAATAGTTTTTTTTTTAAACAATAAACCGGAACGAGCGAAAGTCGCTTCGTGGACGTAAACACAGTAAAAGAAGCACAATAACAATGATAGGCTCGAGGCAGATTGGAAAACAATCTCAGTGAGAGAGAGTGGTGTGTGCGGCGTCGAGGAAGTCACGAATTGACCTCCACCGCATTTCTGCGGCTAGAGCGCAATTCCGCCCGCAACTTATCTACACGTATCTGCGCAAAGGGGGGTTTCGAGCGGTGTCGGTAGTCTCGATCGATCGAGAATCCGAGCGGTCGAATCGTTTCGTTTCATCTCTGCAACTTTATTCTTTCTTTTAGCGACGATCGATTTCGTATCCTTCATTTCTTCCATTATTTCCTATGTTATCTATCTCTCGTATCTCATAACATCCTTCGAGACTCTCCCTTCTATCGACGCAGAACGAAATCCAAAGTCGCTGTTTTCAAGGTCAACGGCGATCTCACGACGCTCCACGCGCGCTCGTGTAAACAGTCTGCTATGAAAATAAAACGCGATGTATCGACAGCGAGTGGCGCTGCGCCCGCTGGCGTTGCAGAAGCCTCAGTCTCGTTATTCGAGAACGAGAGCGATCCGAGTTACGTTGGTATTCAAAGTTCCAACCTCTGCGCGGGATAATCCGCGGAGTTATTTGGATTTCGTATTGATGAGACTCGTTAAGGCGTATCGTGGAAGGACCGGAGGCAATTGCTGGTTGCTTGAACTTGTAACCGCTCGAGCGGATAGGCAGGTAGTACTACACGAGTTGGCACATAACGGCCGTGTGCATGGAAAGTATCTACATCCGCAAGATGCGATTATTAGATTCGCGTACGAAGCGTAGAGAGGAGGAAACGCAGCGACGAGTTTGAAGGGAAGAGGAGAAAGAGAGATATATCGTGGAAGGTATCTATATATATATATGTATGTAAGAACACAGAAGAAGAGGTAGATGGTTACTATAGGTACAGCAGATAGATAGCATGTACGTGAGCTTGGGTCTCGAAGCAGCGAGTAACTCGTCTACCGACTATGGTTCGGGGGGAAGACCCCCCCCCCCCCCCCTCCCTTTGCGCAAGATGCTACGATAATTACGAGGGTCGAAGCTTCCGCGCTACGTGGAAAATATTACCTTGTTGCCGGCCGGTCGCGTAGGCCCTACCACGCGCGAGCGCGTTGGAACTATTATTGCCAGTGAAGATTTTAATTACATTTTTTTTTTTTTTTTTTTTTTTTTTCAATTGTAAAGACTTTCGCGGGCACTCGCGCGCAATCACCGGCGAACACTGATGTACGGTAAATCATAAGCCCATTGCCAATGCATGTTTGATTTATCTCAAACGCGTCGCCGTGCCAATCACGATGACGGTCGGGAATTTGAGTCGATATCGCCTTTCGTCGATCGAGCCTTGATTAACTTTCAGCTTCAATCAAAGAGACCCTACGTCTTGTTTTTCGAGCTCTACGACCTATCGGCTCGACGTTACCCATTTAGTATCGTGATGTATTTTTTTTGTTTTGTTTTACCGATTCGCCCGGCTCAACGTAGAGTATTCCCAGTGGTCTTTATCGACACAGCGTGCGTGATACAGCACAAGAATCGCGTGGGGAACAAGGCCATATGTGGAGTAGAAACGAGTCTCGACGAGGGCAGGGAAAATAGAGAAATAAATTGGTGTATGTATTTCTAATCGTTGAATCGTGTCTGTGTGTGCGCTCAGTCCTTATCGCATCCATGAAAGGTTCATGAATGTTATTCTGATTTTCCCCATTCGGAAAGGGTGGCTCGAGCTCGAGGACGTTGGGCAGTGCACGCGCGGCCCGCAATTCAATAGCCAGACGCACATAACAGTCGTGCAAATAGAACAACGGTCACGACGCGTGCTGATCGATACGGTTACAATAACGGTCGGGACGTTCATTATGTATTTCAACCTGCCAGAGTCGCGTGTCGTATTTACACTCAATCTTCGAGACCGTAATTATTGTTTACAGTACACACGGTTACTGCACTCAATACAGTTCTGCATTGTTTCGCTTTGTCCGTGAATCACCGCAAGAGCAAGGGGTAGTTGGAGAAAAATAATTTTTTGCAACTTTGTGCCCCGCAGTGACCTTCAGCTTTAAAAAAGTCTCAGTTGAAATTCAGCACTGAATAGTTATATTTCGAACACTTTCACAAGTTTTTGGATCCTGATGTCCTATCTAATCTTTTTCTAAATAGACTTGTAGCATGTAGACTATTTTCTGAAAAGTCTCGATCAGCGTGAAAAAAGATTGTAATTTGGAGGAAAAAAAACATTTGCCTTAAGGTAATTTCCGTTTGTGCGAGCTCGATTCTAAAATCACTGTAGTTAGGACTAATTAGGCGTATCGCGATGGTGGTGGCGAAACGAGGGACGGTTGAAAAATTATCGTGGAATATAAAATCCCTCACCGGTGGCTTATTACGGCGCGGTAGCTGCGGCACGAACTTGAAATACTGCGGATGGGTTCGCGCCCCCCATGGCCTCGCGTTATCTCCTCACCCGCGCGTATTACCTCGCCTCCTCGACGCGGCGTATACACGTTAGGCGAGCTACCTGCGCTTCTGCCGTGTTTTCCGTTCGAATCGCGAAGCGCGGCTTCCGCGCGAGGGATTCCCCGCGCGGAGAGGGGGAGAGAGTGCCTCTCGTAGCATCTTATCCAACTCGGAAAAGCCCGAGAGGCGCGTCGAACGCGCGCGCCCGGTATTTTAATGGTCGATTTTGCAATGCCCATCTTTTTCCACGGCGAAGAAACGAGATCCTTCCAGTCCTGGACTTATTCGCGCGATATATCGAAGCCTTATTCAGCACGAGCGAAGAATCGTTCCGCGAATCGTCATATTTTCGCTTGCGAAAAATTTCATATGATCGGCAAGACTCGGCAATGGATTAACGAGAAGCTATTATTTATTCATTACCCCTTTAATTGGCGGAAAAAATTTAATCGCCGCTGAATAGGTTCACATTCGTTCGGAATTAAAAAAAAAAAAAAGAAATAGAGATTTTACGAAGGTTCGGATAATTCCCTGTGAAGCGTCTATCGAGGTCGGTCCGAAGGCCGTCGACGTTACAAGTTCAATGCCACCGTTTTAAGCACTTCTCGGCCAGATAAATACACTCTCGGTAATGTTTCTCACACGATACGCGCGGCCAAGAGGTGATGAGGACCTCCTCCTGCGTTCATCGATTTTCAGGTGAGAAACGCGCCGATCGAGCGTCAGGATCACTGACCGACTAGCGCCCGGGCTTCACCTATTATATCGTTACGGTCTTCCTGCTGACGCGATGCACGGAGAATTCATAATGTCGGGAACGGAACGCGCGCGCGCGCGAGAGAAGAGAGTCTTTCGCGTGTGGGCCCCCGGGATGATGAGCGTCGGTAGCGCCGCAAAAGAAGCCGCGCCGGCACAACTCCGCGTCACGGTACTTCTGCGGTCCTCGATTATATTCTCGATCTATTCGCTCTTGTCTACAACTCTATCTTCTCCGATAAATTGTAACAGTAAAATTCGATTACCCGAGTTACGACGATTCTTTTTTCTCTTTTCGAAACGTTCTCGTTCAATGCGAAAGATTCGTCGTGAATGCCGCTACAATAAGCTATTTTTTTTCATGCCAGCGTTCCATATTAAACGATGAATTTTATGGAGCAGAAAATATCGCGGGCTCACTGTGCTGGATTCGTAAACGGTAATATTATCGGTAATGGGAATTTTCTCTCGGGCTTGTTACGACTCGCGGAGGGGGGAAAAAACCCTGCGAAATTTCGTCCGTTACTCGTCGTTTATTACATTGGGGCACGGTATCGCGAGGCGCTTCCGCGTGAGGCGGTGAAATATTACAATTTTTGCTACAGTTTGTGAAAAAAAAATTAAGACAGAATGCAATCATTACATTGAGGCCGTAAAATCGATAGCCGAATAAGTTCCATTTTTTACACGTGGATCGAGATTCGTATATGAGAAACAACGAATTCTTTTTATACAAAAAATGTGTGTTCTTTTTATTCCAATTGTTCTAGATCTCCGACAAAATATTGTCATACATTTGCCATGTAACACAACCAAAACGGGCGACAAACGTCTTGTCCTCGAATGCGTTACACCGTAAAATCGAGAAACTTTGTGATTCGCTCGAGTCGCGATATTAACCGGAATATCGAAAATTCGACCTTTTTCTCCCCGCGATAAGATCATCGTTAAAAGGAATTCTTTTTTTTCCCCCTCGGGTCTCGTTACGGCTCGTTAACTTAATAAAGATAATAGTAGCAAGGAAGAATGAATGAATGCCCCGTGTAGCTTCGCGCAACGAATCCCCACCGGCCGGCCGTTGTGTATAACTCGCCAGATGGGTGCACCGCATTCTTATCGCGTGTACTGCATTCCGGTAATCGCGATATATCGTGCGAACTGGGCGGCCGGTGCATCAACCCTGATAGAAAGAAAAAAATATATCAAATAATATGTTCACCGATATTGAGCGCAACCAGCACCCATTTTCCGTCGGTGAGGATGATTACGAGATGGTTAAACGATTACGCTCTGCGCTCGCGCGCCGACACGCGGTTACGCAAAAGCGTGGAAATCGCTAAACTCCCCGTACGTATCTCGTATATATATATATATATATATATGAAAACGGTACGTGATGGTTCGGTCTCCCCAGCGGGGCCCTCGTCGTCGTCGTCGTCAAGGTTCTTCCTCTTCCTCTCGTACGTTCTCTCGTACCTTCGGCTCCTCTATCTTCGCGCTCGGCAAATTGCTCGACATTCGTAACGGTGCGAGGCCGTCTCGAACATATGATGTACGCGTAGCATCAACGGATGTACCGTCACCTTTGTGAAGGCACGTCGCCGCGCATTAGATTCACTTGTCTACCAACGTCCAATACTCGTACGTGTGGGCACATAAGTGCATAATGTACCCGTTGGTATGTACACAGAAGTTCGCAGCACGGCCGACCGTGAATTTACACGCGTCCTTTGGACGCGCAAGATTCGCGCCCCATGCGCTGCCTCGCGGAGTTCCTTCCTTTACTCCCCATATAACTGCCATAGAAGATAATACACCGCGTTACGGGCGCAGAGCGAGGTAGAGAGAGAGATTCTTCCTACGCTCGATGCGTGTACTCGGAAGACTCATAATCTCACAACCTCGGGAGAGATTCTCCTGCCGGTTATCCGTTCGCGCGCGCCCCGGCACTGGCTTCACATTGTTTGCAGATCGTGGGAAACCGGGAAGCGATTAGCGCGCTCGAAGTCGAAGCGGCCGAGGTGGTGCGGCACACAGCGCCGCGCCGTACGAATGCTTCGAGACGAATGCGTCGCGCGGCACACAACAGCAGCGGGCAACTCCGGGCCCGCTGCTACGAGCCAAGGTAATGGCACTTCGTTGGCAATTTTGATACGCGACCGTTGTGGGGGGATTAACGCGATAAAGGCGAAAAATCGTACTCGAGAGATTCGTCGGACTGCGTTCCCACACGATGAATTCTCCGCGAATCTCGGATACGATCGGCTGATGCGAAACAGACGAATAACAAGATAGAAAGCGTTAGGCTCGCTTCTGGTTGGAAATTTATCGTAGCGCATCTTATGCATTTGTGGGATTGAGGAGACCGCACTGTTAGATTCCCAGCGGAAAGTCAGATTCAGAGTCAAAGTCAGATTGAAAATATTAATTTTGCATAATAATAATTCGAAAATGTTGCTAACATATCAGTTCATTGGAAATTCGTTCTACGATTCTTCCAGTATTTAATTTTTTTTAAGGAAACTTGATTCCTTTATTTTTATGAATGCATATAAATTTTTTTGGGGTTTTTCGAAATATCAACATTTTTTTGTTCAGCTGCAGCTGATGATTCCCTACGCAAATATTTTTTCCCCCATTTTGTTAACAGCTTTCCGGTATTAATATTATGCAGAATTGATGATCATGAGCCCTTCCGTGTAATAGATCTTTTTCACATTTTTGTGCCATTCGAAAGTATGAAGAATTTTTTTCTCCCCGACACTTTTGGCTGGGAATGTAACGCTACACCCTCTCTAAGGAAAATAAAGTAACAAGAGTCAAATTACTTTGTCGAGGATGAAGCTTAATAGTCGAGTACCTCGTTGTCTTTCTCGGTTTTCTTCGAGCAGGCGGAAAAAGTTTCGTAAAATGTAAACGACGAAATGGTGATTGAATTTCATCGAGGCGGCGCAGGGTTATAATTCGCGTCGCAATGAGGGAATATCGTTGGATAGAAGCTGCGGGAACTAACACTATCGCGCTGCACCTGGAACACTGTATGCGGCCGCAATAACCGCAGCAACGTATAGTGTATAGCCGTATATATCCCGTCGTATAGATATAGCGGATATGGATAATATGCCGCATCTGCAGTCGTCGGGGTATGCATTAGGACACTCCAACGTTTATGTACGGACATGCGGCGCGTTACTCGGAGTAGCCGCCGGGAATGCGACCGCTGTGTAAAGTGGAAATAGCGCGACATTCCCGAGCGGTTACGAGGGCAATATGGTCTTTCTGACCCATTACAGCCCGAGGTTCCGCACGGTTCTTTGGGAAGGGTACTTCGTTCTCGCCGATGGAAAAACGCGCCGAATGTTTGATTTTTATAAATGAAAACATTTTTTTTTTAATTTTGACAAAATACTACAAATATTATGATTATTATATAATTTCACATATATAACTATTAATATATACTTATTATGATATAGTATTACAAATATCACAAATATATACAAATTTTATTAATACCGAACATTTCCATTTTCTCTCAATCTCTCAAGCTCTCAATCCACAATATCAGACCTGGTAGTTCCGATTTATGTTTAGAACGAAGCAAAAAAAAAATCTTGAAACTTCGGTTTTTTTAATTCTGTACCTCTCGCGCGTAATCAGGTCTCCTAATTGGGGCCGCTAAGTGTACGACCCTCGACGCGTATAATGCGCGATGGAGATAAAGAAACGTCAATTGCAACGAGCAATTTTATTTCCGGCGCTGACGAAGGGATTCAACGAAAAAAAGAAGGAAAAAATGATTCTCGAGTTTTCTAAGCTCGACTCGACCTCGTTTTCAGGGGGTGACAATATCGACACCGGCTATGACGACGCCGAAGCTTGGCCAGGAGTGTTACAGGCACCGAGACTGCGAGGCGGGCATTGACAACAGCCACTGCCACTTGGGATATTGCCGCTGTCAGCCCTACTTCGCTGAATACAACGAGACCCGTTGCTTCGAGGGTGAGTACGACAATGGCCTCGCTTTCGCCCACCCCTCGTATTCATCTTGGTCCTTGAAAAGCCTTGAAGCGCACAGTCTCTATGGAACCGCGCGTATACTCTTTGGAAAAGGCTCATCGATTCGATACCCATGGCGAGCGTATCGCGGATTACTTGCGAAAAAAGATTAAGGGCGCGGGAGCCCTCTATCTTTTTTGGTCGAGGAGAATTCAATACATCCTCAAAAAAAAAAAAAAGAGTAGTCTAAGATGTTTCTGCTCTGCGTAAAATTTGCATTCGAAATAGAGTCAAGGGGATGGGATCATCGCGCTTATCGGTAAATCGCTTGCCGCATCGCACGAGCATGCGAACACTCTACGTTATATAGATCCTCGCGTAAGCATTTTTTTCCAGACGAAACGACTGTGCTGGCCTCAATTTTCTTAGTCTAAAAACGTTACCGACGAGATCTCGCGAGGCAATACGTTGTTCGTGCGAACGAGAGATTAAAAAAACCTACAGAAACTCGCTACAGAGTCCTCGGGGCAAAATAGTTCGCCTTGACCCGACGGAGGGGGTGGACGAAGGTTCTCGATTCGTCGGCACGATTCCGCGTTCGAATACTCCTCCCTTCGCGGGGGAGAGGCGGTTTCGATTTTCTCGTTGAGCCCGATAGCAACGTAATTGGATCTCCGATAGCCCGTTCTGTTCCGCCACCGACGCCGGTGGAATCGAATCGAATTCAATTAAAAGCCAACCGAGGCCAATTAAAGGCCCCCGCGACTCCGTATCAATGCAAAGGCGCGTTCCCTCGTTGGCTTTACTCGGACGCGAAGGTAATTTTATCGCGGCAGAACAAAACACTATTCTATAATAATCATATTCGATTGATTCGACGATACTCACGATGAGGTAAATTATGCTTGAACAGACTCAATCGGCGTTTTTCCTCGTTCAAACATAATTTCTTGACAACTGATGCTAATAATTGTAAAAAAAATCGTGATTGGACAAAGATTAAAAATGCACATTTCAAGAGGAATCTGTGTAGAAAAATGTTAATATAATAATAACGTAGAAAAAAGTGCTTCGAGTCGACAAATACTTTGGATGAATCGTTCCCTGCGATAAAAATGCGATGAACTAATTTTAATATTTAATTTCTTTTCAACAGCAACTCTCCTCGGCAACGATTGCGTGGTCGCCGAGCAGTGTTCCATGAAAGTGGCGAACAGCAGCTGTCTGGCCGGAGTCTGCCGGTGCGAGGAAGGATATCTTCAATTTCGACGACACACATGTCTCGGACGTACGTGAACGTAAAAACAACTCTTTTTCGTTCCATGGTTACCGCACAACTTGCCCTTTCTCAAGTATCAATCTTCGCGACCGACCGATATGCGCGAGAAATTGCGGCGGTTTGTCGGTAGCTCGTTTCGAATATTATCGCGCTCGCGACGTCTCGACGAAGAATGCGTCACGGTTTTTGCCTATCACCTGTGGAAGCTCTGCCCGGTGGAAGCTCTTTTATCCGCCGGATCGTCTGAGCTCAACGATGTTTTATGCGCTCCGACTACCGGAGCCGAGTTACGAGCTAACTAAGCCGACGGCGCTTCCTCGATGTCGCGCTAGTAAAACCCCTGAGGGTTTTGCGTCGATCCGAGCAAGTGTACTTGTGCGTCGTCGAGCGGGAAAGATTCTGCACGGTAAGAAGAGGCTGGCGGAGCAGAAAGAAAAGAAAAGATATGTTTCAATAGGCGTCCTATACGGGTACAGGCGGACGAGGACATTCGGTACCGAATCGGTAATTGCCCGTGTCGTCGGGGATCGTTATCGCGATTAGACGACGGATTAATCGGTAACGAGGCATCGGTGGCCAACGGTGCGCTCATGCATACGCGATTACTCTTTATCCATGTCTCTATACTCATTGGAGTCCGTCGTCGCGAGAAAACTATCGGAGAAATACCTTCGTCGCGTCTTGCCCGAACATGGAATCTCAATGCCCGATCGAAAGCCATCGAAAGCCTCGCTGCTCTTCCGCTCCTCTCCCGATCGTGGAAGAACTATATATTTATCGTGAAACTCGGACTCGACGAGTCCGGGCCGAGATTTATTCCTCGCAACACAGATATATAACCCGTGTTGCCGATCGGTCGATACCGATCTTATAAGGAAATACGCGTATCCGAGATTCATAATATAGCGTGCTCGTAGTGCACGTTGTATTTACCCCCGCAGCTTCCGTTTGCTTTGCTCCGGACCATCGTACGTACGCGAGTCGTTCCTTATTACCGAACGGATTTTCTTCGGTACTCTCTGTCGCAAAAGTTCGCGATTAAAATTATTTGCGATTGTATATAATGGCAATCGTAACGAGTAGTACATTGGTTTTTTTGTGTGTTTTAACAGCGGCGAGACCCGGCGACGTTTGCTACAGTCACGAGCACTGCCGACTGTGGGACAGCGATACCCACTGCGATTTCCTTATTCCGGATCTCTTCGGTCACTGTCAGTGCACGGCACCGATGCGACGGGACGGCAATGTATGCCGACCCGACAATCGAGTTAGACCGGCACCACCGCCGATTCCTCAGCAATCCGTAATCGTCGAGGATGTTCACGACCAGATAACGGAAGTCGCGGAATCAACGCCGAACAGCACGGAGGAAAATAATACCGACGACGATGTCGATGACGACAATGACACGGGTAGAACACCTTTTTTCTCTACTCGAGTATACGATAATTGATCGTAATGAAAAAAAAACGGTATCGAAATTTCATGACCCGATATTGCGTGGGTTCGGAACTCTTGAGGTTGACTGTCCACGAGTTTTCTTCTCCACCGTGACTGAGAAAGATTGATGCCCATCTCTCTCTGGATGCTCAAGCTCGCGTTCTCGCGAGAGTAAAAGAGATTCTCTTCGCAAACTCCAAAGAAGGAATTGTCTTCTCGACGATAATTACCATTCGCCGAGGGATTATCAATCATTTTTACATACACACGTCAATTACTCTTTAAGGCGTTCAAGTTTCCTGGCTGAAGAACGCAACGAGGCTCCTCTCGACGGATTCGCCGAGTCCGCGAATACCGGTGAATCTCGTTACCCGAGCGTCCCACGTCACCTCGAGACCCGACGGCCCGAGCTCGAACGATTTGCCGGACGACGACGACGCGATTGTCGTCGACGCTGTGATAACGGAATTGACGCAGACGACGAGCTCCACTTCCGGTATTTTTAACTTGGTCTCGTTCACGCGATCGATATTCGGCGGAGCGAAGCAAAATAGGCATACGGCGGAATAGAGATAAAACGGGAAAATTGCAGAGAACAAAAATTGATGTTACATTTTATTCGAATTTTATGCAATATTCTCCCTGCCCGTTTTATCCCGCTCTGCCAGACGTTAACTCTAGAACATGCCGCACATGTCGCGTTCTAAAATTGGCAATTTTATATTTTAATTCACTTGTATTTCGTTTGTTCGTCCAAGCTCCGGTGAAGACCGATCGTCACGAGACGGATAGCACAATATCCGTGAGCCTCGGTTTATCGTGCACAACCGATCTCGAGTGCCGAATGTCCGATCCGCACTCGCGCTGCTACGAGGGCACGTGCGACTGCGCTATTCGTGGAAACGGAAGTCTCGCATGCGGTGCCAAGAGAACTGGATGCTCGCCGGGTACCTTCCAATGTCGCAGCAGCGGGGCTTGCATAAGCTGGTTCTTCGTGTGCGACGGTAGGCCGGATTGCGTCGATGGTTCGGACGAAGAGTGCACGAATGCCCGGTGTCCGAGTCAGGCGTTCCGTTGTCGTAAGAGCGGTATGTGCATCTCCCGAGCTGGACAATGCGACGGACGACTGGATTGTCCAAATGGCGAGGACGAGGAGGGCTGCAAGAGCCGACGAAGTCAGTTCAGTTGAAAAAAACCAAAAAAAAAAAGATACGATATCTATAGTTTCCGCCGCTTATAATACTGTCGTTGTTCTAATAAACAGGATGCCCGGAAGGAGCGTTTCGATGTAACAATGGTCAGTGCTTGCCGGCGTACGAATTCTGCAACGCCGTCGTATCGTGCAGAGACGGAAGTGACGAACCGCGGCAAGCTTGCCGGACCCGCAATCGCGGACGTATCACGTCGCGATCGTGTCCGTTCAGGTGTGCGAACGGAAGATGCCGTTCCGACGCAATCACCTGCAGCGGACGGGACGGATGCGGCGACGGATCGGACGAGAGCAATTGCTCCGTTTGCAGTAAGTCCAAATTCAATTTCGCTTCGTATCCCTTTCGATTCTCGTCGACAACGTAGGCGATGCGCGGGTCGCAAAGAATCCCAATACATTCAACGTACAGAACCGCGCCAGAGATTTTTTTTGTTTCACGCGAAGCTCAGTGGGCGTACATTGGAAAAGGCGATTGCAGCTGAAACAGGAAGCTGTTTATCTTTCCGACAGGATCTCGTAGCCTCGTACGATTATGGAAATTTATATGCCGTACAAGAGTTACGAGCACTGTTTCCCTTCTCCCATAAGAATATTTCGGAGAACAGAAAAATCCCGGCAACTAATAACGTTTTTTCTGCTTTGTTTTCCCTTCAGAATGTCCAGCGGTCGCATAACAGAAGTTATCAGACCCGAGAAGATTTGCCGGTCGTGTTCGTTAAAGTACAAGAAGACACTCGCGAGACAACGAGGAAAATGGAGCTGATGAAAAAAAAGCTTCGAAATAATTGTGGACCATACGAGGACGTTGAATCGTCGTTCTTTCGCGTTGTGTCGACATTTTAGTATTATACACATTGCTCATACACACGAAAACGCATACGCACTCTCGTATCATAAAAGGGCTATTATATGACAAACATTTTGTCGACATTCCATCGCTCTGCGCCGTACAATTTTTCTCTCCACTTTCTCACACGATCTTCCACCTGAATCATGTATTTATTCACTATCGTCCGAGAAGACACGGCGCGCGATAATTAACGCCTGGTTTTCTCACTAATTACGTTGCGTTCTTTTATAAGCTCATAGGCGACGAGTACACTATCGAGTCGGCTAGTGAATTTTTTTTTAACTTTCAATAAATAGAGAGAATACGAGTAAAAAAAAAAAGTTCTTAAATCGTGATTTTTTATGTTGAGGCTCTTGATTGATGTATTGTCGTGTTAAGAAGAGAAGAGGTACAACTGAATAAACAGAGTTCTTAATGATCAACTGTAGACTTTATTCAGTTCGATCATTATGCTTTCCAGTGAAAGAGCGACGACTAAACAGCGAAAGATGCGCGCGCAGAATCAATAACGATAACGACGATATCGATCTATAGAGTGTCTCGAATGTCTACATTTGATATTAACGGCAATGGGAGAAATTCCGTTTGACGCGCCTGCATCGCTGAAAAAAAAATTCGATTATGAGTCTGACTGAGAAATTACTTGAATTACGCTCCGAATAATTTCTCTTTAATTCTACGATTTACGATTCTACGTTCGAAAGTCGTGACAATTCCTGCCTGTTTCTTCATTAATCATAATCGCAGTCTTACAATTACAATTTCTTCCAATTTTCAATGAATACCGATAATTGAAGAAAAAGCGATAAGCTCTGCAGCAATGAGTTTCTGCGCGAACGGCAAAGGATTCCGTTTAGCACGCGCGCCAATGCAGAGAAAATTCAATTATAAGCCTATCTATTAGAGAAGACAGGAATACAGCATTTGCAGCTTGACATTTGTCGTGATATATTGCCCCGTCAACGGCCGCGCGAGAAAGCACATTGCGATAACGTATATTTGTCGTGTCAACATTTATATCTCGCGTACTCCCGGAAATTAAGTGTGCGATAATGGTAATACAAGTTATATACAACATAGCAAACCAAGCCGATCGTTACAGACATCTACAGGATTGATCGCGACGCCGGGTTTGGACACACGCGACGATCAAGTCCCCGCATGAGCCGTAACGTCGTTATAGAAGGAACGTTATCGATTTTGAGTGCCAACAGTTTTTTTGCGTCGTTGTATAAACCCGGTATTATGTTGCATTAGTACGAAAAGGTCGAGGGTGAACTCGACCGCGACACCACCTCGATTAATGCGAGGGTCGATATTCGTCGCTTCGAAACTGTAATAAATGCGAATTTGTTTATCTATCTTCCGTTTGGGATAAAAAATATCGGCCGATAATTTTGTAGGTCGAAAAGTGCGTTGGTGTTGGCCGGGTACAATCGAATCGTTACATCTCGACGTTCGATAGTCAATTGTCGGGGGGGGTCGACCGGATATGCGCGACAAAGCCCGAAATTTAAGAAGACCGACGGAGAGACAGAGAGGGGGGTCGCCGAACTCACGGCGTACTTCGCGTCTGCGTCCCGCGCTGTGCCCGAGATATCGTCCACTCGTCAATACTACCCCCGAAGCGCGCCAGTAGCGCGTGAAAGCTTGCGCGGGTTTCACGTACAGTCCGCACGAACACACAGAGCTCGCCCGTTCACGTAATACATCGCGCGCGCCCTACCCACGATGCTCATGACTCACGACGCGCCGACGAAACGCCGTTTCGTTATTTAGCGCCGATGAGTATTCACGCGAAGTTCGATCGTAGCCACCTCGATGCGGACGGTTATTTCTCGAGATTGCTCGCAGGTCGACTTGGCGAATAGTCAATTTTTTTCGTTCATTCGAGAACAGAGCCGGCTACAGCGTTAACATGTGTGAGAGAGTTCGTTCGCATTCGGGCCGAATGGAACGGAGAGGGATCCCAGACTTCCGGCTATGCTGAGAAGCTCGCGACTCGCGCAGCCCGAGAAAAGACTACGTCGACGTATTCATCCGTCTGGTTCAGTTTCGTTCGACCTGCATTCACGTCTTCGCCCCGTCTCGCCGGGTGTGCAGCTGTTACCGTCTCGTCGGCGCTTCTACGCCGTGCGGCGCACGCTCGTTACTTCCGCGAAAAGTCCGGCACGGTAATTCATCGCGAGCGTCGTCTCGACGCGAATCTTTCTCTTCCATTAACGATCGTTGATCTCGCGAACTTTTTATCGAGCTCTCGTTTGATGCGACACACTGTCTTCGTGTTATTTTCGTACAAAGCGTAAGTAAACAGTATTTCTTGTGCTCGCACGTAAAACACAAAGATACACGCATCGTGTATTCCGTCGGCACTTATTGTTAGATTATTCATCTCGATACGTACGTTAAGCTCGACGACGCGAAAAAATATACGTTAGACGACCCCTCTCGATATTCGGCTCTAGGACAAACGTTGTTTTCGTAATCTCGCTTGGGTGTGTGTGTGTGTGCGCGTGGGGCGCGCGGTGGGAGAGTAGAGGCTCTGTGGTATTGTCCACAGCTCTTGCGTTCCTTCGTCGTTCCGGATATACAATTATTCGTTAACGTCGGCACTTGACAGCAGTATAGCGAAAGCAACCGGGACGAACGGGCACGTGAAGAGCATCGCGAAGTGTATCGTGAATACGTGCCGCCAGTCGACGTTTTGCCTTTTGTCCAATCGCGTCAGTCGTTCTCGGCCTTTTACGTCGAACGCATCGTCGACGATTGTTTTCTTCTTACTTTTTTTATGGAGATAACGCACGACAATGGAATTCCAAATTAATAGGCGGCACAATGCTGCGCTATTCTTCGGATCGGTGCGTTTGATCTTTCGCATCTGATGGAGGAAATTATGATAAGGATAACCGAGTCACGAAAAACGATTCGGTTCATTGCGCACTTCTGTTATTGTCGCACGTTCCGCATTTTGGATGGAAATAGATTCGAGTAAAGCGTAATTCCGATAGGTTTCGTAATCTAAATGGACAGCTTCACGAGTATCTGGCTTCGAACCCGAGTCACAAGTACCGTGGACGCGTTTGCCCCGCGCGTGAAAGAACATTCGAAGGATCCTCCGTCGACATGCGAAAATCGGCGAAAGTTAACGAGAGATCTTGACGGAGGTGGCTGAGACGCGGGCTATCGGAGAACGGGATAACGAAGAAAAGAAAAGGAAAATCCGTGATACACAATGTTGAAGAGCAAGTGGACGAAGTTGACCGAATGTCTCTGTCGAAGACCCCGACTTATGCTGTTGCTCGTACCGTGCTTTCTCTTGATGATGCTTTACATCGTCTCCGGAAGGGAACTCGAATTGGATGGTTTTCTCTCGCTAAGACCTTACAATCCCGAGGATGGTGAGTACCGACGCGTTTGAAAACTAATGTCTTTAGCGAATAATACACCGTTCCCCGTTTCAATTCGCGTATGTAAAATAGTCGATCCACAGACCTGACCTTGAATTATTGCTAGAGCCCCCGATACGTCGTTTCGTTGTCTCGGCTCCCCCAACGAAGCACACGATGCCGCGAACAAAACGCTCGTGAATAATGACACGACGTTCGCTCTAACGAGACTAATCGATTTTCGATAAAACTCCAATCAACTCGATTCTTTCGTCGACAATTACACACTCGCGACTACCATGACTCCACGGGTACAATATATCGAAAAAAAAAAAGAAAAAACTTCGAGTCCAAATTAACACAATAACAACGTCATGATACAGAACTTGCCGACGGGTATCTCGTTTGGAATCCAAAGTGCCACATGCTGTCGAAGAATCCATTAGACCCGTCGATAATGAAGTACGTGAGAAAAGAAAAATTCGAAGCTTGCGGGTCGACGCCGTTGATGAGCTACATAACGAGGGATCCGATAAACGGCACGATATCTCTCGTTATCAATCCCGCGGCGGCGAAGTCACACAAGAATCCGACATGCTGCTGGAGCCCGGTCGCGAGACCGACGCCGTCGCATCCGCCAAAGGGAGACTGGGACACGAAGATCAGGTAAAAATACATTTTACGAATGCAGTGGAACCCGAATTGACCGGATTAATGGATTAACCGTGCGCCTTCCGGGTGCGACCGAATAGGGTCGCGCGCCCGACCCACGAGACGCATATATGTCCCATCTCGAAACTCCTTCGTCGCCGCAACGCTTGAAATCGTCCATATACGTATGTCGCAGACACGCCAAGTTTCATTCCATTCAAACGCGGCTCCGAGGAGGTATCCAAGTTATAAATGGCTGAATATCGACGTCGTCTTAAAAATAGAATGACGACGGGATTAACGAAAGTAAATCGGATTTCCAAGCCGCATTGTAACGTATGATAGTTAAGCTTTACGATAAAGAAAAAAACCTGTGTATAATAAAAGTCGTGTCTATAGTGCGCTGATGTTTAACCGGTGGAGGGAAGCCAAGTTTAGCCTTTGTAATCGCTTCCTCGGTCGATTCAAAATGACATAACATGACACGTATTAACGCACGAGTGCGAGCTACAACTTTATTATCTAAGCTTTCAGAAAACAGATTTCTAATCGGACTTCTTTTTCTTCATCGTTCGAAAACATCTGCTGGTAATTGAAATTCTTCGATTAGAAGAAGATCCGACACTCGGTCATATCAATTAATCGGCGTCATAATTATTTTTTCTTATCAATTCATCCGGAAAATTCTGTTACAGTCGCGAGACTGTATATATCGGTACAGTGAAAAATTAATCAAGACATTGATATTTTGATCAAATTTCAATATGTAAAAAAATGTTGTTACAGTTAAACTCGTTCTTGTCGTTTCTTTTTTACGGCGTAGGTATTGTGCTTTTTTCAACATGATTACCCCTCAATTATCTGCGTCACCGTCGATCCCGGGGATGCCGATCAATCGGGGTTTTACTGTATGCTAATTCCTATCTTAATTCCCTCCGCTTTCATAGCAATTGTTACGACATTCTCCACGCGAGCCGTAGCGAATGTTCTCTAACGACCGCGTACGCGCGTCTCTGTGATAACCTTACGCACTATCGTTTCGCACGTTCGAATAATCATTGCTGTCGCATACACGGTCTCGCTTGAACGCTTTCACGCGCGGGTGTTGAGAAATTGAAAAAGAAATACGCGAGCGACTAACAACGCCTCGGATGCATCAAATTATTATTGTTGTTCGCAGTGTCGGAAAATGCGAGGATTTCGAGAAGCGCGTCGTATTGCCGCAAGACACCGAGACGGTGTTGATCAACTGCCGCAAGGGAAAGACGAAAGTTTACGAAAACGTTCACGCCATTATCAATACAGCGAGGGTGCAGGAGCGTTTCGACGCGAGTGCGAACGACACGTCGAGCGAGCCGCGACGAACATCGAGAAAGCTCAGCGTTCTTCTTTTGGGCATCGACAGTGTGTCGCGTCTGAACTTCAAGCGTAGCATGCCGCGCACCGAGAGATATCTACGGGACTCCGATTGGTTTCATCTGCGGGGTTATAACAAAATGGGAGAGAACACGTTCCCCAATCTAATGGCAATACTGACGGGCCAGACGAACGAGAAATCCTACTCGAAGTGCAAACCCACGGTAGCCTACGGACTGGATCGTTGTCCGATGATTTGGTACAATTATCGGAACGCCAGTTACGTCACGGCCTACGGCGAAGATATCATAACGCTGAGTACCTTCAATTATAACAAGGTCGGCTTCGTCGAACCGCCGACGGATTACTATATGAGGCCTTACGTTCTGGCGTCGGAGAAACTTCTGAAGAGCAAGAAAAGATTCAACGGAAAGTATTGCACCGGTCCGGAGATAAGCGTCGAGCGCATATTCAATTACGCCGTTGAATTCGCTCGTACGTTCATCCAAATGCCGTATTTCGGTTTTTTCTGGACGAACTCCGTGAGTCACGAGGATATGAACGGTCTGTCCTCGATGGACGATCGCATGCACGAAATGTTCCAGGGAATGGAGCGCGACGGTATTATCAACGACACGATGATAATATTCTTGAGCGATCACGGTATGCGATGGGGCGGCATACGGAACACCTTCGTCGGTTGGTACGAGGAACGCTTGCCTTTTATCTACATTCATTTGCCGGAATGGTTTCGCGCCGAGGAGCCTCAGGCTTATCAGGCGTTGCGTATCAACGAGCATCGTCTAACTTCGCCGTACGATCTTTACGAAACGCTGAGGGATGTTCTGACGAGGTCGGGTGGTGAGGCGAACTCGAGTTCCGGTTGTCCGACTTGTCAGAGTTTGTTTCGTCCGGTACCGCTCGAACGGGGCTGCGACGATGCCGGAGTCGCGCCCCATTGGTGCACATGCACGGCCTTCAAGCCCGCCAGTGTCAGCGACAAAATTGCCGTCGAGGGCACGCGAAAGTTTCTCGAGCATGTCGAGAACATTATAAAAAAGTACAGAGACAAGCACGGCAAGCGTCTGTGCTCGAAACTCGCATTGAAGAAAATTCATCGGGTCGACAAAGTGATCGATATACGACAAGGCGGCGGCCAGTCCAATGCCAGTGTCGATGGTTATTTTTATTTGATCGAAGTAAGCCCCGGCGGTGGTAGATACGAGACTACAATAAGATACCACGGCGGTGACAATTTCACCGTAAGCGAGGACGAGATCAGTAGAGTTAACTCGTACGCGAATAGCGCGAGCTGCCTCGAACACGGCTCCAAAAGATATTGTCATTGCGCCGGTAAATAGTTTATATCGAGTCCATCCGAGATACGCTTTCGAACGAGAATCGCGCACTCGGTGTCGACTGTGAACCATCATTTGCCTCTGTTGCATTGTGAAAAACCTTGGGCTAAGCGCGCGCGCGCACTGTAGACCTATAGGCAAATTTATTACCCCGAGATTGAAGCTTCGTTGTTGCGATAAGGTCGACTAGAAGTGGAGGGCATGAGCATTATAAATCTTTACAGCTCGTCGAGCCTTATTATGCTTGCATTTGTTTATAACTATAGCGATAATTTTATCAACGCCGAGAGCTCTGTGAAATTAATACGACACGAACCGTGATGAACGTGAGATAGCGCGTGGCTTATTTTCTCGCATCGCACTTTCGTCTCCCTGCGCCTAAACGCAATTTTGTTCCGGTTCTCTCACCGCGAGCCTCGCGCGTTCCGATCTCGACAATACGAATGCAACAGTTCTGTCCCGAGCGTACCAATTTTAACTGGATCGTCGTTTTCGAACACGCGAAAACGGCCACTAATTGTTGATACACACAATGTACTTAGCATCGATTATCCTAAGAGAGCCGAAGATATTTTTGCTATACAGACGCGGATCGACTCCGTACTGCCGTTTTAAGTAGATTTTAAAGTCGTACGAAAGTGCCAATTGCTACTGATAGATGGAAACTAGTGCCGGACGTAGATATGAGGGGAAAAAAAAACATAGTTTCATTCGGATGTGTGCAGCGAAAGCTAAAAATCGATATACTGTAGAGGCATTTCCATGTACATTGTCGAGGAATTGATGAAACTCGTATTCAAAGCTAGTATTACTGCGACGAAGAATGGCGTGTTACGAAGTCTCTTTGAATTTTATCCCGCCCCCAGCGGTTTCGGTGTGTTCGTGAAATCGAAGTTGCATGATTGACGCTGTCGCACGGTCATAGCTTTTGTGATTTGCGCGACCTGTGATGAAACTCCGGATAGATCGGGAATGTGACTAATTGTTTTACGCAAAATTTTAACTCGTATGAAACTAATTTAACGATGTCAAGTGGTGCTTTTTGTTAAACACAAAACGATCCTGACGAGGCGGTCAGTAACCCCGATTACGCGAGTGTTCTCAGTGATCCATTTCGTAATGAACGGTAATGTGACTAACGCCATTTACGCAAACCATCGACGCTTATACCGTCAAACTCGAATTTATGACTCAAAGTAGTGAGCGAACGAGACATGGTTTCTTAACGAAAATAATCCGTCGGAAAGTTGCGATTATTTATTTTCGTTCATTCGACAGGATTATGTTTTAATGCTATTTGAATTTTTGTAACGTCATAAATGCACGTATTTCTCAGAAAAAAGATAACCACGACGGTGTAAGCGATGAGCATACAAACCGGGACACCGCTTAAATATTTGTTGTTCATAACTCACTAACATAATGTTTGATGGCCGATCTGATAAGGTACTTCACTTGCCTGACTGCGGAAATTTTTCTCTGAACCATTTTTCTCGACGTTTTAGACGATTTTGAGTGTCCTGACATGGAAAATCTCGAAAATATATTTTTTCACGCAACCGGTGCTTCCTCTATGAAGAAAAAAAGTGACGTGACGGCGGCTTGAACCTTGGATTTCGAGTAGATATCGAGCGACACGCAAACGAGTCACGCAAAGACGACCACACACAGCATCAGGTACTGAGCGATTAAAACAATGCACATCTACACGAAGTCGAAATTTTACGTAAAGCCATCAGTCCATTCGGAACTTAGCAACAGTCGTTTCAAATCCGCCAGGGATGTACCTAAATTTCACACATAAATTGCTTCCTAAACCGGAAGTGACTAATTACGGAGCACAAACTCCGAATGACTATATTGTGTACTGTATAGCGTTACATATTGTGAATAAGAATACAAACGAAGAGAGCGTATTATATTAGTATATAATGTATATGAATGCTATATTCTTTCTATTTCGTGAAAAAAAAACGATATAAATGTATCGATAATAAGATAATTGTTAAATCGCGAAATTCCGGTGAATAATTTATATTTTGTTACACTGTGATTCGGGAAAAAAAAGGACGAATAATCGTTAAGACACATAACTCAGTGGTAAACGGGGAAGTGAAGTGATCTCAGGAATTATTTGCTGACAAAAGAAAAACCAATGAGATTGCAGTGTATATACGAAAAAAATGTATGTCCGCCCAGAGAGAGATTAAATTATTATTTACATGAACTATAATTTATTTGTATGGCAAAACACGTAGCTTGTGGGGTAATCGCTTGCCGCACGTTTTTATTTGTTTATTTATTTTTCTTTCGATAGATCGTGAGAAAATTTTTTCGCCGCGCGTCGATAAAATCGAAGGTGTTCGGTTGTACGATGCGTGTGCAGCATTTATTGCGCGGCGCTGATGTTCTGGCGAAGGTCCCTCGGTCGGTCGCGCACAGTTCGGTGCTGGGTCTCAAAATGGTGATCGGGACCACGTGTCGCGTCTTCGCAATTCTCAAATAGTTTTTCGTCACTGACGCTCGGGCGTGTCGCGCGTAAAATATCTTTTTATCGCGCATCGACCGCAGATTATGCGGCTTTTCGCGACGAATAATGCATCGTTGATGTTCGACGCTTTTTCGGCGTGTTGTTTGCCGAATAATCCGTAATAGCCGTGATCTAGATCGCCGGCGGGGGGGGGGGGAAAAAAAAAAACTCACGGCGATTTCTTTTCTGTTGCCAACCGAAATCGAATAAAAAAAAAAAATCGTCGTTATATCAATAGACTTGGACGATGATAATTTTATTGATTGTGTGTATCTTATCTTTGTCAGTGTGGATGAGGAATCGTTTTAGATAAGGTCAACTCCTATGGATAGTCCTACGAGCACCTGGATTCGGAAGAGAGTGACGAGCACGCCGGACTCAACGCCGCACGCGAAAGAACGCTTCAAAGTTTATCGCCGACATGTGATTATCGACGACGTTTCATAAGTTATATCGATGACGTGGGCGTCGGGATACGAGTGACAAAGGCCAAGGGAAACTAACGCGAATATCGAAGTTCGAGATAACAATAGACGGGATACAAAATGTTTAGAAGCAAGTGGTTGAAGTTGACGGAATGTTTCCGACGGAGGAGCCGACTGGTGATGTTATTTCTACCTTGCGTTCTGCTGCTGTCGCTGTACATCGTCTTCGGCAGCGAAATCGAATTCGAAAGCTTTCTATCGATACGGCCGTACAACCCCGACTTCGGTGAGTACAGCGTTCCACTCGTACCAATATCCTTTATGGCTGGAGCGAAAATAAATGTCTATCAGTGGCTCAATTCGACAAGGGCGTACCTCATATGTGAATCCTATCCTTTGACGCCGTTTTGACATTGGGCCATCGATATAATCATACACATAATCATAAATGTATGTGAAAATTTTATCTTTCATCATACATCTTATCTTATTTTATCTTCTTATCGCGCATCGTAGTAAATGAGTATTTACGTGATTCAACAATGATAACAACAGTAAAAATATCAATTGTTTTGATTTTTTAAATCGAGATTTCGGTGAAAACTTTGGAAAGTGGGAGTGTTCCAAAACGCCGGAAAATCATCTATAGTAAAAATGTCTGGATATTTGTGCATGTGACAAAGTCTTGAGAAATTAATTTTTCAGCTCCGATTCAAGTTTTTACTTTTCACACGCTTTTAAAATTTTCCGAGAATCTCGTGCAATTTCGTGGATTGTGGATGTTCATAATAAACATGGAATTTCGTGGATTACATTTAGAATTGAATTGGTCTAGACAGAAAATGTTTTCTTTCTGTTCCCAATTTTGTTTACATTGCTTCCTCCATGAGAAAGTCAAATATGCTTATCTTACTCCTCATAAAGAAACATTGTGAACGACGTTAAAACTGATATAAGAAAGCGATGTGCAAATGCATTTTGCACCATTCAAATTTTTTCGTAAATTTATACAATTATATAAAACCCTGTTTACTTATCGCTGAAAATGTAATTACTACCATATACGATACACGATTTTTCGAACGTATTGAAGAAAATGAAATTTTCTCGCGAAAACGAATTACTTCATAACTTATCACGACTTAATTACCACTAAATTTTTAACGGATTTATATGCCTATATATATCCAATACAATACAATTATTATTTTTCCTTCTCTACCGTATGAATTGAAAATTCGCTCGAACAATGTATCAATTGTGTCGGACATGTTTCGTCCAACTGACGTTGATTTATTTCTCGAACCCGATAAGGTTCTGCCCACGCTCGATTCCCCAATAATACGTACATTGCCGCAAATGGAACGTTCGAGAACGACACCACAACGGCCGCGTCTAACGCGATCAATCGAATTCAATAAAACTTCGTTTACCTCGATGATTCTTTCAATAATTTCGTACCGCGTGTCGACGACGTATAATCCGTCGTACGATGCAGCGAAGTTCGAGTTTGAATTAACACACGACGATTTTGCGCAGAACTCGCCGATGGATATCTCGTTTGGAATCCGAAGTGTCACATGCTCTCGATTAATCCGATGGATCCGTCGATAACGAAATACGTGAAAAGAGAAAAATTCGAAGCTTGCTCGACGACGCCGCTGATGAGTTACATCTCGAGGGATCCCGTCACCGGCAATATTTCTCTGGTCATCGATCCCGACGTGGCGAGTTCAAACGGATATCCATCCTGCTGCTGGGCGCCGATCGTCAGACCGCCTCCTCCGCAGCCTCCGACCGGAGACTGGGATACGAAGATCAGGTAAAAAAAAAATATATACATTTTACAAATATTCCAATCGATATACACTCAAGTCGCAATAATTAAAAAAAAAAACTAATATCACATTCTCGTCGTTGATGCTACGAGAATATTTTTTATGAACGTACATCCCACGCGTGTGAGAAAATCGATAAAAACGCTGATTAATTCCATAATACTCGTGTCGTCTCAACATGTGTATAGGATTATCATGCGAAATCGCCATCGCATCGCGCGACCTCAACAGCACACTCCGCCCACGGACGATAAATGCAAAGTTCAATAACTCGGTGGAAGAGGCACGACTTTGATGGTTAAGGGCATGTGAAATACCGCGGTCGGTAATAAAAACTGTAATCGACTTTTCTCAAGCGTGCTGGCATTTACGACAATAAAAAGAATCTCATAAGCTTTTTTTAAAGGCGCGAATGCCAATTTGCGATAAAAAACATTGATTACACGTTTTCAATACCGACGGCAGTCGACGCGAATGAGGCTCTTACACATTGCCTTAAATTTGATTCGACTTTTTCCTGATTTCAGTGTCGGAAAATGCGAGGACTTCGAGAATCGCGTTCTGCTGCCTCAAGACATCGAGATAGTGCTGGTGAATTGTCGCAAATGGAAGATGAAGGTTTACGAGAACGTTCACGCTATCATCAATCCCGCGAGGATGCGGGAACGTCTTGAACGTCGGGAGGCGCCCGCGAACGACAGCGCGAAGGAGCCGAAAAAAGCGTCCAGAAAGTTGAGCGTTCTCGTTCTCGGCATAGACAACGTGTCGCGTTTGAATTTCAAACGAAGCATGCCGCGCACCGAGAGATATCTGCGGGACACGGATTGGTTTCACCTGCGCGGCTACAACAAGATGGGCCTGAACACATTTCCGAATCTCATGGCAATGCTGACCGGTCAGACGAACGAGGAATCTTACGAGAAATGCAAAACGACGGTACCGTACGGATTCGACTGGTGCCCGATACTCTGGTATCATTTCCGTAACGCGAGTTACGTCACGGCCTACGGCGAGGATCTCATATCGTTGAGTACGTTCAATTATCTTCAGGTCGGCTTCGTCGATCCTCCGACGGACTATTATCTGAGGCCATACGTGTTGGCGAGCGAAAAGCTTCTGAAGAGCAAGAAAAGATTCTATCACAAGTATTGCACCGGTCCGGAGATAAGCGTCGAGCGTATATTCAACTACGCTCGCGAATTTGCTCGCACCTTCATCGGTTCGCCGTATTTCGGCTTCTTCTGGACGAATTCCGTGACTCACGACGAGACGAATTCGTTGTCGTCGATGGACGGTCGAACGCACGACATGCTCGTGGCGATGGAGCGCGACGGTATCCTCAACGACACGATGATTATATTCATGAGCGATCACGGCATGCGCTGGGGCGACTTGAGAAACACCTTCGTCGGTTGGTACGAGGAACGCTTGCCGTTCATGTACATTCATTTGCCCGAATGGTTTCAAAACGAGGAGCCGCGAGCCTATCAGGGATTGCGCATAAACGAGCATCGTCTCACGTCGCCGTACGATCTGTACGAGACGCTGAGGGACGTACTGTTGAGATCCGGCGGCGAGGCGAACTCGAGTTCCGGTTGTCCGACTTGTCAGAGTTTGTTTCGTCCGGTGCCTCTCGAACGGGGCTGCGCCGATGCCGGTATATCGTCGCACTGGTGCACCTGCACGGCCTTCAAGCCCGGCAGCACGAGCGACAAAATCGCCGTCGAGGGCACGCAGAAGTTTCTGGAACACGTGGAGAACATTATAAAAGAGTACAAAGACGCGAGCGGCAACCGTCTGTGCGCGAAGCTTCAACTGAAGAGAATTCATCGGGTCGACGAGGTCATCGATTTTCGTCAGGACAGCAGCGCGTCGAACACGACCGTCGCCGGTTATTTTTATTTGATCGAAGTCAGCCCCGGCGGTGCGAGATACGAGACTACCATTAGATACCACGGCGGTGACAATTTCACCGTGAACGAGGACGAGATAAGCAGGGTAAACTCGTACGCGGAAAGTGCCAAGTGTCTCGATCACGGCCTCAAACGATACTGTTACTGTATCGTGCAGTAGCTCGAAACTAGTATACTTGGGATATGCCTGAGAAAGTGGTATCTTCCTCGTCCCTCGATCGTCGACCGACGATACTGTCCTCTTGATTATTTTTTGCCGCGACAAACCCCCGAGAGCAGGAGTCGCATAGACGAATTATCGAATAGGAAAATTAATCGAGCTCAGATCGAGGCACGCTTCGTCGGCGAGCTAATGAGAATGTTATTGTGATTTACCTTGACAGCTTGTATATGCGTATTTGTTTTCGACGATAGCAGCCGGCAATCCATCCAATGCGAGAGCAACAATGAAAAAAAGAAAATCGATGGTGCGGTATGAATGTGAACTCCGGGCGAACGCGAAACGCCCGAGTCCGCTTGCTTCCTCTTCGGACCTTCTACGACCTGTGTCTCGAACGCAGTTTCCTTCTTTTCTTCTTACATTTTTACACCAAGAAGCCTCGACGATTCGCGTCTTCGCACAATACACGAACGATCGAGTTTGCTCGGGGCTTCCGGTGGACGGGATCATCTAAAAAAAAAACCATTTTCGATATAAATATATTTTGAATTAAATGTCCTAAGAGAAAGGGAGAAAGAGAGAGCTGAAAATATTTTTGCTATACAGACGCGATTCTTTCCGTACTGCCGTTTAAGTATAAATAATAAAAAAAAATAAACGAACGAAAGTGCTGACTCTCTTGACCGAAAAACTCCGGTGTTAGAAACATGATTATGAAAAAACAACAAACTACATTTAGCTCGAATTAGTAGAAGCTGAAGATCAATGTAATGTAACTATCTAGTATTCATAGACGTGGACAAAAGTACAGACGAACAGAGTATATTATATTAATGTGTATGTGAGCCTCTATATTCTTCCTAAGTTAACAAATTGTGTATCGTTCGTAATGCTTCTGAACCCGGCGAATTCGGGCAAATAATAATATTTTGTTACATGTTCGACAGAAAAAAGAAAAAAAAACAAATCGTTTACGATACAATCAATGTGTGCAGCGTCATGTAAGAAGCGATCTCAGGAATTATTTGCCCAAAATCCTGATTCAGGTTGTGTGATTGCGAAGTGTGTGATGATAGTATGCGTTAAGGGAGACTAGCATAGAGACGGACTAAACTATAGATTACAGAAGGAAAAGAGCGCTTCTCACGGAACTTCCAAAGGCGCTAAAGCGATTCTAGAACGCCTCGAGTTACAACGTAGATAACAAATGATCTAAGATGGAGTCGCACCCATTATTTACAACGTCGCGAATAACGAATATCAACGATTTACAACGGCATTCTGGTTGCACGATAAGTCTCTTTTTATTGAATGACTTACATTTCTCATGACAATTGTTTCCTGTCCGTTTAAGAAAAGAAAAGAAAGAAATCAAAATCAATTTATCTTCCGCTTGCTACAACCTCGACGCGGGCCGATTACTCCAAGGTTCTCTTGGAACGAAGAAAAAAAAAGGAATACTATATTATATTATCGTAAATGTCAATCAAACGTGGCCCGAATGAATATTACAACGACATAGGGGAGTGGAAGGAAGGATGGAATTTTACATGACCGCTGGTTTACATTTTTCAACGGCTATATAAAACATGTAATAAATTACAGATTAATTAAAGTAAACTAAATTAACTGCTTAGTGTACTAGAAATATTTGGTCATTTGGTCGTTTCTAAAGTATAGTGTGACGAGCACGAAATACGCAACGATTCATGTTATTTTTTTGTTTGTTTTTCAAGCCCATCGCATCGTTTTCCTGTTTGTATCTTTTTTTATGTATTGGTTGTAGGGGTCTTGTTATTTTTAACGGCGATCGATGCAGTGGTAACGCGTTACATTGTACGACCGAATAAACGTTTTCGGGATTCGACTTAACCATGGGCTGTTTAGAGCTCGTGGTATGTACAATGGTCGAAGATGTTCTGTGCTGAATTTACATCGAAAAGCTCGAGGGCTCCGAATAGTCAACCAATAAATGCTGATTTAAGTGGAGAGAAAAAAAGGATCAGCGACCGCTGGGGCATAATATTTTCAATGGGATCATAGCTTGTCTCCTGATCTACTGGTGATCTATCGTTTGAAAGAACCATTCGGTGAATCGTCGCAGCTGTTGCGCAGCCGCGTGATTCTCATCTTGGAGGCGTCGATTCTCGTCCCGCAAACGACGAACCTCCTCCTCGAGAGACAGTCGACGACGCGTTTCTCTCGTTACGCGAAGCTCCAGAGTCGACAAGTGTGTTTGGAGATCCGAAACGGAATTCCTGTAAACATAAAAAATACATTCGATTAGCATAAACATTTATTGTAGGCGAAAACGAAGAAGATTAGTTTGCCTCGGCACGCACGTTATCGTGTTGACGCCCTCCAAAAGTCTTTCCTCGTTCCAGTCTTGAGCATGCTGCTTCGACGAACGAGTGTTCGGATCGTTGTGATGTCCGGTCCAGCATTCCACGTCGTTTTCCGACTGATGCTCGACCGTCGTCAAATTGTTCGGTTGCTTGGAAACAGCGTGCGGAGATTTTGTGACTCGCGGCGAGAGCCTAAAACGATCGGCAAAATGAATATTACGATTTCATCGGAAGGTGCGCGCGAATTTGATTTTTTCTAATGTCCAAAGAACTTTAACGAGGTCTTTTTATTCAAAGTGGCTCTGAAAAAACGTTGCTTATGGAGGATAATTTAGGATAACAATAATGACTGCGACAGACATGCAGATACCGATTGGTAAGCAAAAACTCCTCATGTCATTACAATTTTTTTTACAACGATTATGGATCACTTGTCGTGTCTTACCTCTCCTCCTTCGACATTTTATTCTCGCTCGGTGCCGGACTCGAGGCGGTACTCGCATTCGAAATCACCGTAGCTGGTCGAGCCATCGTCAGGATAACTTCCGATCCCGAATTGCCATTTTCCTGTCCGTTGGTCGGCAAAACGCTCAGTGTCGTTGCGCTGTTTCCGCAGAGATTCTCCCGCGATCGGCATCTGTTCTGTATCTCGAGCATATTGTTGTTGTTGTTGACTCTGTTGGAATTCTGTCCGTTCTCGCACGACGCATTGTTGTTCGACGTTTGACTGTCGTCGGCTATGAAGTCCGGATTTATCAATTTCATCAGATCCTCTTGGAGCGTGCTCGACGTGAGATTTGCGGAATTTCGGTGAGAATTGCGAACCCCGGGCCTCGGTCGCGGGCTGTGATTCCTCGAGCTTCCGTTCGACGAGCCCAAATTTCCACCGCGATGCTTGTTCGCTCGACGAAGCCTCGGCGACACGTTGCCCGAACCGTTCGACAATTCGTCCTCGCTCGGCAGCGTCGAGATGTCCGTACAATTGCCATCGGGAATTCGCATTTCCGGTGGCAAACTCGAGGCGAAGTCCTTCGGACGATAATCGATGTTCACTTTGTGCGGTACCGCGCGTTCGGTCATACTCGTCTTGAGACACGTGACTTTCTCGCCGAGTTTAAAATCGTGCGGTGCCTCGTATTTCATCGTATCGTTCGAGTCGTCGACCTTTTTTTCACCGATCAATTGAGATTGAATGTCGTACTTTTGATCGTAACAACTCTCGACGATCTCGTAGGCGCTCGAGCGTTTCTCGTGGCTTCGATTGCTCTGCTCGTATCGCACTTGAGTTCTCTCGTCGTTTCGCTCCTCGCCGATCTCGTACTTGGAGTTTCGATCGGTTTGACTCTTTGCCTCGTAATCGTTCTTCGGATTTCTCTCGGTAGCGTTGTTCTTTACGTCGTACTCGTACTTCGCGCTACGGTCGTTAGCTGATCGTGCCTCGTACTCGGCCTTGGTGATTCTTCCGGCGGGGATCGATCCCTCGTAATCGTATTTCGCGTTCGCACGCTCGTGCGCCGATTGATCGTAATCGTTGTATCTTATGAGATTGTTGTTGCTGCTCGACTTTGGAAGACTGTAAGTTGCGTTCTGCGCGAGCGGCAACGAATTCGATGCGGCGAGCTTCTGATGAGCGTGCTGTTGAGCCACGTCGTTCTTGTGAAGCTCGCGCTGCGACGCGTATATGTTCTCTTGCTTCGTCTCGTATTTCTCTTTCTGCAGCTTAACGTAACTCGTAGTTACGTGATCGGGACCTCGCGTCGCGTTGTTCTCGATTCTTTGATAATTCTCGTGCCGCACGCTCTCGTGAATCGCACGCGGTGACACGTAGTTGCTCTCCTTCGCGTAGTGATCGTGCGAATTGTTGAAAAGCTGCTTCGCACTCTCCATGAGAGCTTTTCCGCTCGAATAGTGAGACTCGCGTTCCTTCTTCTGACCGGCGCTTTTGCTCGGCGTCAAACCCTGATGCGTTTGTCGGGCCGGAAGGGGCGGTGGCGTGCCGTCCGTACGATGATTCGGATCCTGATCTTGGGGCTCCAAAAGTTCGTACCTGTTCGCAAGCGACGTTGCTTAATTAATCGATTAGAAACGTGTTTCTTATTATTTATTCATTAATACGTTCTTACAGCTCCGTTCAACGATCAACGGTTCATAGGGTCGAAGATTGTACATGTTTCTTTACTTTTGTCTTTCTCTTTTTTTTAAATTTCTTTCTCTCGACAACTCACCATCTGTCGTCAACGCTACTGTGTCCGCTACTGCTGCTGGTCATCGTACCCTCCAGAGGAAACCGCGGATCGTTGAACGACCTCGAGCTCGAACCGGTCCCATACCCAGAGCTGTTGCTCGAACGGGGAGGACTGAACGATCTTTCGTACCGCTTCTGATGGGACATCGCCGTTTGCTGGGTCGGCGTGCTGTCTGGATTCGTCACGTTCTCGTAATCACCCTCGTAATTGCTCGATAGATATTGACAATTCTGGAGCGTACAGCCCCTGAAAAATGTCGATACGTTGCATTACTTATTTTCTTTCTACTAAGGTTGATTGCTATGGAATTCGGCAAAACTCAGTAAAACGATTCAAAAGTTACGAGTTACCGATTTGTTCTCAAAACCTTCTAAAAAAATTACTTGTGCGGCCTGCTTCTTTTATGCTTTTTTATGAGAGAAACTTTGTGAATAAAAGAACATAATCAGGAAGCTACGTGAATATTCTGATTTTTGGCTTTTTTGTTTTTTCCTCTATCGGTTACAACGCGGAATATCATATCGTTCATCATTACCGTCTCGGATGTCCGTCGTTGGTGGGCGGTATGACGGTGACGGTGACCTGAGCGCTAGTTTTCAACAGATCGACCATCTGATCGTGACTCAGTGTCGATACCGCGACTTTGCAAATTTCCACGAGTCTCGAGCCCTGTCTGAGTCCGGCCTGCCACGAGAGTCCCATGCTTTCGACTTGAGTCACAACGCCATCCGGTTGAACGTGAAAACCGAGCTGTCCGAGGTTGTTCCGCTTCAGTGAGAGTTCCGACGCCGGTGATCCTTGCGTGACCGCGCGAAGTCTCGCGACGATTTCCATCAGTTCGTCGCGTTCACCGTAATCGCCGCGCACGTGAATGGTGATGCACTCCCCTTGATGATAGTACAATCGGAGACTGTTCGTCTGCGCGTGCCAGCCGAGAACGCTGACGCACGGGGTTACGGAGACAATTTGCCGCGAGTGTTCCTCGATGAGGACTATCGTGTCGACGCTTATTCCGAGATAGCAATCGGTGCTCTGATTGCTGTCCTCCAATATGACTTGCCAACAAATAGCGCCGCGTTGCGAAGCGTCGCAGGAGAGTCTCGGACGCACGGTCGTCTTTTTCTTGCTGCTGAAGGACAGCATAGCTGTTCGAAATTTTACAAAATACAAAATTTGATTAGTTCGCTTCCAAGAGAAGGCAAAATATCTCAATCGCGCAGGCAATTGTCTTCTTGTCGTACTCACAAAATTTCTGACCGGTATCGACAACCGTGGTGGAGGAATAATTCGTTGCGAGATCCTTGAGATACTCCTGTCTCGTTCGCGTTGCCATTGTAGCGAATTTTTCCGACCTGTGAGCCGCGTTCTCGGCATTTATTACCTTTGCGAGAATGAATTCGGCGAATGTTTTGCCCTTCGTGAACGTCGCGCCGGGTACAACGGGAGGTCCGAATATCGGCACCTCTTTGCTTCTCGATACCGCTACGCTGTACTGAGTGTTCTCCGTGCAAGGATTTATCGCTCTCACGATTATGAAAACGTGCTGGAACTGCGAGCGTATCCTGCGCGGACTGAACGGCAATGCTCCGGGTTCCTGGAAATTACAAACTCAATGTTAGAAAAAGACTATAAACTATGTTTCAGTTACGATGTCGATAATGAGCTGGCAACGAAGGGTACCTGAAAAACTATCGTCACAATGTCGTTGCCGATGTGTCGTTTTCTCAACAATTGCTGCCTGTTGTTCGGCGTGAAAGGCAACATCGTCGCAACGTGAAGAGTAACTTCGGCACCCCGATGACTCGCGGCAACAGCGTGAGTTCCCGTCGAATCGGTTTTCGTATCGAGACCCGCTTTGTATCCTTCGAAACCACGGAGTTTTATTCTTTGGCCTGCAAAGACAAAATAATCGTCACCAAAAAGAAGTTCAGCAAAGGAAGCGAAGCTTAAAAGAAAACCGTAGCTTACCGATGGTATCTAAAAATTCGAGAAAAGCCGGTCCGGAATGTTGATTGTTGTACATCTCCTCCTCGGTGCGCTGTCCCGATCTGCAGTAAAGCACGCCGACTTTGTAACGATTCGAGAGTCCTTGCTCGTCGAGACGGGCGACAGCTTCCTCGGCGGCGGGAGTGCCGAGCCTGAGGCATCCAAGCTGGACCTCGGGAGCGACCAACTCGAGGAGTTCCCTCGTCGGTGGTCTACCCTGAGGTCTCACGCCGAGAGCCTCTTCCGGCACGGAACCGCGAAGCGTCAGTAGTTCCGACGTACGAACGATAATGCGGTACTGACTGCCGTCTTTGCGAATACTGATAGCCACCGGTCCGAGTTGTTCGTCCATTCCGAACCAGTTTTGATGTTCGCGTCCTGAATACAACGGATAGTCATGACTCTTTCTTCTCATCTCTCGTTTCACGACGATAATCGAGCGAAGAAGCATGAATAAGGATAACGGGAAATTTACCCAGAAAATATCGTCTGTAATAGTGTGCACCGTCGTCGACGCTCTCGATGGGCAACGGTCGTTTCTGCAGCGGACAAGTTTGTTTCCACAGTGTCTCGCCGGGCGACGGTTCGAGAACCGACACACCGTAGGCGAGGGATGGCCTGTGAACCCCGTTTACATTTGGACATCGTGTGAGACCGACCTCGCGTTCGCCCTCGCCGCCAATTTCATTACGGAAGAAGGGACAGGACTCCAGCAGATCGTTACCTATTCAAATAGTTAATTTGCATCGTACAGAGATGTAATGAAAATCGATAGTGACGGGTCCGCAAGTCGGGTAGAAGCGAGAGTTACTGGAAAATTTGCAAATTAATTCGATCGCGGGTAAAATTCTCGCGTACTTTTTCCATCGCCGGCGTCTTCCTCCGGTGCTTCGTCGGGGGTCGAAGCTCGAAGAGCGCTCGCCGCCGAGGCTCCCGTGGCGGTGTTTCGTCGTCTGGCCAATAAGATTCCCCGAAGCTTCGCGGCGTAGCCGAGATTGGCGGTGAGCGATTGGCAATCGTAGTGAGCAAACGCGCGTCGCCGGTGCCGTTCCTCGACGTCCGCCGATACGACGGGACTCGTGCAGGCATCCTCGACGCCGCGCGGAGGTTTTCCGCCCCAGAGACGATTCAGCTTCAGGCGCAACTTCGGACTGGAACCCGTTGGACCGCAAACTTCGTCTGTGTCCGGCGATTGACCGTCGTGTATTCGACGCAGATAATCGCTCGACACCGGACTCCGCTGATCGGATGGACGGAAGTCTTGGAGCATCGCGAATAGATTGTCGCCTACTGACACCGATTGGGCAACGACGTCGATGCTTCCTAAAAAAGTATAGAATTTAGTTTTTTTTTTATTATGAATTAAACATTCTAATTGGTTCTAATGGAAAATCAAAATGATTCAGATTATTCAAATATTATTATTATTAAAAATGCTATACTCATGTGTAATAGAAATCTATTCTTTTTAATTTCAAGTGATTTACATAATAAATGAATATGAATAAAAAACGATTTTATTTCGTGCAACGCTGCTGATGACAATAGCGAGGAAAATGAGAACAAGAAAGAAATTTTACGTACCGTGAGATCCATACTCGCGTCGAAGCGGTGTCTCGGGTATCCGAATATTTGGATCCGGTCCGTGCGGCAATTCCAGACTGGAGTTTGATCTGTGAAGAGCGAGGCCTCGGCCGACTCGGCTTACCGGCCCGCCGTTGCCTCCTCCACCACCTCCTCCGCCGTTTACCGGAAGGCTCGCGATCATCTCGTCATTCTGTCGACACATTGTAGAAAAAAAATGATGATAATAATAATTATCTTCGAAACAGAAAAAACATGTAAAGGAGACACGCGAGTGTGCGCGCGATAATAAAGAAAATTGGGGTCAGCGACAAATAGCGTTGTGTCGGTGATCGATCAAATTCTAGGACTTGCTGTATCCCCCCCGGTCGGAACGTCATAAAACGAGATCGCGACCCGCGTATCTGTAGTTTCTTCTCGGGAGAGCGCAGCGACGGGAAAGACCCGATGAGCGTGGATCTCTCCTTAATGATCGTTATACTTAATTGTACGAAACAGCTTCACGAGAAATACCGCCAATGAGGAAAAAAACTACATATATATCTATATAAAAGAGTAAAGAAAGAAAGATACAACAATTACACGGTATTACCAGATGAGTAAGATAAAGAGCGAGCCAGGTCAGCTATTAAAAGGCTAAAGCCGGCTCAAACGACTTTCCAGAAGAATATACCCGGAGACTGGGATAAAAATCGTTCGAGTTTCACCCATCATAGATGCTGGCGGATTGTTCGCGTGGAAAAAAAAACCTCCGTATAGGTGCGCAGGAGTAACATAGTTCGAAGGCTCTCGTGAAATTCGAATCACCGAGCGACAAGCGGCTCGTTAAAAAAAAAAAAAGAAAAAAAAATAGAGAAAAGTGTTCCCGCCCCTGATTTATCTACGACGATCGTTCTCGTTAACGGCACCATTATTTATCGAGATAAACGGAGTTAAAGCTCCTCTTGTTTAGCGAGCAGAACGGGAAGGACCCGACGATGGTGCTCGGTGATGAAAGCTGGCCAAGCATCAGCCCGGAGCAATGAGCTTGCCTATGCGAAGCGATGCAACGACTCGTGTGCCGGCACGATCCTCGTTGACCCGGATAATACTTTGGTTGACAGGGCACAGAGTGCCTTAGCGGTTGGCTATGCTAAACTTGCGAGTGCGCTTCTACTCTGCCCGCTACTCGTGTACGTGTGTGCTTCTCGCTGTGCCTACGAGGACGAGAGACGAACTCGTAGAACGTACAAAAGTGGGACAGCTAATTAAAGTTGTCACGCCCTTGTCCATAGACCGAGAAAAGCGGTTGATGGACTCCCGACCGGAGCATCACGTATCGCGTTAACTCCCCCAACCCTCACGTGCTGCAAATACATGTTGTCTATAAATACAGTATGTGCAAACACGCTTACGTTGTACATACATTTATTAATAACGCTGGAAGGGCTAATCTCCCCCGGGGGAGGTGCGTGCCGGTTTATTCATCTATTGGGTGGAGCACCGACTCGCTGTCCGACGATAATTAGTGGGAAAAGGTGGTGTGTGCTCCGCTCGGTATCGTTTCTTACGAGCCACTTTTTTGTTTCTTCCTTAATTGGCAGACGAGTGTAGCGAGACACTCGAGATATCCGCGTCACAGAGTTCAAGTTTAGACCCCGAGGTTTCAACAAAAAGTAGAAAGCCTTCTCAAAAATACGAGAAGTACGTGTGCAAGTGTGGTTTTTGAGATGAAAGTAGAATTTTTTTTTGGTGGCTTTTTAATTATTAAACGAAATAAAATTGGGAGAAACTGGCCTCGATTGTACTACGCGCTACCTCCGGCCGTGAGAGAAGAAAGGGGTCATCTTTAGATTTGTTGCATTAGATTATTATTGCATTTTTTTCGTCTTTTTTTTTTCTCGCTATACTTTGTTTTTTCTTACTTCTCCGGCATGGCTCGTTCATGCGACGATGATATACACCGTTTTGTCTGAGCAAAATAGTTTTTCTTCTTGCGAGTATTGCAACATAAACGTTGAAGATATTCGAGCATGAAGCAACAGCCAGAGCAGAGCTCTTGCCTTCTGTGCGCAGTCGATCAAGCTCGCGCACTGCGAAGGGAAGCCGAGGATGGCGCCGTCTGGATTCTCTCCTCTCCTAAGAGCCTCCACGTTAATTAGCTTCGTTCCACATCCACGATACCCCGAGAGGATATGTGTTCTTTGCTACATGTTATTTGTGGATTGCTTCCCGCTCTTTGTTTCGAGAAACCCGATGCTCCATCAAACTCTTACCACTGCGTTTGTTCTTCTCGGTTACAACATCCACAAAAAAATCGGGAAATTTGCTCCGTTCCCCAATATTTGTTGCATTGAAGACATTATTGTAGCTCTTGCGGAGAAGACAATGCAGATGTTACATTTTCGTTCCTCAAGAAGCTTCGTTACCGTCAAAACGTCTTTTTCGAATTTGCTATATTAAAGTGTTTCGAACGTTCCATGAATGAAAATATTATCTTGCTAGATTAGAAGATGATTCCCTTTATTTAAATTATTAACAAATTTTCATGATGATCCTAAAAATTGCTTGTAATTCCAGTTCACACTTTATTTTCGACAGTGTTAACCGGTAAAGCTCTTCTGTACTTCGTAATATGTGCCAGAACATTGGAATGGTCTTTTTTTCGCGTCCCCTTGATCCTTTTCGAGGCGTGAATAGGGATTTTCCATCGATGAATGAATTGAACAACGAAAAAAAAAGAACCTGCATACTATGAGTCTGAACTGAGAATAGCCCGGGGGCAATGAAACAACCCCGTTGGGTGACAATAACCGGTGTTGGAACAGGGATCGAAGTCCCGGAAGGTATTCGGTTCTCCGAGCCGCTCTCGGGGCTCCTCGTGGACCGAATGAGGGTCCGGCACTCTGAGCTGCAACGGACATTCCACGGATTCCTCGCATTACTTCTGGAACCCGGGCGAAGTGCCGACGCGAGACCGCCGCCGACGCAGGGACGCCCGGTTGCATATTTGTGTGTGCCGTCCGGCGCGTCGATCCTGCGGGCCTCTCCACGCCTATCTTCTTCTCTACTCCTCTCTCCCACGTCGTCCCGCATGTGCCGAGAGACCATTTCACATACATATTTATGATGCGTATTTAGGTGTAGAGAGTTAAGAAGAGGAAAAAAAAAAAACTCACGGTTCATGCATAGACTGGATAAGTGTGCGGGTATCCACGAGTATTCCATCGTGGAAAGAAGTTTCGGAGATTACGATGAGAATGGATAATACAGACTCTCGACTAGAGAAACATCAGCATTTTCGTTCGGAACGCATGAGAACAAAATTGACGAAAACAATTTATTTCCATCGTTTCCGGTGCATTTTTCTCCCATGAGATATCGAAGCACCAATAAAATAAGTAACATCGATATGAAGAACGGAAAGAAAAAGTGGATTCCTTAAAGCGTTGCCTTGCCATTGTGGAAATAAACCCAGATCTACTCTATTTCTACGAGAAGAAAACATTCACGAGCTTCGGCGGAGTTGTGACTTTTTAAGAAAATAAGATAAGAAGATACCATCGAAATTATTTAGAAAAGATTAGAGAATTGATCGAAGAAATCAAGGAGCGATTTTTTATTATTGTGTTTATAAAAAGAATAAATGACAACGATAGCTTTCGATGTGCGCACGTTTCGCGATACGGAACTTTTTGTTGTCGATAGGAAAATATGAATCTCGAACGGACGATGGGCAATGTTATTGCGATGCAACAAAGAACGAGTAAGGATACATGGTTGAGGTTGTGTACCTCCGTATCCTGTCGGGCTGCAACAGCATCCTCGTGTCTCAGCTATCCTAGGCGTATCGGGTATCTCGGTAGGGGCATACTCGCGGGATGCGATAAGAACAAGAGAAAGAGATGAGAACCGGTATCCCCCGCGCGACCGCGTCTCCGGATACGCGATTCATATACTATATTCGCGTATACTATAAAGACTCGCGATAAGCACTTTCATTCGCGAATGAGCGCCGAGAAAAGCACGTATTTTTTGTGACTCAAATTATATTCCGGCCAACCGAAAAAAAGAATGTTCAATTATAATTTTTCGAAAAACTCAAAAAACTTTCCAAACATTGATAACTTTTCGCATGGATTTAAATATTCATAATAATTAATAATAATCATCATTACCGACAACTAACTAGCTAACTTAATTGATTATTATTATTTATTAAAAATTATTCCGCATAATTAATCATTTCAATATATTTTGAAAAACGTGTATAAGTTACTATCGAATTTATCAACCTTATGTCGGGAACTCTTTGGTCTCGCGGAGCGAAAATAATATATAGATATCCAGAGAGCGAACTTCCGGTATATGTGTACAAACGGAAAGTATGTCTGGTTGTCTCGTGGCACCGGAAGTGAGAGAGGCGCGTCCGTATACTCGAAACGAATTAGCCTCGATTAGCGTTGACGAAAAAGTTCGTGCACGACCGAAATGGAAATGGCCTCGACGAGAAACGAGAAGGGGGATAAGAATTTCTCGGTCGAAAAAAGACAAAAGTTGCTCTTCGCTATTGGCACGGATAAATCGGCTGTTACGATCAATCGCGGAGAGCCCGCCGCGTCAGCTGATACGCCGAAGAGCGAAAGACTCGAGTGCCGGGCCACACCGGACCAGCGTGTAACGTTAGCCGGTGTATCGGATGACTCTTCGTCGTCTTCTCGGTCGTCTCTTCTCGTGCGAGCCTTTCGACGCTCGTTCGGCCGACGCGTACGAGAAGTAAAGCATAAGCATCGGGAGCGCGGCATGCAGAGCGCGAGGGGAGAGAGGACGAGATTGTTCGCTTCTCTGGCCGCTGATGCGAGTCGCCTTGCATTCGTTATGGGAATGGTCAAGGTGCGCGGCGACCGCAGCGAAAACACACGAGATACGTCGTCGTCGCGCACTTGTCGCGCTGAGCTCGAACCATCGGTGGAAAGTGCAAAATTTTGCTCTCGCGATGGATACGAAACGAATTGTTCGTTTCGTTTTCGATCGCGTCTACCGGTATACGCTATAATCACGTGAATATATGTGCCCATGGGCGTTCTATTAAAAAAAAAAAAAAAAGAAAAAAAAAAAAAAACAGAAATAATCATGACACAGAATTTTACATTCGCTGGCCGCGCGCACGTTTCGCGCTATGCATGCCTCTTCCACGCCGGCGAAGTGAGGCTCGCTCTCGGATATCTGCTTCGATAGGTTTCACGGATGGACTGCTACGAATGCCGCTGACCCAACGTGTGCGGAGTCATTCCTCTTTTCTCTCCACTGTTCTATCCCACTGGCACCTCACGCTTGGCAATGTGTCGGGGATGGTCAGCGCTAATGTGCTCGGCGACTCTGACATTGCACGAATGAATGAATCGTCGAGTCTCGTCGCGTCCGCACACCGACGGAATTGTCGCCGATGCGAAATGACAAAAGGAATGACCGAATCATTTTATTTACGCGAGATCGATAACGAAAAACGAGACACTCAAACATTGGATCCCGCGCGATACTAGCGCGCTACGGGTGGGAGGCGGCTGTGAATAATCCGTGACGAATCTCGAGCCACAAGAGTTTTCGTGTACCTCGATAGAGCCCTCAAACGCATTCCATAATCGCGCGGTATCCATCGACGCATCCGCACGTTAGAGTCGCAATATGCATAATGAAACTGCAGCGACGACGCTCGAACAAGTTATGTAAATAACACGAGAAATTCTTGTATGACGCGTGTATGGCTCACCGGTTCCGCCGATCCTTCGAATAGTTTCGTGGCAAAGAAAAAAAACGACCTGGTAAATCTACGTGACAAAGTGGCGCCTCGAGAATTGAGACGAATTTTGAATTTTTATTTCTCAAAAACTGTAAGAGATGATGAAATGAATTTTGTTTTGAAGAGAAGTTACATATACTCAAAGTTTTACGAAAAAAAAAAAAAACAAGTTACACTTTCGGTGGGGCTATTTAAAATTGTTAAACTGTTGCCAAAGAATCGAATCGATCAATTAAACGTGAATCGAATTGCAACATTTTTTTTTCTCAATCTACGTATCTTTTACTAAAAAAATTCAGTTTATTGTCCTTCAAAATTATAAAAAAAAAAAAAGACATTAACCTCGGTGCTCCGCGCCCCCTTAATTTACTTCGCTTTGCGCGCCGTCTCGCCAGTCTTTCGCCCGCGCTGATTTCGTTGTATCTGAATCACGTACGGAGGATTAACAGGCTGAGCACTCGGACGGTTGGAACGCTTGGTCGAAGTATAGCTCTCTCTCCATGCGAAGAGATGCGTCGCGATGCGTAGCTACTAGCCAATCATTTCGCTACATGACGCCCCGAGCGCTGCGTTCCTCGTCTCCCGAACCGATATCGATGTGCGTTTATTCTCTTATAGGAGAAAACGATTGCGAAGAGTCGTCTCCCCTCGTCGGTGGCAGTGGAACAACGGCAAAAAGTGGATCACCGTGCGCGCCCGTACACGCAGCGGGGACGAGATCTCGGGAGTCGAAGACGAGCGCGGATATAGTATGTATAGTATGTATACAGAGAAAGATAGGAAGAGAGCGAGAGGCTATCCCCAGCAGGCCGGGGCTACTGTTGCGCGCCGGTGTTTCATTCCTGAGTAAACTCGAAGCGCGCGCATCTCTAGTCTCGGATATATGCCTCTTGCGAAAACGAGACGGATTCTGCAGTCATTGACCATGTAATAGTGTATTCGAGACAATCTCGCGATCGCAATCGAACGAGAGGCGATCGAATAAATTGCAAACGAAGATGATAAAAGAAGAACTTCGAGTATCCCGGTAGGTCGGGCTCGCGAATGACGAATACTTCGGTCGTTCGATTCTCGCCGTGTGAATCCAGAACGATCGAGAGGAACGGGCCAGTGACCGCATGAGCAAGACTCGGGCCGTGCGTCTCTTCGAACTCGCTCGAGTCGAAGCTTTGACTTCTCGCGTATCTCTCGTGTGCCAACACAACGCGCGAGACAGGTGGTGTTGGTGGACGCGTAGTACTCTATACGCTGTCCCGTATTAGCCCATCGAGCCTGTGCGAATGCAATACGCGCCTCGAATCGCTTCTATATTCACAAGAATATTATATATACGTATAGGGAGATATATATAGCGCGCAAGTATCAACGATACTCTTGGGCTCGGTTTGCCTCTACGCTGGAGCTACTTCTTGATTCTCGAGTCTCGAGCGTCGTGGGAAAAACGGTCGCGCCCCTTCGAGCGGTCTCGCACCTCGACCGAGGCGTCACGGGCGTGTGCGCTTTCAGCAGTGAAGAAGTGTACTCGGAAAAACCACACTCGCATTGCTCTCGCGGCCAGAGAACGTATCTTATGGAGGACACGGGAAAGCGGTCGCTCCCGGCTCTCCGGCTCTATTCTACGTTTGATCGAAAGGCGCACTGCGCGATTTTCTATACTCGCACGGGTCCTCATATAGCGCGACAAGACCAATTCAAGGAATCCGAGATATCAAAAAATCGAAATATCTATCTTGTGCTCTTCATACATTTAACGGAAAATATACGTATGGATACTTTTCCATTCGATTTTTTTTAATGGTTCCCAGTAACAGAACCGCAAGAAATTCAAGGTCAAATAAAAAAATTCAGATACTCTAAAATTTGGACAAAAAATTGTGTTGGGAGAACATCGGATGTCCTTGAATTTTTCTTTAACAAAAAGATCAAGTTTTTCTTTGATGGAAAATTCAAGGGCATTCGATTTATTTCGGGAACTAGCGGCAATACGAGAGGGAAGGGTCATATTCAGACAGAACACGAGAATCTTAGAGTGACTGTTGATATCTCTTTGTACTTTCTTTACTCGCAAGTGAGTACACAGAATCGCAGGGAGGTCGAAGCTTTGGACGTATGATTACACTTCGAGACACGACTACGAATAAATCTGTACGTCGACGACAATGGCAAACGACGAGAGAATCATTCTAGCTGGGAGACGAGATGCTCATACGCGAAAGAGTTTATATCGGCAAAGTGCTTTTACGCGTCGTATCAACGGCCGCGGAAGCTTACACCATTAAATCACTACCATATGCGCGAGACCAACGGGAATGATTAATTTTCAGCTTCTCAGCTCGCGATACAACTTACCGCTTCTCATTTTCATCACTTTTCTTTCATACTTATTCGCGCACTTTGTATAGTCAGTACAATAAGTGCATAAAGCAATATTCAATACTTATATTGGAAAGAAGAAAAAGAATCGTAGAGCATCGAGCAAGACAGTATAACGATTGTTATTCGTCGTTTTGGTGGAACGATTGTACCAAAAATGGATGCTGCGAATTTCTCTTCTCGATATAGCGCGCGAAATGGACAAAGAGAGCTCTAGAGATCGAAAGCCGCGAGTCTACTCGAGCATCGTTCACTCTTTCTGTTAAATTTCTATCCTCATCGTTTGTAACGTTAACGCGCGTCGTCTGTACCCTCAATGCCACGCGACGAGAATCATAGCAGGAGAGAAATGGCAGTAGCACCTGCAACAAATTTTTTTGCCCCTTTTTTCTCCTCTCGCTGGCGGTAGGCTGCTAAAGGCAAGGGATTCTCTCTCTTTGCGCTACGAGAATCTCGGAGGAGGTCTCACTCCCGCATGCCCCGAGGAGGGAATACCCTCTGTAACATTCTCGTGGAGTTTTTTTTTTCTCATTTTTTTTTTTTTGCAACGCCTCGTCTCGCCACTGTATACATATTACCGCAGTATTATTATACTGTGAAAGATTCGTGTTGTATATAACGCGTAAGCTCGGTATGGGAACGTTGCTAGAAGAACGACGAAGTGAGATCCCGAGCGTGGTCGGCGAGGACCGCGTGTGCGAGCGCTCCGACTCGTTGCCAGGGAATATTTCGCCCTCCCCCGAGCTCCGAGCATCCATACCATTATTATAAATTAAACATAACAGCGCGTATATGGATGCGCGTAATCTCGCAAGAGAATCAGTGGCGTTACGCATCGCGGCGTTGCGCACCGTTCACGCGCTCGTGATACCATAGTTTGCTGGGATCAACGTGAATAACCGGCGTAAGAAAAACATCGCGAAGAAATTGAGAGAAGAGCGCGAAATGAAAACGTTCGCAGTTACAAGGATTGAAAGTAAAGAATCGATCTCTCTAAAGACCATTTATTTATCCTTGCTCGGAAGCGGATAAATAAAGAATGAGAAGAGTTAAATAAATAATAAATAAAAAGAGCAAAGCACTGAATAATATATTGTTTCACTGTTTATGGAAATGTCGCCTTAAAAAAAGCAGTATCGAGTTTCCGTAATAAAAAATATAATTTCGTACCTTCAGATTGCTATTCAACCGAGATTTTCGATAAATACCATTCTATCCATTCATCGGCCTGCGTCTATTTGATGAACGATTCACTCTATGTGGATTGAATTTTCCCGTGAAACATTAGACGATACGAGAATGAAGAACAATTGACAAAGTGCCTGCGGAATCTATAGCTATACCCTCCATCCCTTCGGAGTACTACGACCGGTATGTATGGGAAGCAGGCAAAGAGGCAAATTTATTCTCGGTTGTGCGGTGAAATTCTGTGGACCAATTTGATCGGAATGCCCGGTCTAACGCGGGCGCATGGTCCTTCTTCTCCTTCCTTTACCACGGGCTCTTCTTCCGCTCTTATACTCTTTATATACCGTCTCGTGCTCTCTCGTCGTCCGCCGAGGGATCTCTCGCTAACTGTGAGCGCAGTGAGAGAAGACCAATGGGGCTCGAGGAATTCGATTGCTCTTCACTCGCTCGCGCGCTCTCTCTCTCTCTCTCGCTTTCTCGACACACCGTGTCTCGATGGTCCATTCGTCGCTTGGATCGGTCTCGTGAGTCACCCCGAGAACGGATTGCACGCGTGTAATTCCGCTGCCTCTCTCATTTTTCTCTCTCTTGCGCTCTCTAGCTTTTTTTATTTGTTTTGCTTCTCTTCTCGTTCTCGACAGCACGCGGCAGCAACGATTTAATACATACCTACCATAGGTACGTAGCGCTCGGCGTGCGTCATTCGCCCACGGCTCTATGGTCCACCTTAAAAACGAAGAGACGAGCCCGAGGGAGACCGACGAGGGTTCGCGTTCCTCGCGAACGTCTGCGCTCCGATCTCCGTCGCGGCGCGATGGCTCTATTGCTACCTCCTATAGAATTCTCCGCTCTCGTGAAAGAAACGAAACCGAGATTTTCATTTCTATGTGTTCCGAATGTTCCAAAACATTAAAAAACCATATTTAGAAGAAATGCCCAGTGTGTGTGTCGCAAAAGAAGTTGACGCGATGACGGGGAAGCCAACATTTCTTGATTGACTTTATCATGGAGACGTTTTGCAAACGATCTTAAGAACGAAATGAGGCGACCTGCAAATGTGAGTTGCATCATTTTTGTGTACATGCTAAACCGCGAGTGCACCTATGAAAGAGTGTTACCGAGCGAGAGAGAAGTATAGAACGATAGACAGAAATAAGGATGGACTGGTGAATGGCTGGTTGAGATATCGCAATTTTCGATGACATTCGACGGGGCGAGCAACGAGAGCAACCGTTGTCGGAGGATGGGAATAAACGAAAGAGCGGAGAGTCCCTTGAGCGAGGGGTCCCTCGCTCGAGATGTTGAACTCTCTTCGTCCCAATGGCGTAGCCGTGTTCCGTAGGGTCGTCGGCTAAACTATACAATGAACGTGCTCCGAAAAAAAAAAAAAAAAAAAAAAATTGTTTATTTCAACGAAAGCGCTGAGAACGAGTTTACGCTTTGAAAAATCGTGTAGCGCAGCAAGAAGTCGTGACACTCTCATTACAGCCGTGGCGAGCAGAAACAGAGATGAATTTTTTTTGCTCGCGGTAACTATTAATTATCATTATAATACACGCGTCGCCTCACCCATCGCGATATATGTCTCGCCGTCGGGGTGTATATGACGCGCTATATAATCGTCGGTAGCTCGAACCCGTCAAGGCCATCGAGATGCTCGCATTGATCACTCCGTGTAACTCACAAAACGTTTCGTATAATTCCTATAATCGCAGTGCCACAGCTTAGTAATCTCATTCGAGACAAAGAAAATGTTTAACATAGATCGATCTGCTATCGACGATAATTATCAATAAGAAGTGCAGGATCACGAGACAAAAAGTAGATGAATGAGCAGTTACGATGGAGTTTTTTCTCTCTTGCTCGCATCGCTCTCGTTTAATTCGATAAAACAGCTCACTTTCCAATACGATTATTCTCTCTACTCCCGCGCGCTCGAAGGCTCAAGAAAAAAAACAAAACAATTCATACCGAGATTTCCTTATATAGATTTTTCGTCGCGTAAACGCCGCTAAAGGACGATCGGCGATGCGCCGGTGCTCGCGGATCGCTAAAAGAGCACCGCGAGTCTTTCAAGAGCACCTGCGACTTCGTAACGGTATATGTGCGTGCGCTACACGCGTGTGTGTGTGTGCTCGCGAAGCTATAATGCTCGATAAGTTATAGCGAGAGAGGACACGAGGGAACCGCGAAAGGGCCTTTCGTTACGCCATTGGAGGAGTAGAGAGAGAAAAGTAATCGCGGCGCCAGCTGTCCCGGGGCCCGTATGAGCTCCTCTCGTCCTTCTCCATTGGCCTCTTCGTTCCCCTCCGGAATCGAGGCATACGTATCGTTTATATTACCACCATAGACACGTGTGTATGTGGCATGCGTATGTGTATTCCGTGCGATCGGTGGTACGTGTATTATAAACACATTACAGAGACGAGACGTCGGGACGAGATGCATTTTTTTCTCCTCTTTCTTCGGCCTCCGAAACCTTTTCTCGGTAATCTCATTTGGGTCAGGTTCCCAAACTATGCGATCACGAAAAGAAGAACCAGAAGCAAAAAACGATCGAGGATCGTCGCTCGAAAATGAGACGCGATGGTGCAATAGATTATCCACGCTGTTATTTCGATACCGATCTTCGCCGATCTCCTACGCTCGTTCGCGTTCCAGCGCTACCGGAGTGCGTGAAAAAAAAGCCAGGAAATACCGATAGCGATAGAATCGAGGGATAAAACGTTTCGGTGGAAACGCGAATTCGTCTTCCTCGATTCGCCAAAGTTATAGCCATCGGCGAGCGCGGGCGTGAGGATGCGAAAAAGCAACAATGGAAATACGGCGCCGGAATGCGGCGCATTGTTGTTTCACATCGCTTCGCGGCGAAGAGAAACGCGAAAGTCTTCGGATAGTTGTAACGATCGGTCGTATATGCAAATAATCGAGTACACGTAGCGCGGGCGGGGATGGGCGCTTTATGAATGTGCGGAGTAGTCTGTTAACGTAACGTCGTGTACGCGATGAGAAACAACGGGTTATCCAGTTAGATTCTTATTCGTGCGGAAAAAAAAGAAAGAAAAGAGAGAGAAAAAGAGACTAGTTACCTTCTGCGAAACTGTGGGAAGTATGGCAAGGAAACATTATCTTTTTCCATGAAATGGCACGCATGGAATGGATATCAGGGCGGCGGTTTATGATGGATAGGCAATTACGAGGGCTTTATCTGCGAATTGCAGTCGCGGGTATTCGAACAATGGGACTCGATGAAGTATCTTCCCTCGCCGGGGACAGCTTCGGTAAATATCTAGTAAACATCGTGCAGTTTCGCGCGATCCTGTTTGGTCAGCTTCTCGCGGCTGTGCTTCCCCTCGAATGCAGTCTCGTGGGAAGAGGCTGGCCGCAGCGGGACGAGAGAAACGACAGATAAGGAAGGAGTAGGCCAGACGTAATACGATGCTATTAGGGATGATTTTTTTTTCTTTCTTCATCCTTGCCTCCGAGACTTAAAAACTTTTGGAGCGTATGCAGCAGCTTGCGCGCAGGGGGATTGACGAAAGGATATCACGTCCGCGCCGCTTACGTTTCTCCGTGTTCGCCGTCGAAGAGAGGGTCGGAAAGGAGGCTAAGCGAGAAAAAGATAGACAAGGGAACGAGTTGCATCCCGAAAGGCTCGGAGTGTTCCAGGTGTGTTTATTCCAGCGAACGCTTTAAGCCTCTTTCGTCGCCGCTACGAAGTAACACAGATGCATATTATGCATGTTGACGCACACACAGCCGGAGTTGGAGTACTCGCTGAGAGAAATGCGTTACGCAACGGTCTCGAGTCCCTCGGGTCACTGACTCTCGATCCTCCCTCGTTCGCTTCAATGGCGTTACACATCACATATGCGGACGATGAAGAAAGAATATTGAAAGGGGTGACGGAAACTGACGACTTCTGCGCGCCGAGAAGATTAATCTACGCTGACGCGTATCGGATTAGTTTGAAACGTTCCGAAGGAAGCCGAATGGAACGAGGTTATTTATTTCTATTGTTTATTCAACGAGGCCACTGCTAACCGCGTAGGTCCAATTCGTCGCAACAACGATGGTCGATTAACTCGATACAAACGCGGTAAACGCGTTACCACCTCGTTGTATCGCCCTCGATTCCCGGTAGTGCCGAGAATTTTCGTACACCCGAGAGCTTGGAAAAAAGGGTAAAGAAACGAGAGGGCGGCATTCGAGGCAGCGGGTATCATTTCGTCGGCGCTCTTTTGCCTTTGCGCGATAACGATTCGGTATTTGTTCGGGGTTAAAGCCGGCGATAGAAGAGACGAAGATAAGGGAGAACACAGTTGTTCCTTGTGTCGATTCTCTACGAACGTCGCGACCCAGGAAAATCCTATCTTGATAATAAAAATTTCTACGAGGCGAGGCATTTTGTCAAAAGGATATCGTTATTATACGAATTTCGTATTCGGTTTTATCTGAGTGATAAATATTGCCGTGCGACATTCAAATTCATAATCGTGTGCGTTGTAACAACACGGCGGAAAGATACAGGAGATTCGTACGAAATGGGCTTCCTTACCAACCTTCCATTGTGGAATATTGTATACTGCAATAAACGTGAGTTGCGCTCCGCGTTCCTCTCCTGACTCAGAGTGAGACTAAACAAAGGAGAATATCCACTACGGCTCGCCATAGCACAGAATGCTAGCCATACTACTTGCTATATACGACAGCGTATAGTAAACAGCGCTCTATCTAATATGCCACGAGCTCACAAACGAGGCATTTACCCGGTCGTACTCCGTCGTAGAAGCGGGAGCACGAGCGGTTTATCCCAGGGGTTGGTCCATTAGCGATACCCTATGCACTCGTGCCTGCTAGTTTATTCCCGACGTTTCTATTGTATTCACTGTAAGATCTAACGACGCAAACTCGGAGATGCTTTTTTTTATTACTTTATAGACCATAACGTCTCGTTGAGTAAATACATGCATGACTCGAACGATCACGAAACATAATCGAAAGACTTTTAAAAATAAAGACCAGAAAAAATTACGGTTACTTCTCAACCAGATGCGCTACAAAAAATTTGGGAGGAAAATAACATACCGGTATTGGATGTTTTGTGTACAATTTCGCGGATATTTGCGTCGTGAAAATATGGAACCTATAGAAAGATTAGTTTTGCCTGAGAACAATTCTAATAAGTCGTCAACAAATTAGTTTAAAAAAAAACTGTTCAACAAACCATCCGGGACAAAAATAGTCGTGATTTTGCACAGAAGATTTTAGAAGAATGAAATAACGTTCATAGAATCCGTTATTTTTAGATAACTTGTCACTGGTTGAAAGTTATGGTGATTTAACATCATTAATAACATCCATAACTTAACCGCGAGATCGCATCGCCCCGCGTCCGCGACATTAAGCATTCATTTTCGAAAACTCCATCACACCCGAGCTCCATCGACAATTAACCAATTATCGTAGATCTCGAAGTGTCGACAAGTTTCGAATTTATTCCCTCTAAGAATCCCGGCTTGCCTCGTCCGCCGAACGAGAATCTCGACGACGCAGATCCCGCGTGTGCGCGCGAGCGTGTGTTAAATATTCTCGAGCGATCTCTATCGTTTTATATCTCGTTGCCACAATGCCCCGGAGCGATAGTGTCGCCAAACAAATTGTGGGCGATCGATCGTGGGCGAGAGAATTTCGCAACACCAAAAATAATATTTCTTCATCTCCTCCCGGGCCCCTTTCCAATCTTCATTATAATCCCGTCATTATAGCCGTCGGTCAATGCGACTTGAACTAATGATCGATGCCTCCGTTCCTTAATGTACCACAATGAAAAAAAAAAATCGTGTTTCAAATAGGTACGATTTGAGCGTAAACGACCATTCGGAGACCGTATGTTTTCGTCGCGACTCGTTGTTCGTCAATTAAAAAATCGGTATACGAATCGGCGGAGCGACGAGCGCGCGGTAGTGAGTTTAATTAAATTTCGAGAGGCAACAGATGCCTTGTCGCGCCGCTGCCGTTGTATTGGTTTTAAGAGATGGAAGGCTCGTGCCACAGCTAGGCCACACGCTATTTGCCCCCGTCGTTTCGGCCCTCGTATTGCTCGTCAGTTGCCGCTGGTCTTCCTCTCTCATATTTATTAATGAGTCCGACGGGGTCCACGGCGCAGTCGACACCGAGAGCCCCCGTGCACGTCGAGAGAAGGTGGAGCACATGCTGTCGATCAAAAAACCGGTGCGATCTGGAAAGCGTATATACCTATTCCGCTTGTAGTGTTATAGATATACCATCGAGGAGAGTTCACATGTCGACAACATATGCGGACTTGCCGTGTTTTTATCCCTCTCCCCCACAGAGGCCTCCTTCGACCCGCGTGTCGCTTTGTCCGCGGCTCTTTATATTACGCACTCACACGTATACATTTGTATAATATAGTATTTTAATCCTTCGCTCTTTCACCGTCGATCTCTCGAATCAACCGACTCGCTCGCTGCTCCGGTACTCCGGTTTTATTTTATTCTTTCGCTCGGGACACGACGATTGTTCTCGACGTAAGCGTGCTCGCGCTCTTTGATTTACAACGCCCCGGCAATAGCATAACTGCCGGACTAAAACCACAGTAGAAAGTACGAGCCATTCTCGTGCGTACTCTATGATTCCGCGCGTTGCTCCAAAAACGGGTTTGCGGTCGCGTGCGTCGCGAGTTGTCTCGAAGAGCTCCAAAGCCCGAGGAAGAAAGTCGCGAATGAAAAAATACGGCAATGACAAACATCGTCTGTAAAACATGCTTCGTTCGGCTTGGTTGCGAGCGGCGCTGCGACGGATCATCGCTCATTCCTGTAAACAACTCTGGGTCTCCGGTATCTTTGTTTTGAGAAGTTTTCTACCGTTAATACAGCGGAATAAATTATGCACCGCGATAATGGGAAGAATCGTGTTTGGAAGGATTTCAACGGGGATAGGCAACGCGGTCACAAAAGTGTTTTGTTCTTCGGTGTGTATTATTGGTCGCTCCTTGCGGCTATTGCTGTTACTGTTGCCGACGATCGTTATAAAACGAGGTTTATCTCTACTCGGTAAAACCACAAGTATTTCGAGGTCAGCGGGCAGCGGCAGCAACGGCCGCTCCGAGACTCTCGTCGGCGCGAGAGGACTTCTGTAACTGCTGCCCGTGGACACATCGTATCGCCGGTAGTACGAGAAGCAATAGTGTGTATAAGCCATAAGATAGAAGCGTGGTAGCCGAAGAGGCAAAGAACGGCTGACGGCGACGAAGACGACGAGAGAAACATTCGCTCCGCGCTGCGCCGCCCGGCCTCGTCGTAGGCACTTCGCTATACTTTAACTAGCGCTACTGGCTTCCACTCGCCGACTCTGTGCTTCCACTACTTGCCAGCTCGGCGATTCGCCTGGTATATTACGTAGTAGCGTTACCGTACGCCGCAGCGCAAACGCTCGGGATTTAACGAGGACTCGTAACGACCCACGGCGTATAACTATTGCCGAAGACCCGCGCTATGTCTGCGTGCACAGATGGACGCCTCTCACTTCGTCCTGGAAGTCGTCAATCGCGAGCCACTTCGCGTTAAAACAACAATTAAAAAAAAATGAAAAAATCTCGGAGCGAATGGAAGTTGATACATTTCCCAGATTTTCACCGTGTAATAAATACTCTATATTAATATTATTATTGTAACGGTGGATTTTAATTAAACAAACAAACAACGGACAAATTTATTTATGACACCTTTTTTTGTTTCCCCAAATAATTCGGTTCCATCTGGGAAGTCTCTCATTTCTAGAAAATTATTAGAAACTTTTACGAGGGAACAAAAGTGTTTTGTAAAGGATTTTCGATAAAAACGCTGTTACACATACAATTAATTCGATTAGTCACGTAAGATCAATTGGAAGCAACGCTGGAAACGATAATGACGAAGAATTCTGTGAATTCTTCCATGTAATACCGGACGAATTCATTTGAGAGAACGTAGTACGGTTTTTTGAAGCGTCATCTGGCAACAGAGAAAATACCCCTCCGGCTGACTCTCTTCGTGTCCTTTCTTCGGCGGGTTCGCGCAAAAAGGGTGGGAGGAGGGATGTACTACGAGAACGCGACTCATCGTACTATTACGCATTGCTCTATAGTAACGGTCTCGTAGTATACTATAACAGCTCGAATGTGCACTTTAGCCAAAACGAGAAGCCCGGCAGTCGCTTTATATTATTTTTCTTCTTCGTTCCTTCTTTCGCAGTGTCTCCTCCTCTTCGCCACCGAAGACGAAGACGTTGCCGGTTGGTTCTTTGTGCGGAGGAGAAGAAAGACAAAGAGGCGAAGGAGAGCAACATCGTGGGCACCGGAAGTCTCCCCTTGACCGTCGACAACGGGTCGCGCGCTTGTTTTTGTCTCTCTATACCCCTCGCTATCCCCTTTCGTTCCTCTCGATCTACCGTCGCACTGTTACTTTTATAAATCTCCCACGTTTCTTCGTTGTCTTCTTCTACCCTCGATTTCACTGCTTACTTCCAGATGAGGTGACCGGAGCGACGATAAGAGGGAAAACGCGAGAGGCTTCCACGCTCCTTTTGCGGACTGGCTGTTGTTATTTTGTTCTCTTCCCTCCTATTATTCTGTACTTAGGCCCCTTCTCGGATTTTCTTCCCTCACGGCAAACTTGCGGGGCATCGTCGAGGATTTTATTCCGAGACTCTTCGGCGCCGATCTCGACGAGCCGAGCGTAATTCAGATTAGCGCAGGAAGTTCCCGTAAGGTAATTTGGGGTCAACGATTCGGTTCTAGTGATCATGAACTTTCGCACTGTTCTTTTTTATCCTCCGTGAATGAAGAAAATTTAGAGTTGTTTTTTTTTTTTTTTATATTGGTAAAATTTTTTTTTTTCAAGCCGAAACATAGAGTTAATTTTTCGCGATTGCAGCCACGAGAGGATGCAACTGCCTCGTGCGCCAACGCGTCCACGGCAAAGCCCCGCGGTGTTCTCCCACGGCCAGGTCTCTCGATATTCTCGTCTCGTCTCGTCCCCCGAGCCGAGCCCACCGGTAATCGTCGTGGCGTGTTAATAGATCGAAGCTCGAAGGTCGGCGTGTCTCACTCGCCTTTTGCCTTCTACCTTCTTTACTTTTTGCCGTGGCCGAGGGTTCTCCCCGATCTTGACCATCGGCTCTGTTACACCGAGTCCACTAGGCCATTATATATATATATATATATATATCCACTACACCGCGACTATATTCGTTCGGTCACCGGAACGAGACGCGCGAACGGTGCCGGCTCGATTACGATTGTTTCAATAAACGATCGCCGCCACTGCCTACCGATCGTGAAATATCTAATGCACGGTCTTTTCTAACGAGAGAACTTGACGGAGAGTGCAGCTTCGCCGATCGTAGCGGAAAAGTAATGGCTCAATTGCAAACGTTTCGCTAGGAAATAGAAAAAAAAACAATGACTGAAGTTACCGAGATGAATACTTTTGATGCAAATTCCACGTTTGCACCGCACGACGTCGAATCGAGTTGCGTAAGGAGAGAAAAAAAAAGCCGACTTGTTCATGCGTTCCGCTGGTAGCTCCAGCGCGTTCCCTTATCCTAACCGGTGATCTATCGTTCTCGGCTCGCCTGCATTGCGCGAGGACTCTACTCTGTGGAACAACGCGATGTTACGTTCGACGTAACGATTCGTGTCCGGTACGAGAGGGAGACGGAGAAAGAATGACCGAGCGGGAGCGAGCGAGAAATCCAAGATATACTCGTATCCGGTACCTATAGTATTGTTTTATACTATAACGTACTATAGATCCCTCTCAACTGTATTTCACACTGGCGTCTTTAACTTCTTCCGGATACAGTCGGGTTACGAACGACTTTATTTCGATTCTTTATCGGCAACTCAGGAACGTTAAGAAGACACTTATGACCCGCATACGCGCGTGTCAATGGACGAATAAAAGAAATTAGGGATTCCTTTGGATCTTTTGCCGTTTCGTGCAGCATCGAGAAAAGTTTACGAGGTTATTAGAAGCGCTCAAGGAGCCTGCATAAGCGTGATATTGTAAAAATTCTTTTTTTTTTTATTGCATAGTCTTATTACCTTGAGACTTTGAAGAGTTCTACGGTTCTAGTCGAAAGTGAGATTTGGAGAGCATTTCGAATAGTTTGAGAACTATTCGAAATGGAATAGGAATCTACAAAAATCAGCTTCATAGAAGCTGCTAGAAAAGCAATTACAGAGCAATTGCGGAGCTGCAATTTAAAAAAATGACCGGGATATGAATTGTTTTTTTCGACGCTCAGTGAAGCGATTTTTTTCAATAATAATTATTTCATTGGTTTTTTAATATTTCTCTTAAAAAAGAACTTAAATTTGATGAGACTATGTACTAGACGATTTGGACGGAAATTCCCGACTGCGTCATCCTAAAATTCTCATTGAAAAAGAAGGTTGTCAATCGACCTGTTTTTAGGCCCCAATCTTAGACAAACGTTTCAACGTTGTGTTATAATAACAACAAAGCACTCGTTTTCGACCGAGCAATGTTTCCGAGGTCTCGCAAAACGACGAGGAAAACTTTCTCTCCGCAATAAAGTATAGGAGTCTCTTTCGTTGAGCGTCGGCGTCGACTGTAACAATCTAACAGAGCTAATAGGCAGTCGGAGAAGACGAGCACGAGCTTAGTCACGAGAGCGTCTTTTCTTTCTTCTCGTCCCAGCGGTCTCGACTCTGTGAATTTGCGGGTGTGTTTGTTTGTGTGTGTGTCTCTCTCTCTGCCCCCGCAATACAAGATCCGCGATTACTCAATCGTATTACAGCCCGCGAGGTGAAATAGCTCATGGTAAAGTACACGCGTAACGTTAACGAATACCGAATAACGATATGTGTTTAACAAATAGTCACGCAATGTGGATATGAAAAAAATAAAATTACTACACATTATTCCGTGGCCCAGATGACCCTCGGAGCGTCGGAGCATAGAAGAAAAAATATATACAATCGCAGCCTCCTTTTTTCCCTCTCTCGTAGCGTTACGATTTTTTCCGTTATAATTCTCGGCGAAACTTGCTCGTCGACGATACGTCAACGTGCGGCAATTAACGAGACTCTTTGAGCTTCGAGAATCTTGATAAAGCCCTTCTCGATTCATCGCAACGGTGAGTCGCGTCTACGTCGGTTACTACGAAACGTGTGGAACACACGCCTTTTATCTTGCGCACGGTTATCAGTTTCGAGTATCGCGAATCGTTCGAGAGATACGCGGACGACGACAGTGTGAAGAGAAAAAAAAAAATTGAATGATGGATGAGATTGAAAGTGATAGAAATGTATCATTCACAACGATCGCAAGGTCGATAAATCTATTTTTATTTTGTTTTTCTGACTCATTTGAAGCGGGGAAAATTTTCCTAATGTTACGCTCCTCGCTCACCCTGATATGTGATATGGGAACAGTATTCGCTCGGCAATCAGAATTTCCAGAGGGAACGGGAAGCCGGCGTAGTGCAACGCGAAGCGGGCCGTGAAGCACTACGAGAATCGTCGAACGATCGACCTAATTTTCCCAACGATACGATTCGTTTTTTTTTCCGCATATGAAAATCTGATAAATCACGCGAAACATGTAGCTGAGGATACAAAGCATCGGATACAGCGATATATTTCGAGAGGCGCAGCAGATGCGCGAACAGAGCTACGGGGTGCGCGCAGGTGCTCGCCGCGTTCTCGAGAAAAAGAGAAAAAAAGGAACGTTCCTTCTGTGGCCTCTGTAACAAAGAGACCCAAATCCACGCCCCGCGTTTCCCGATGCTCCGGGACTGCCGAAGAATGCGATGAGCTGCCCGATCATTCCCAATGCCGGCTATATTCGATTAACGCCAAATGCAATTAGTCGACGTATTACTGCGCTTGCATAGAAACGAGGCACAAGTATCGTTGCACCGATGTCATAGAATTTCGAAACAACGAGAATCCTTCGCCGGTCGCGCCGGTTTGACCCAGAACGAAAAATCAGAACGGACTTAATCCCAGCTGTGAGGCTCTCGCGTTCGTACGACTTCGCGTATACCCGTAGTCCTTCTCTCTTTCTCGAGCATTCACACAGAACGAGAGAACGAGAGAATAATGGAATGAAGCCACGGGGATAGAAAGAACGTACAGAGGCGCGGATTCCGCTCGACACACTTTTCGTATCAAATTTGCGTTTTAATCGAGAATAAAAATTAATCAAGATCATCGTCGACCTTTAAATCCTATCGTAACAGCGCGATTGGATCGCTTCGCGGTACGCGGACCCAATGTCTAATTAACGCGTTAATCCCGCAGCGCATTTAATGGCTCAGAAACGTACACGCTCCGTACGTTTCGTTTTAAGGCATTCCGTGTAGTACAGTCAAGTCAATCGAGTATTACTCGGGTTTTGATTGAAAAAATTAATTTTCTTGTTGATCCGTCTATAACATTTTGATATTATTATTAATATTATTGATGAGTGTTCGTAAATTCTCTTTTAATCCCACGAAAACTTGATCAACGTCAGACTGTACGCTGGTACAGAACCGCCCTAGTTCTCACGAGTTTTTCTCTCTTCAAGCGTGTGCAAAGAATTTTCGAAGCATTAGTGCCCGATTGACTCGACTGTACCGCGAGAACTCTCCGAAGATCCGATCCTCAGTACGCTGTTAGTAGCGTACAGCAATACGAGGAAAAAAAAATCCGATGTCTTCGCGAACGTTTATTGAGAGGACAAGGATTATCGATGATGCAGTCACTGTATAAAGGCTCGAATAGATCTACACGCGTACGGGCCGTTCGACGTTGCAAACGCACGTAAAAGCTCCACGAGAGAGTTCTCGGCTCGGTTAACGCGGAGGCTAAACGACAAGCGTGTCCTGTGCGAGAAAACGGCAAGAGAGGTAGGGATACACGCCTCTCGCGTGGACGGCGTCGTGTGCTGCTTACGCTTCTGCTTCTGCATGCTGGCGAAGGGGAACCACAGCCGAGAGCACTGGTATAGTAAATGCGTACGAGCGAGGCGAGGTGAGCGCAGTGACTGCCTTCTCCTCGATGAAGTTCCGTTACTCCGGTCTCCGGCGCGTTTCTCGTCGATGCTCCGGGCTGTGGCTGCGGTGCTTCTCCACTCGCCGAGGCCTAACTCAACCCAGAAGGAAGAAAGGACGACGAGGAGAAAAGAGGGATCTCGGCGTGGAAGAATGAATCTGCCGACGATCTGCAACCGCAGCAGGCGCGTACTATTACGCCCTTTATAACTTCCAACCTTCCCCGAGAGCTACCAGTTCGAAAGATTCGATCCTTCTCGGATCCCGTTTCTTCTTTTTTTCCTTCGCGGCCGGCATTACACGAGAGAAACATCGGACTAAGGAGCGAAAGAGAGAGAGAGAGACCTCGAATGCCGCGCGAAGTTTATCGTACAGGCCTTTTCGTCGCTGAATAAACCCGCGAGACCCGGCACGAAACGACCCAGTGCCACTGACCTATTGCGAGACAGTTGCGTCTCCTTTTCTGCATTGTTCCTTTCGAAAGCCAATTTTCTAGCATTAAAAAATATAAAAATCTCATTGTGTCCAACAAGATCTATAGAAAAAATACAAAAATATAAATAGAATGGTACAGGTAACGAAATCCAAATAAACCGACAAAAATCAATTAATCACATTTTTTCATCATTTATCTATTAATCATAAAAAATTAACATAAAACTTTACAACCAATAATATATAGATCTTGTTGTATTGAAGATTTTTATATTTCCGTTTATAAAAATTGATTTGTTATTTATTATCTTTATCTTCACAACAAACGATGGGTCAACGACTGCGAGATTCACGCGATCTGGATTTCGCATCGTGAATTGCACAGCTCGTCGCTCGGGGAGCCGTCTCATTAAGTGTTCCTTTGATTTTTGTTTGCGCATGAGCTAAAGTCGTTCGGGCTTTTACGCTCGAGCTCTATGATAGCCGAGTTCCTGTACGCGGAATGAGTTATGTATATAGCGGTGTGGTATATACGGAAACTCCAACCAAGTGCGTAATTAAGGTACTCGGGCGCGCGCGGAAGCTCCGTCGCGTTGCATCGCCAACAGTGTCTTGCGTGCCAGGTGACGTTCTGTTTCAATGCGAAACTTCCCTCTCTCTCTCTCTCACTCCGCGGCCACGTGTCCTTTTGCCTGTCGCTCGTTCGCTCGCTCTTTCGCGTTCCCCTTTGATATAACTTTGCCTCTCTGCAAGACGAGCGCGGGGCTCTCGCGACGAGGCACGAGCAACTTGGTGATGCTTTACAGTTAGCCACATGCTGCGCCCTAACAGTACACTCGCAGAGTCACTCGATTCAGAAAGGATTTATGAAAAAAAAAAAAAAAGGGGGAAGACTTCGTACGAAACGCGAAGAAAAAAATAGGATGCAGGATGTACGCACGTTGAGCGTGACGAGGCACGAGTATCGAGCGCACAGGGTCAATGCGATCGCGCCGAGTCGACAAACCGCGCTCGTATATCTCGGCATATGCTCATTATAATATCGCGATAATGCGAGTGGTTTTCCGCGATAAACTCGCCGATATCGACGCGGACACACGCGCGCGAGTAGCGCCGATTGGCAAACTTAACGAATCCTCGTTTAAAGCCAATTCATTGATGCTAAGTAATTTCTTTATTTTCGTCATTTCGCCGGTCTTTCAACATTCAATATCCATTCGCCCCCCTCCGTCGCTGTTCTCAGCCTATCTCGGCGCGTCTATGGGCTTCGGGGCCCTCTTGCATGTACTCCTGATTATTGCAACCTCTCCTTGAGATCTCGCAATGCTCGCGCTAATGCAGTTGCGCGCGCGTCAGCACTTTCAACGAGGTGAATACAGGTATAGCGGCCGTATGCATATTAGTCAGGTATTACCACTCGGGTATTATAAGGAGCCGCTGTTCGCGTATAGCCGAGCGATCGCCGTATCGGCTCGAATACGAGCGTTAGCTCAATTCCGTTCGGCTCAACGCAACTCTACTCTTTAATATTAGAAGACACGTTGTGTACATAATCTTTTTTCAATTATGTATCTACCAATTACTTGTGATTTAACTATACCACATTTTTTCTTATGTTACTTTAAGATTACATTTTATGTATTTGTTTGCAAATTTGATTCTTCCCTAAACTCGTTATTATGGATCTACAACGGAAAAGCGATGTAGACATCAGCCGATCAGATCGAATAATCATTAGAGCTGACTGATCGATTCAACATCACTCGCTGGCGTAATCAGGAGCACGCAACTCAATGTATCGGAGGAACGAGCGCCGCGAGTGCGGGCACGCACGGTCGTGTGAGTTCTGCTCTCGGATTTGTATATGTATGTATATAGATCTGTGTAGATGTAATACATATGGGGGGGGGGGGGGGGTTCTTGCGGACGTAGTACTCCACATCGATGGCAAACGGAGCTTATTACGCAAACAGGTTGCCTCTCCGTCCTGCGTTTTCTTTTCCACTCGATTTGCACGCGGCAAATTGCCGGAGCACACGAGGAAAATTAGAGAACTCGAGTAACAATTCGCACCACTTGAAATTGAGTTCTATACCTCACACGATACTCTCCAGTGTCGGTCTATCCGCTCTACGGTTATTACACCGGTTTGTAAAACGAGCCGTTCGATGCACTCGATAATTCTTTTCAGAGATATTATCAGTTATATGTAATATCAATGCGCGCGTAGGCACGATCTTGTTCGATAGGAAACTAAATCCTTTTTCGCCTCGAGAGAGACTCACGTGTTTTTTTTCTTTCGTAATTTATTTATCGCTCGACGTCACAGTGCAAACGCAGTCCGAGTGGCGACTGACGATTCCCCGTACGAAAACCCTCGCCCCGTTAGAGTCAACTGCGCTTGATAAATTATCATGCGTCTCGTTCGGCGTCCTATAATTGTCGGAGCTCCGAGAGCCGCTTGCAGCATACAACGACCGTTTCCTGCCACGCGATAACCCTCTTCAACCGTTTCTAATGTGTGCACTAACAAACCGCGTATTCGTTACAACCGCTCATACACACGACAACGACGAACTTATCTTCTCGTTTACCCCCGAGGAGGCCCCATCGGCGACTGTGCGCCTCCAAGACAGGATACAAGTTCGTTCGAAACGATAGACGACTAATTAATTAGGGCCGGACGGACCGATTGACCTCTGGGAAATCGTGGATCGCCGGCGCACCCGCGACAAGGGGTTCAAAGCCTCTCTCATACGCGTCCTCGAAAAATGCCTACCAACAGGAAATCCATTGGATAATATCCAACACAATTAAGCCTATCCAGTGTCTCGGGACGGCAGAACAAAAATATATTCATATATGTGCATAATCATGGTGTCTCGTGAAAGGTTCGTAAAAAATTCAAGAACATTGTCGGGACCTTCCCAGGACATTATTCGAGATAGTCAAGGCCATCTGAGAAAGGTAAAAATAAATGAAATTTGAATAAAACAATGTTTTTTTTTCGGTTGAGATTTCAATACGAAGCTCACAATTGACTTTACTCTGAACCCTTACGTACGGAAGACTTTTTTCGACTTTTTTATATGTGGAAGGCACATATAACATTAGATTCCTCCGCTGATAATAATACGAAATTGTGGAAAAAAAATCTTCTAAGCCTCAGAACCGGATTAAGACGACGTTAGAATTTAATTCGGAGTTTTTCACGATATTTTATAGTTACGCCGACTATTTGAATGACTGGTGAAAAATTGCCTGATTGAAAGTTTTTTGAAAATCGGAATTTTAGGACATGAATAGAAATTCAATAGCCAAAGGAGCAACTCGAGGATTCTTCGGACCATTTCGAGAACAGAAAAAAATTCGAGAATATTTTCAGAGCTTCCAGGAGATCCAATACCACGACACCACGATAATAGGAACGGAGAAAGAAAAAAACCGACCGGAAAATTAGAATTCACGCGGCAGTTCCCTTCACTTCCTCGGGCCGTGAATGAGAGTGGGGAAAGGCAATGAAAAAAGGGGGAAAGAATACAGAACGTTCGCACCGTATTTCATGTACGTATGTGCCCGTTTCTTCGTACATATATACGTGTATAAGCGATAACCCCATACTAGGATACTCGTACTTCTATATTCCTGCATTGTTTATGCGTGAATGGTCCGCTGGACAAAGGACGTGCAATATGAGCGCATTCCTGAGGGCTCGCAGGGGCGCCGGCCCTTCGGAGACTCGAGAAGGGAGGACGAGCTCGTTTTCTGTGCGAGGGTATGACGAAAAAAAAGAAAAAGGAAAAGGAGACGCGGAAGCGCAGAGTGGGACGGAAGAGCGAAATGGCCAGAGCGGAAGGACCGAGTGTCCCCGCGCGGAAGACCCCCCCGACGACGATGTCGTCACCGCTTGGCCACGCAAAGTACCGGCAGCTCGGGTCCACCTACGCTCCGGACAACGGTTTCCCTTAACTGAGCGTCGCAGTGGGGTGCATATTTTGATCCCCTTGAGATAGAAGTCTCTCGCGGCGGCCATTGAACGGGCTATGAACCACCAAGGCGGGAGTCACATCGCGCGGAGAACTCTGCTCGTAAAAGCTGAGAGCTGAGAATGCGAACGAGAAGTACCATTCTCTTACTTCCGGATTCTTATAACGTTTTTTCTTCTTTTTTTTCATTCATATTTCCGTTTTTTTTTCTTCTTAAGAGAATCATGTGAACCGCGACGAGTGACGCGGGATTTTTAATAATATAGATGAAAAAATAAAGTTCGTTCATCATCGTCATCAGGGGCCTATAGCGTTTTTTTTTTCTTTTCATTCCATTCTTCCTTTCTTTGATGCATATTCTCTTTCCCGTGCCCTCACTCAACTTCCCACAGACCTCTCGATCCCTCTCACCTCCTCGTCGTCTCGACAAGGCGATGAGTACCCGCGGGCTCTGTCTCTTAATATGCATCCTATCGAGGAGCTTAAACGTAACGAGCGTCTGTTCGTGACGATGAAAGCTTCGACGTCGAGAGGAATGATAGAGGAAAAAAAGGCCGAGCGAGGACAGTGGGAGGTCTACGATTATTGGCCATCTAGCAGCGATTGACTTCCCCATTAACGACGACAAATGCATTAAAAAAACCTGAACCTTGTTTTTTTTTTCAATAGGCGATTTCCAAATTGTGGGAGACCGGAAATCCGGAATATTTGAAATTAAGAAACAGCAGAAAAATTGCTAATGCGTCACAAAATTCGTGATGAAAAAACGGTCGTCCTTCATCGTTCAAAGGTTCGAAGGTCGAGTAAGAGCAAAAAATTCAAGAACGTTTCATTTTTTGGAATGGTCACGGACATTTGAGAAAAGTAAAATTTGATGAAAAGCAGATATTCGGGTCGAGCCACTGGAAGATCGAAATAGAGTAAAAGATCTGAAAACACGCTCGCGGGAGATCACGAAGAAAGATTCCATTTCACTACCAAAACAATTTGAGTGTCCTCCGGAATCTTCCGGATTACCAAAGATTCAAGGACATTTACCGGATTTCCGTGATCACGGAGAACCGTGTCTACTCCTAACTCGTCGAGTTGTCCAGAAGCTTACCCGGAAGTGAAAAGAAAAATATCATCAAAATTACCATTTAATTATGGTGCCGGTGCTCGCCAATGCAGAATTTACCGCGCAGGTGATCGAGTAATCTCGTGATCGATACTTTCTAGTTCGAAAAACCCGAATGATGTTTCATTCCCTGTTTCGCGTTGCCGCCCGTACGAGACGTATCGGAGTAAGACCTACGCCGCGAACGTTTTATCAACGAGTCATTGCACTTCTCTCGGTCGCGTGGTGCAGCGCCGTGTCTCTCCTGGTATATCCGACAGGGAACGACGACTGAACGACCGGTACGAGTCAACGAGTGGCTTTGCACCACATGGACGCGGAAAGAGAGAAAGAACAGAACTCGCCGGAGGGCTTCGCCGAACATACGGGGAACACGCCGTGCCATAGGCAAACCCGTAGGCATTGGCATTGTCGCCGCTCAGGTATGCCGAGACTGCAGAGGTGCTCAGCTCGTTCGGATCTGTACTATTCTACCGCGATGTTCTTCTCGCTGGCCCATTATAAGCAATACCACGAAGAGATCGTGGGTGAGCACGGTGAATCGTTTATTTCGGCATAGAGCCGGTCACGTTCAGAGCCTCGACCCTTCCAGCCGTCTTATGCCCGAAAGCAGTTTTCTATACAACATATACACGTGGGTATACAAAAATTCGTAGCAGCTAGGATTCAGCTGCGGAGCCTCGGGAATCTCGAAAGAAAAAGAAAAAATTCCATGATCCAGATGAATGAAGAAAGCGAGAAGCATCCTTTGTGAGTTTCACTAACGCGGCTTCTCCGAATCGTTCGTCAACTCGCGTGAATGTATCAAAGAAAAATAAATCAACGAGAATATCGCGAGCTACTCGTCGTCGTTCATGCTCGCTGCTTTGTTTTGCTTATTCAATTTCCCCGGCAGAAGTTATAAATGCAACGGCGACGAGTGCTACGGTTAAACACTCACGGCGGATCGAGTCGTGCAGGTTCGGGAGGAGAGCGCCTCGCTCTTCCCAGTATAAACATAACGGGGTCAGATAGAATACAAAACTCGCAACGTGCGTATAACGCGCTCGCGCGCTTGTATGCGCACCGCCAAACTATATATACACTCGTTCGTGGCGTGTGTACGCGCTACGGGTGGGGCCATAAACCGAAATAACGTCGCCGGTATGCACCGGCCCCGGAGTCCCGACTCCCGAAGCTCTCCGGCGTGAACGCGCGTCATCTGCGACCGGCACGTTGCTCCCTTGGAAAGGCATTGTAGCTCTCGGTAGATACTATTGCGACTACGCGATGCCCGCGACGTACTATAATACACGCGCGCGTTCACTATCCCTTCTCCGCGAACGAAGAATTCCTCACGACTCGGAGAATCGCCGCTAAACGCTTTCGGATAATTTTTTTCCGCCGGTCTCGGATCAAAAGGCAGACTACTCTACCGTGCGTTCACGCCGGATGAGCTTTTGTCGAACGAGTTTTCCGCAGGCTCGTTAAATCCGAAAGTGGAGAGGCAGCAGGGGAAAAAAAAGGGCCCGAGTTTCACGTAAAAAGTGACAAATAAACAAAATCGAAAGAATAATAACGAATAATTCTGTACACAAGATTATTTATTATATTGTTGAAACACTTGGGCCTTTCAAATTCAAGAAGTAAATAATACTATTTTGAGACCTAACACGAAGCATATAATCGAATGGTGTTTAAAGTTTTCAAAAATACACAGGAATGTTCGATCCCTCACGTACGGAAGACTTTTTGTCTTTCCACGTGCAACGCTAAATTGTTTTTAATTTTTTTTCGACGAGAAATCGAATAAAATTCAGGGTCATCGTGAAACATCGGGGGTCCTGAGCCCATGTCTGATGTCGCGGAGTCACTATATTTCATGGAACCGTGATTATTTTTTCGATGTCAATAATTTCGAGTCTCGACTGACACGCGTCTCTGCAAGTTTACCAGATTTTGTGTAAACGCATTTTACACTACGCAAGCCTGCGCGTCCGTATCGCCAAACGCGTCTGAGCGGTCCACGCGCCCGTAGCTCGAGCCCCGATGTTTTTCCGTTCCAGCGCCGAACTGCAGAGTGTGTATTTGTATCTGTCCGTACGTCCGTACGTCGACCGTTCGCGTGCTTCTCCGAGATACCGGAGTCATTTCGCGGCGTAAACGTCTGTCGGCCGGAAATAGGCATAATAACCGAGTCTCATTGGCTTTTATATGTATATACACGCCACGCAGCACGGTGGATATGACTGTATACTGTGTACGGGTGCGCGAGACGATTGCGATTGAGACACGTGAGCGAGAGGGAGAGCCAGTTCTCGGTGAGATACAAAGAAGAAGAAGAAGTCGAGGAACATACGGAGAAGAAAGATTATCAGCCTTCGCACTTTGTGAGGTCCGTGCGCGCGAGGAATTGACCGTGAACCCTCCATTACAATAATATTAAACATTACTTCGCGCCTTGGGCGAGACAAAGACTCCTCGAAACTCAACAAAGTACCCAGTGACTAGGCTCACGGACGCGGCAACGAGAAAAACTAACGAACAAAAAAAATATCAAACGTCTGTTAAACACGTGCTTCGAAGGGACACTTTCTAAAAATGTTTTTACCCTCCGTGTCCTCCCGTGGCGTCGTGTCCGTCGTGTTCCTATCGAGTATTATTTCCGGCGATGTCGGTGTGAAATCTTTTCTTTTATCACCGTTCAGGAAGGGCGAACGTAACGCCGATATGCATCGATAAAAGCGGAACGATATTCCAATTTCTTCGTTTGCCGCATCGACGTACAGACGAATTCTCGGATGTACAGAATCGCCTCGAGCGAAAATAGCCGAAGGAAACACACGAATCCGTTGGGTCAATACGGGCCCACGCGTTCATTAGTATTTCATTAGCATTATTACGAAGAGACCGAGAATCGTCGAGCTCGATGAATTGGCTGCCCACGCGACGAAATGGCGAGAAATATCGTCGAGGCACCATCGACGACTGCGGCGAGATTGCCCCGAGCGACCTTGTCCGAGGCATCTCTCGTTCGATTCTCGTACGTAACCGGTAACATCGAAAAGTGTACCAAGAACGCTCGGAGTCAACCATAGGCCGCGCGGCCCGCACGACAAATAGCACGAGGCTACGTTAGAAGTTGTGAGTTTCGCAGGGGCGTCGGCGTCCCCCTCGCGCCGCCCCGCGCGTTCGACCGCGTGGCCGCGGAATCACTCGTGCGGAATCTTCTCAATGTTCCAGTCGCCCGTTTTTGTCGTTGCCTTTTTTTTTTCGCGTCACCCGATCTCGCAGTCAGGACGAGAACGAGAAACTACGTGGGTTAGAACGGAGAATAACTTTCGCGTGATTCATCGATCCTCGCGAACTTATAGTCACCTCGGACTCGTGTGAATGGGAGACGCGATATAGCAGCGCGATCGAGAAAGGAAAAAAAAGACCTCAAGAAATCTCGTAGATACGAACGTTCGTTCGTCGATAATCCCGATATTATTACTTCATTGTTCATGGCGGTTAGACTTCAAATCACAATTACGAGCTATTTCAGAGATGCTGAATTAATGAAATCCGACGGGAGCATCGCAATTACTTGTCGCGACAGCGTGAGAAACAGAGGGGCTGCGCGAATGTATTACAAAAAAAAAAAAAAAAGAATAGTTGCATTTATCAAGTAAATTGCTGCGAGGACAGCGTGTACGCGAATTCGTGGAGGAGGGGAGGGGGAGGGGGCGAAAGGTCATGTGCGAACGAGCGCTCTCTTGATGAATTCGCGTCGAGATACGAGAGAATAGACGAGTTTAAACTTTAAAGTTCATCGGGCACCTTTGGGCGCCGTTTATTGCGCCGGGAGGAGCTAATATACGCGCGAAAGTACACAAGAGCGAAGACGAAAAAAAAAAATGCTTGAAAATAAAAATATTCTTATTTTTTAATTGATTTGTTATTGTTTTGTTTCGGAAAAAATGCATGAAGAAACAACGGCTCGGCTCGCCGGAGAAACTCCCGTGATGCATCTCACAGGATCACGGATGAGTTCAAGGGTGTGGGTATTACTCATAACGAGGGAAGCGTTAAACGCTCGCAGGATCGAGCTTTACATCAGCTTACAATCGATTTACCACGCTTGTAGCAATCGAGGTAATCGAGCGAGCAGAAACGTCTCCCCCCCTTCAATTTGATCATTTACGGATAAAGTGCGCGATATTACGTCTCGCCGTGTAATAACACTACAAGGAAGCGTGGATTCGAATTACTATTGGAATCGTATTGCCTCGTCGATGTAACTGAATGAATCATCAGACTTTGGGCTCAGCGAGTTGAGCAAGGACGAAGTTTCGTGTGGTTTGTGTATCGCTAACGACCGTACGACAACATCACGTTTTGCGGTAATGCGGTCGACGATACGGCGCAACTTTTCTTCGTTACTTCGTTCACCTTTTTCATGAATTATTTTCTTCTCTATTCTTGATTCATAGCTTTGTTTTTTTTGCTTTATCGACAACGTCGACGGCGCTTCGAATTACAAATAATCACTCTGCTCGCGCGGATAATAAGCATCGTGCACACGATGAAAAACTGCTCGCTTGCATAACTTTGGCTCCCTCATAGCGCCTTCGCATAATTAAGTAACGCGCGCGGCATTCCTCGGCGTTATTATGTCGCTCGAGTACGGATATGCAAAAACGTCCCGATGAAGCGCGATGATTCGTGCATAGCCACGCTTCGAAGTTTATCAATGCATTTTGTAACGGTACAGCTGCGCGCCAGAGCCGTATACGCGAGCGGTGAAAGATAAATTAACAATGAAATTTATGTGTGAACTCACGTTTTCGGACTGGGTGGAGCGCCTCTGCCGCGGCACACAGAACAGCGGCACGCCGCTTTCTCGCTTCCTCTCCAATATAGCGGCAATCGTTGAACCCTCGTGTAACAAAAGTATCGAAAGGCGAAGAAAAACAAAATAAAAATAACTTCACTTCACGTCACTGATTCTTGTCGGTTACACGGCGGCGCACATACGATATCGGATAAATCACCGGTTCGCAACAACGAGATCGAAAGAAACGTTAAAAATAGAGATCACGTCACGTCTGGCTTTTTTTTCTTCTCTTTCTTCGTTTAGGTACAGTTTCGATGAAAAAACATCTCCGACCGAGCGGACTCTTCCGACTTCGAAAGAGGAGGCCACGCCAAACACGCTCGATGCTTCTCTCTTTCTCCGAGCCGTTTGTTTACCTCCGTTCGCGCAGAAGTCCACGTAGTACTATGAAATCGCCCTAACGGACTGACGACCAGGAGGAGCAAAGGAGAAACTCTCTCAATCGATCGATCGATCCTTCGGTCGTCTTGACGCAGGATCTCATATTTAATAATTGGGTCTTCGAGCGACTGTCGCGACGATTATATACTTTGAATCTTTTTCTTTAATGTTCCCATTTGTTGCGATTGTTGCTATTTAGAGAGCGTTATGAGGCGTTTGATCGATCAGTCACGTTCGCGTGTACCGTCGAACCGGACGTTGCAGGACGTGCTCGAGGCTGCCGAGCGTTCCGCACTCGCAACACACTGATTCGTCGACGGTTCGGCGTAAACTTTGTTCCCGGAGCTGTGGCCTCTTAGAACGAAATGCTTCTATGTTGCATTTTTTTCTTTCGTCCAAAATCGACCAATTCACTGGAGTAAAAATAACGACGAATTTGTAAACACGATTATTTTATTTTTTCTTTAATGTACACGCGCAACAGGCGAAAGGTTCGGCGATAGAGTTTTCCAGGCGATAGCGTCGGGTCACGCAACTCGAAAACGATGCTAACAGGTTGCGCGTCGCGGAACTACTGAGCCGGTTTGAGTGGGAGAACGCTTACTGGCTATCCCCACTGCCGCTACTACGATCTTCGCGGCTGTCGGAGCCTCTCTCGGGCCGCTCGTATACACCTACGATGAATACACAACGGTGCGTGGCCGTTTCTTCGGCGGAGTCAGTCATTCGCTGCACTGAGGAACCGTTGAATTGCGATGCAACGCGACGAAGGTATCGCATCGACGATTATCATTATTATTATTATTTTCAATGCAAACATTAGAGATTGCTATGTTCACCGCTGCAAAGATGCGAAGTTATTAGATTCTTTTTTTTTTCACGATATATTTTCAAACGATCGAATGCATTCGGAAAGTTGAAAAAACTGAAAAAAAAAAGTGTTTACTTTCTGGAGCACTGAATCGTCAACGTTACGCGTCGTGGATCTGCCGTGAACAAGAGCTTTACCCTCTGTTTTCTCGGATACAATTGTGCAGAGGTTTGTACACAAGGTACCTGTCTCGTTCGGTGTCAGAGAACTTCCTGCAATTTTCGAAAATACGAGCGAGCTTCCCCCGCTTCAATCTTCGAGTCATCTCGGCCATGTCCTGACTCATCCGGCGAGGGCCACGAAGACTCGTTAGAACGGCGATGAGACATCGCGTTTGTCTTCCGCTTGTTGCAGCGTTGTTACCGAGACGCGATGCAATGACATCGAAACTGCTTCTGATGAATAGTCGTAGCGAGGTTCGCGAAGATTACTTCGACTTCGAGGAGAGAGGATTCTCGGGGGCGATCTTTTATTACCGAACGTTCGCGCAAATTAAAATCGAATTAGGGCGAATGCGCCGCTGCACTCTCCGCAAGAATAACCGGTTAAAAACTGCCGTAATCGTCCATTTCACGTGGTACTCGCGATCGTCTTCGTTTTGATTCTTATTAGCATGTCTGCCGTATCTCCGATCGTTCGAAGAAATGCCTTCTCGCCATTCTCTCCGATCGTTCGAGAAACTTACTTGGGCCTCATTAAATGAGCATCAGCGACCGAATCTCGAAATGTCTTTTTTTCCCCGCAGGATTGCCCAATAAGCGAGACACGCGTGAGCACTATCGAGATAAGATTCCGTAAGTTCTCGCAGCATTTCGTTTCTCGCTGCGTTTCGGTATCTTGGCGTTGTTCGAGGCGCCCCTGTGCCACATGTTACGCGCTTACCCACGCTAATTAGTCTATCATTATCGGTTGTCATCGCCAGTGAAGATACGTCGCGTTGTAGCCGAGCTGACGCTCATAGATCCTCGAACCTTCGGCAAGTGACGAAACACGGTTTACCCGAATATTACTTCACGCCTCGGGAAGACGGAAATAAAAAAAGAACATAAATGCTCGGCAGGCCGACAGGATGAAGAAAAAAAAAAGAAGAGAATACGAGCAAAGGCGCAGCAGCGAATATTTGCGAAACATAATTTCTCGCGGTTACACCCGACGACGGTTTGCGTTATATATATATAACGTATACACCTACTTTCCATTACTCATTTCCTCTCTCGGTGCGGTCAAAGAGAGCCTTCGAGGATTTAGTTAATTAAAGCCGAGCCGTACAGCGCGTCACGCGAGCATTATCGCTGTCGGGTGTGGTAAACACATCGGCGCACCCCTTCGACTCGGAAAGATAATACCCTCTCGCTACCCCCCAATAACGCGGCTCGGTCGGCGCGCGAAAGATTCCAAGTGCATCGAGCGAAGATGAACCGCATTGGGGGTTTCATTAACGCTCGTTCCCGGCAACTGGTGCGCGAGGGAAGCGTTAACGCGCCTCTCGTGCGCTCCAGCTCCTTTGGAAACAGCGCGTAATGATTTTATGGGTCATTCGACGACACGTACGAGACCAACGATGGCTACCGTTGTCGCCGGAAGAGTGTACAAACACCAATGTTGTTTACGCTACGCGTGGGCCGCAAGGTGTGGGAGTGCTGCCGGACGCGAGACTAGATGAACGCCGGATAAATTATCGGCCCCCCTTTGGAAATTTAGGCATTCGCCGACAGCATCGGGAGCACGACGAGTAAACGCTGAGAATCGTTAACACGAGCATATTATTTGTACAATTATTCTTCTGACACCGGGGCTTTGCGACTTTTCTTCTTTCTGGCGGCTGTTCGGTCTCTTCGGGACTTTCGCGGTTGTTTGTCCAATATGTCCGGATTTTTTCGCGCCTCCCGCAACGCGTGCTCCTCGACCATGTTCATAATCGGTATCGGTCGCATTCGACGCGCCGCTCGCTCAATTTTTTTCGTCAGTTCGATCTCGTACGGTCGACTTATGAAATTCACGACTTTGCCCACCGCCGTCGAACCGATTCTGCCGGTTCTGCCGCATCTGCGAAAAATATTTAACACTTTTTACTTCGATTCTCTACGATAATAATCGTGTTGTCCGATAAGAGGTACGCAAAAAATTCAAAGACAATTTCAGTATTTTTCAGGACAATTTCGGGTTTGTCGGCGACACTCAAGATAGTTCACAAGAAGTACGAGAGTCAAAATTTACAGGGGAAAATAAAAATGCAATGATCAACAAAGATATTCAAGGATATTCCAGGACTTTTTCAGGAAAAAGAAATTCAAGGACTTTTCTGTTTTTCCTCAAATTCCCTTTCTTTTATCCTTTCATTGTATTCTCCTGTAGATTTTTAAAAATCTTCCAGTTTCATTTTTCTTAAATGTTCCGGACTGTCCCGAAAATGTTATGAATTCGTCTGTGAAATTATTCCGTACCTTTTACCCTACGCAATGGAAGCGTTCCGATTCCAGCATGTTTTTACCTGTGTATGTAATCGGCTGTTTCCAGCGGTAAATCGTAATTCAGAACCATATTAACGTTAGAGGCGTCCAAACCTCGAGCACCCGCGTTCGTGGCCGAAAGAACGTTGAATTCTCCTTTCTGGAACGCCATGTATTTGCCTTTTCTGTGAACCAACGGTGTATCGCCGTTCAGTGGTATTGCACGAACGTTGAAGTTGTTCAAAAACAGGCTGATCCAATCGCACGTCGGCGTGTCGTTGCTGAACACGATCAGTCGCTGGTTCTTCATGGCTCTCGGCTTTACCATCTTGAGCAACGTCATGGGTTTATCCGGTATAGCCACTCTCATGAATTTCTGCGGTACCATTACCCGAAGAAAATTTTCGGTCGATATGTTTTCTATTAATTGTATCTGCAATGGGAATTCACGTATTATCAAGTGGTTCGTTCAATCGGATATTCGTCCCGGAATTAACTTCACTCACGTCCAAAATTTTGTTGAGATATTCCGGCATTTCCGACGGTTTGGTGGCCGATACCAGCGTCAATTGGGCACCGCCCGGAGCGTTCGGATCGTCGTTTATAATTCCGCTATGAAACTGTCGTACAGAAAAGCGAAGAATCGAATAAGCTCCATGCAAAATATATATAAATAGATTTCACGCGCAAATCCTCGCGATACATACTCTTATTTTGCGCAAGAGAATCTCGAGCTTCTCCTCGAAAGTTTCGTGAAACAACGCGTGAGCCTCGTCGAGCACTACGTGTTTGGTGTAATCAATTTTGTAGACTCTGCTCGTTATCATCTTGCTCGTTATTCCAAAAGTACCGATTAGTAAATCGACGTTGCGAACCGACGGATTCATCATCTTTGCCTTGGCTCTGCCGCTCGTCACGACTTTGACGTCGACGTCGAGATCTTTCAGCAATTTCTCCGCTTCTTTCTGCCGAACGAAAGTTATGAAATGGCAATGTTTTTTCTGCATCTATGTTTTCTCAATATGGTATCCAGCAAAAAATCCTCAAAAAATTTAAGGATATTTTCAGGACATTTTCGAGATAGTCAAGGCCTTTCAAGCAAGGTAAAAAAAGAATTTAATTAGCAAACAATAATCTACCTTTTGAGACTTTACTTCAGAGCCTACAATCGATTCAGTGTCTATCGCAGGGCTAGAAAGCCGATACAGTTTAAGGTTTTCAAAAAGTTCAAAAAACGTTACGTCAAGAGTTCGAAAATATGTTTTGACTCTGAATATAAGGGAACAAAAAAAAATTCGAGAATATTTCTGTGACTTTTGGATTTCCAGCACCGCTGGGACAATTGTTTTACTAACAACTAATCGCATTGAAGATTGCAAATTTCTTTTCAACTATTAAAAAAATAATATAAAAGGCCCTTTTTTGTCTGAAATGGCAAAACTCAAATTGTAGACTTTGATTACCGCTATTTGAAGAGACAACTCGCGACTGGGAGTTATTATGATTCCGAACGGTCGGTTCGGGCCTCTTTCCTGATATTCCTTCAATGTCTTCCACTTGAGTATGTGATTCAGTATCGGCAAAAGAAAAGCGAACGTTTTTCCGCAGCCCGTTTCGGCGGACAGCATGCTGTGATTTCCTTCCGATATCTTCGGTATCGCTTTGATCTGAATATCCGTCGGTGCGTCAACAAGATTTTCTCTCAAATTTTCTATCAATTTAGGATGTAAACCAAAGTCTTCGAAAGTCGTTGGGGTTTCGGGATCCTGCTCCTCGTATTCCATTTCGTCCTGAAACAATGTTTATTCTTCACAACTACGCTTCGTAATAAAAAAAGAATAAAAACTAGTCTTGTGCTATAAATAATTACTCTGTGGGGAGGATGTATCGTAAAGTAATCCCCGACGGACTTTGTATTGTGCCATCCTTGCGAAGCTATGGGTATAGTTTCGAACTTTCCGAACACCTTGCCTTTGTAAAAATTGAACTCCGACCGTTTTGCCGTAATTATTGGAATGCGTTCTTCCTCCTTCGGCGCCGCGACATCCTCGTCGTTGTGTTCCTCGAGCGGTATCGACGAGATCTGCGACGAGTGATTTTTATTCTATCGACAACGTGTTAATTATAACGCCCGATGCTTTCTTCGATGTTTTTTCATTACATGCAACAACAATTAACGATCGCGAAACAATGCGAAAACAAAACAATAAAAGAGCTCACCCCGTATCTGCGTAGGTTAACCGCCGGTAAATCTAATCTGCCGTGACACAATTTACAAAAGCGCGAAAGCATAGTTTCGTACTAAACGAAATAACAACGAAAATTCGTGAAGCATATGCCGCTTCGTTGGATTGTTGTTGATTAGAAACAACTATCGTCAGGAAGAAACAACGTCGAAGTAACAACGCGCACGTGAGTTCGCGAATGCCGACTCGCCGACTGATAAGCGCGAGCTTCGTCTCGCCCGAAAGGCGACCGCATCGCCATCTGTCGTCGATAACAGGAGCGAAGAATTGACGAGAGGACGGGGACTCATTCGCCCGCAACAAGCAGACGAGGAGGTGTCAAAATGTCTTAACCTCACAAAAATAATGACGATTCGAGCAACAACAATGCGATATTGAGTTTCATTCGTTAGTCGGTGAGGAAAAAAAACAAACAACACGAAACAGCGATGGATATTCAGGGCTTGGAAGTGAATCTCTTTCGAGAAACAAACAGCGATGTTCTAAATCAGGTAAGTTTATTCAACTTTTTGCGTTACAAAAGAGTCTCAGATTCTGGAGTAAGATAGTTCACAAGTGTTTTTTTTCTTTCGGCAGTTGTTACATTCCTGCGCCGACGAAATATGCGGTTATTCCGGCCCCACGTATCAACTATTCGCTAATAACATGAACTGGACGGAAAACGATTACAACTGCGCATACAGGTTGTTCTCCGCGTTGCTGAGAACCCCTGCTGCGTTGTATCTGGATGAAGAAAAAGTACAAAAATTCATATCGCCTGTAGTTTTGCGAGATGGTCTTTTTTTTTATAGCTAGGATGATTTAATTTTGGTCACAGATGCCTCAGATGTATCACGATTTGCCTGAGCCGGTTCAGCACAAGGTATTGACTTGTTTGAGGGTAAGGCAGGAACCACTGACCAATGCCCTGCTGAGGGAACATTCGAAGAAACACTCCCCCACCATGACCGAATTCGATTGGAGATTGAAGGTTGTTCATTTTTCTCGCGAACTCGTAACTTTTACGTTAAATCGAAGGTATTTAACTTTTTTCCCGCAGTTGGTGATGGGATCGAGTAAATTGGCGTCGTTGAGAGAACCGTTGCTACAACTCGATCTCATGGTAGAGGAGAAAAATAGCAAGAGAACAGTGGCCCTGGAAATGAACAAGCAAGAGCTCGATTCTCTGATAAACGCTCTTGAATCGATCAACCGATGAGAGTTACTTGTTAATATCCGATGCCGATACGTTGAACAAAAGTGAAATAAAAAACCTGCCGATTTGAGAAAATATGATTTTTAATACTTTACTTACTTCGCAATGAAATGTCGACGACAATGAGTGGATGAGGGGGTTCGACGATGGGAGAATGGATTTAGCGAGTGTGCTCGATAGAAAAATGGGCGAACGAACACGAATGGTACACTTGTTTCACAGTTTATTATAGGTTTATAGATAAATGTAGAATAGTTTAGTTACTATTATAACTGCTGATCGAAGTTACTGAAGACTGTACTTCCGTGTCCGAGATGTCCCCGATTCAAAAGCTTATTTAAAATATGTGTTTCCGCCGGTGCATGAGAGATAAGCGAGAGATATTTTTCATGTTTTTTTTGTCTCTTTTTCTTGGTTTTTTTTTTCGTTTTTTTTTTGCCTCGGGGAGGTCTCAGAGTGACGCTTGATAGTGATGGTGCAGAGATCGGTCGGGTTTTTTTTTTCGAGAAATTTAAATAATGAGTCCGCTCTCGTCGTGAAATCTTATTTCGAGACAACGGGCCTTTCAATCCTCTTCATGTTTTTCGTTCTCTTCTTTTTTTCTTTTTTTTTTCTTCTACCTTCCTTCGTTGTAAATATTTATTACGGACAATTATTTGAATTAAATTTCATACGAATAAGGTTTACTATACAACTTTTAATTTTACCTTTTTCTTTTCTTCTCCTTCTTAATCATTAATATATCGTTTAAAATCAAATGCCAGTCGCGGGCAAAGTGACCGCTGCTCTCTTCTCTCCTTCTAACACTTAGAAATATTCTGATCCGGGGCATATACATATATGCGTTTATCGTTTAGCGTTATCGTCTATGCTACGGCCTTAATAACAAAAATCGTTCGTAGGCAATTATTATTATTAGTTTTTTTTTTCTTATTTTTTTTTTTCCATTATCATTGTTTACTTCTGGAGATCCGTATAAACGTAGAAACATCGTATGAAAACTTGAAAAAGGTACCGTTTGTTTTTCTTGGGAGGGATGATGGTTGTTGTGCGGGTCTCGTTATTGGTAATTAGGCGATATTTAATGATTATCATAAAAATTACGATAGGCTTCGTCGTAAGTGTTTTCTTTTTTTTTATCTCTTATGGAGTAGCATTCCCGAACAAACGCCGAATTTACAGAAACGCGTTTTTTTTTCCTCTATGTCTAGATTATATATCACTTAAATTGCTCGACTTACTGTACTTTTTTTTCTCATCGTGTTTATTTCAGTGTATTTTCTTTTTGACGTTGTTTCGTTCTCGTGACTGCGCTCTCGCCGCATAGTGAGCGCGCGCATCACGCACCTTCGAATCAGTGTATTTTTTCTTTCGTTTTCTTTTCGTTCGTTTCTTTCTTCTTTTTTCTCGTGAGGTGAATGAGTGATTTGTGTGTGGAAGTGTGCAAGTTCCTCGTTACAACGTAAAAGAAAAAAAGAACGCTCTTTAATTGTACAAACACAAGGAAAACAAGGATTTGCGAAATGAATACGAGCAAAGTGTAATCGAATCGCGACGTGGATCTATATACCTTAAACGTGTCAAGTTTCGCTTCGATGACTATTCTCGCCTTTTGCAACGTATTTTTTTTTTGTCCGATTAGCTCTTTTTTTTCGCTTCTATCATCACCTTCTTCGACCGTCGGACACTCGTTGGCCCATCATCCTCGTCATACTTGCTCATCATCTCGACTTACTCTCAAGCATACACAAGCACGCCCCGCTTATATCATTTGCCTATTCTCACACACGCAGACCCACTTTTTGTTTCACTTCCGTGGCGATACTTCTCTCACTTTTTTTTCCCCTATTTGTATTTTTTTTCTTTTCGTTTTCTCTCTCGCTCGTCTTTCTTTCATTATCTCTCAGTGTACAATATAGTAGTGTATGTTATAACGGGACAGGGGCCACACCCTTTGAGTATTTCTCCCTCGGAGTAAACGACGAACTCGATATACTCCGAAACCCCCCCGATCATTTATCTCGCTACGAATAATCGCTCTCGTCGCTCGTCCGGTACGTAATTGGGGGTCTCGCGTTAGACTTATCTTAATAACAATTAATGACACTTTAAAATTTCTACATTCCGCAGGGGTCCCCGACGGGAATCGTCGGTAACCTGCGACTGGGCACGGCCCAGAGTTAAGACTCGTTTATGTGTGCATTTATTCGTGTACGTGATGTGTTTCCTCGTGTATGTGTGTGGTGTGTGTACTATATTCCGTTGCTTCGCGAAATAATGAATCACCACTCGAGCGACCTCGCGATAAACGGTCTGACGCGACTCACAATCGTTGTCGGATTTGCCATCCCCCATATATTTGCTTTTTTTTTTTATTCGGTTCTTAAATAATTCGATCCTTTGCCATCTCAAATCTCTACCGCCACCCTGCCGTCGAATCCAGTCCAATAATTAATAGGCCTACTATAAAGTCCGTATGCCCAATCCCTCTCTCTCTCACGATGTTTACCAGTCTCACATCGTCGTCGCTCATTACATTCATTGTTTTCTTTTCTTTTGTTTCATTTTCTTTTTTCTCATCTTCATTTTTGCTGCTGCTCGTAACGAAAGAACGTTATTTTCAGTTTAGTTGCAGGAATGGTCCAAATATACATATCTATATAATATACTTTTTTGGTTTTAACGAGAGAAAAGAACTTTCTTCTTCCCAAAATACAATTCGGTTAGCGGCGCTTATTCGTTCATGTTGTTTTGGTGATTCATGTCGGCGATGATTTCCTGCAACACAAACGAATTTCGTTAAATTTCATATTCTTCCAACGATTGCGTTCATTCGCGTGAATCGCTAGTCGGTAAACGGTTGAAACGCGTTACTCACATTCGTGTTAACGCTTTCGATGGCCTCGTTGACCGCCGCTGCAACTGCTTTCTCGTTAATATCAATCTCCTCGATGGCCTGTAACAAAGGAGACGCACGGCGACGGATGAGTTTAAAGAGTTTCAAAGACCCGACGGACATCTGTGGCTATCGAAAAGAACGATCAGATGGCCCCTCGCTCAAAAGTCTTCGTTAACCAATTGATGTAATTAGGCTTCAGAACCGCGAATGCTCGGCGAGCTTTCCCGGTCATCGGGCGATCATCATTTCAATTCGATGCTATTAACGATTCGATATCCTCCACTCGCAGGTTATTGCGGGGATCATTACCTTGGTGACCGAGGCAACATCTTCGGTGATGGCCGGTCCAAGAGTGGGTGCGACAACCTCGGCCGGAACTGCCGGCGGTGGACTCTTCGGAGCTTCGTCGTTCACTTCCGTCGTGCTGATGTTGTTCACTACGACGTTGTTCTCAATGGGCGCCTCGGGTTCGGTTTTGCTCTGTGATAAACAACGAGAAACGAAGAAACACGTTAGACAAACGAATACAAGGGATTTTTCATTCCTCGCTATGTTTCTTTTTTCTTCGAGTCCCAACATGCTTAACAGAAAAGCCGTTTCGCATTAGATCCATTCTGCCGGTCGCGGTGCATCGTTGTTAATGTTTGTTCATTCCAACGACGAGTACACAGCGAAGCCAGGACAGAATCTCTCATCGTGCTTGCAGCGTTGTTAGAGGACGAAACCCCCGTACGTAAATCGATCCCCTCGGACAAGACAATTGACATGCTGCATACAAGAGATGCATTGAACAACACAACGGATGCATTAGCGCAGAATAACGTACGAGAGATTTCTATACTGTTTTCTTTCAATTCTCTTTTTTTTTAATCTAGAAAAAAAAACTGTAAGAACACTAATTTCTAGGTGATGAAAACGCCCAGCTACAAGCGCCAATGCGTTATCACGAATATAACGTCTATCAATGAGTTCTCTTGCTACTGTTTCCAATCTCTATGTAGATCAAGTGAGCCACGTTGGGCAATTCACTGGAAAATTATATCAGTTACACGAAAATTAACTCTCGATTCTACCGGAGCATCCCCATTTTTGTATTTACCACGAGTGAATCGTGTGTTAATGATATATAGATATTTTTTTATAGTGAAAACCAAGAGGCAAACAACACAGGGTAATCGGTAGTGGATATAGGAATTTCTTTGTTTTTTTCGAGCAACAGACGTGGGTGTTTGTGTACGAGTGTTAATGATGTATGTTGGGGACAGAAAGGATGTAGGTGGCGGCGCGCTTCTCTCGTAGCGAAGGATTATCGATGATAGTAGTAGTAGTAGCAATTCAACGGCAGTAGTAGAAGTGGGAATACATGTACGGGTTCTTCGATGCAGGAGGATAGGCGTGTCGACGTGTAGGGTTCGTTATTAAATAAGAAAAATGTTGAGAGAGCCGAGACTCCGGGCGAGAGGAACGCCCCTCGGCAGTGTATGCATGTCCGGACGCAATATTCCAGTGCGAACCCCTACGATCGAGCGCGCTATCTTCCTTCACGAAGTTCGCCCATGGGTTTTTTTTTTTTTTTTCTCGTGTCGCCGTGCAAGCGATCTCGACCGATTATCGGATGAAGATGGATAGAGGCGCGAGTAACTCCTCGACGTCGGGAGAACAAAAGACACGTCTCGGAGATCGGGAACGATATTTTTTTTCCAGGTAACTGGGTTGTGTGTGTTCGGTGTACATGAAAAACCAGGAACTCGAGAGATGTTTCAGGCTACACCACAGAGAGTTTCATGTTATATATGTTGGTGTTTTTTTTTTTGGATTTGCAGACCCAACGACGAGATACTTGGAACTCGGGCATCGCCAAGAGGAACACTTGGCTCGGCCACTGTGTGATTCATGCCAGGAGGTTGCATGTTAAGTCACCTGGTCGTTCTCCTGGACGGCGTTCGATAACTGACAATTGACGGGCGTGCATTCTTCATCCATCGATACGGCTAATCTCTCCTTCAACTCGAGCTCCGAATCGTTGCGAGAATTCAGATTCTCCTCCGCCGTTTCCATCTTGAATTCGGAATTGCAATCCGCCTCTAATGTCTCCAATTGCGAGGAATCTTTCGTTATCAAATCGGTTGCGGGAAGATTACTGATCGCGGCGGGACTCGGGCTTCTGGGTGGTGTAAGGAGTGTCGTTTCTGATGGAATTTCGGGAATGGGTGGCTCGGGACTGATCGCGATCGGCGCTTCTGTCGTGATTTCCGTGACGTCAACGATTTCTTCGTGTGATTCTGACGATTTTTCGTTATCGAGAGTTTCCTGTGGTGCCGCGGGTAGTTCCTCGTCCTCGTTGACTTCCGGCTGTTGCTCGACTCGCGAGTCGCTGATTTCCACGGGTGCCGGTAACGAACTCGACGCGTCTTGTTGCTGCTCTTCGTGCGATTGCGATTTTTCCGTTTCCTCGATGCATTCGATCGTTTCTGAAATATCCGCAGTCTCTGTTGGCAAAGGACACGAGACTTCTTCAGTTGAGAGGGCGAGATTCTTCGCGCTATCGATAATCTCGTCGATGACCGGTGAATCCTCGATCTGCGTGGACATGAAGTTCAACAATTGACTTGTGGATTTGGGCACTGGAACGGGCGAATCCGGAAGCGGCGGTGGAACGTCCTTCTCCGGAACATCCAGATTGTTGGAATTTTCCTGCGCAATCGGAATAATCGGTTCGCTCAGCGTCTGGACCGGTTCGACAATTTCGCTCAGCGTCTGGACCGGTTCAATAATTTCGTTCAGCGTGCGGGCCGGTTCGATAATTTCGTCGTCGTTCCCAACGAGACCCTCCGTCGATTCGATCGATTCGGGAATCAAATCCACGCTTTCCTGTTTGTTCTCCGGCTCCAATAAAACCTCGACAGCCTCGACAACCTCCGTAGGACTATCGGGAATAACGACGGCGGGTTTAGCCTCGAATACGATGTCGCCGGAAAGGGGTGCCGGGCCCTCTTCCGTCAAAATAACTAGATCCGTTTCAAGCGGCTTCGCCGTTTCTGCGCTCTCGACAATATCCTTGGGCTTCGTTAAAATTTCAACCTCGTTCGCATTACCGAGCTCTGTAACTCGAAGATCCGTTTGTTCGATTATCGCAGAAGGCTTCTCGATGTTATCCGTGAGAGCGGTGATAGTAGTAGTGGCGGTGATGGTGGTGGTGGTGATGATGGGTAACGGGGACGCGTTGCCTGTTTGCTCAGGGGACTCTGACGATTTGGTTTCATCGGATTTTTCGGATTTCGGGGTAACCGTATCGTTGGAAGAAGTCTCGACACGCCACGAGGACGTCGGGGAAGCCGAGTTGGGAATGGATACGGGTTTATCGGAGATGTTCGAAATGTTAGCCTTGCTCGCAGCCTCGGCAGGGAGCTTGAGAGCCTCGGCGATCGCCGAGGCGTTCTCAGCTACTTGCTGGGCATGCTGCAACGGCGAGGGGTCGATCGGGGTCGGCGGTGGACTGGATGGAAAATGGGACGGGAAGTCCTCACTGGTTTTCCTCTCAATGATAGACGGCGCAGTAGTGGTAGTAGTAGCGATTTGCTTGGATTGGGAGATGACCTCTACCGGGGCTTCTATTACGGCCTGCACTGGACTGACCTCGACTTTCTTATCAGCGTTCGCAGACTCGACTTCTTTCTCGTTTTCCTCCACTTTCTTTGCCTCGACGGGGACGGGAGTGGGGGCAGGAGTCGAGGATTCCTCTTTCTTTTCCTCGGCCGGACTGGACGCGGCCGGAACTGCCGCTGCTGCCGGAGGGGCGACGGCCGCCGAAGACTTGTTCTCCTCCTCTTCGACCTTAGCCTCTGGCACCGCTGCTGCTGCGCCCTCGGCCACGGCTCCGCTCTGTTCCTTCTCCGTTGGGCTGCTCACTGCCGATTTCTCGTCCGCGGGACTACTCGCTGCCACTGCGGCCTCGGCTTCCTCGCCACCCTGATAAAAATCACAATGTTGATTATTAACAATTTCAACGTCGCGACGAAACGGCGATTAAGAACGAACGTGTGTATTTACTAGAATTATCCAGCCAGCGCGCCGTGTCGCGAACATAAAAGGAAAATGACTACGAATCGTCGTACCGTTAATTTGTCGTCACCCTCAGGCAGTCGACAGACAACGCACACAGTTGTCACGACAGGAACACAGCGGTGAATAGCTCAAAGTCGTGGATAACAGCGCTTAGCTTCGTTCGCCCACGTATGCGTGAGGTATTCGCGCGAACGTTAGTTCAGTCAAGCATGATATTATTTTTTGTCTGGGCTCGGGGCAGGAACGCCGACACGATTGTCGCCGGCTCGCTCGCTTGTTCGGGGTAGCCCCGCCTTGTCGAGTGTGTGCTGCCAGGAAAGGGTGTGTGTGTGCGCGCGTGTGGAGCTCGTCGGCGTCGCCTCTCTAAATAGGCGACAAGGAGGGTGGAAACAACGAGAGGTGGATGAAACTAGAGGGGTTGCGAGCCTCGCACGGATAGCCGACGACTCGAAGAGCTCGTGTCGAGTATCCGGCACTCCTGGCGTCAGGCGCTCTCTCTCTCCCCCTCTCTCTCTCTCTCTCTGCATAGGCTGTGTGTGAATGCTTGGCTTCACTCGACGATGAGAGAAAAACTCGAAGGGGTGCTGTTCTCAATTTACCCGAGAGAGCCGCGCCCTACCAGTGACTGGACAACCGTGTCACTGTGTCATTGAGAAAAATCTTGAAGACGAGGATAATCGTCTCATACGACTCCGCGCGATCCAATATCGGGACGTCTCAATCCGAGGAAAAAAATTACATACATTTTTCCTTCGCCCCGTAGGATCGTTTCGCGAAATGAGAGCTTCGGGAATCGCGGAGTAATACAATAGCCAGTTCGGCAGGGGTGCGGAACTTCGATAGTGCCTCGTAAGCGAGATTAGGAGACCCCCGTGTGCTCGTTCCCTCATCCGTGCCGTGTACCAAAGCGAGGCCCACGCGAGCCCTTTCAATTCGAGGATTAAACCACGGGGGGTGAGAGATCGAGTCGATTCGTTTCGCCGTGCAGCGAATGCTGCCGAGCTCCATGAGTCACTACGATCCGTTTTTTTGTTTCGACAGGATTAACGAAAAACCCTTTCACGAATACCCTCCCGCAATTGCGGTCCTAATGGGCTCGATGGTCTTACTCTTCTCAACGTTCTCACACCGAAGTATCCTATTGGTGAAAAATAAAAATAAAAAAATAAACGTAAGATTGTACGAGTGTAACCAAAATATTCTTCTATGCTAGGAACGCGATACGCCGTTGGCATTAAACCAGAAAAAAAATGCACGGAGTTACTCTCTCGGCGTTACGCAAAATTGGCCGATCGCCAGTTCGGTGTCTGTGCATGCAGAAAGATATGCCATGTTCGCGAAGGAGGCGCGCAGTGAGGTATCTTACACCGGGCCATTGTCCGCATCGCTGCTTTTCACCGGCTCTCAACGCTCCCGGTGCAACCGAGCTAACAAACTTCCGATTAGCGATACAGTTTCCGCATTCGGAGCAGGAGGTCGTCCCCGAGTCTCGGCACTCGGATCGGCGGACCCCGACTTTTCCATTCTATCTCGGAAGACACCGAGTGAATGCACCAGGTCGTTTCCGGCCCCCGGGCTTTTGCCTGGCCTAACCACTCCGGATCGAAAGTGGAACGCGCTGATTATTTCGACGCTCTCGCGGTGGACGCCCGTTTCACGGCGAGTTCTCTCGTATCTCGGGTGCCCGCGCGCTAAGCGCGATTCTGCATGCCGGGAAAACGAGAACGAGAGTGCACACACGCTATGCAGACCCAACTGTGCAACTGTGTCGAGGTTTAATAAGCACGTTCGGCTAAACACAGTGCGAACCACTGCGCTCGCGTTTCGACCTGGGCAACGGCAGCTTTCGTATACTTCCAGAGTCCAAAATTCAGGAAGAATGTCGAAGACTTCCCGAGAGAATTGAAACCTTCAGGAAAATTCCAAAAAAATTTATTTCGCGTATTAATACCAGAAAAGTAATTAACAATTTAATGAAAAAAATACTCAACGAATCATCCGGTTTAAAAAATTAGTATATATTCAGAAATGGCAAATTTTTCCAGTTTTTTATTCCATTGAAAAACATTCACCCGGAATCTTACTTTTAGCTCGGACTGTAGCGATATATTAAGTAAAAAATTAGCGACACGACATGCAGTAATATTAGTCGTTACGTGCAAATGTATAGCAAGAGATAAGCACTGTCGATGGATTAATTCTTTCCGTTCCATTTTTTTTTCCACCAGTACACAAGTTACTTCTGAGCATTCAAAGCGACGAATAGCCGTTGTAACGAAACGTATGTTTATTATAGGGGTAGATACAATTTTTTTAAGTCTCGCTAGAACGCCCTCGTAGACCAAGGCGCGTCGGTATTATCGGTCTATATCGAGGGGGAGAATCAACGTTGTGTCGACGCGCGGGCTCCCGTCGAACATTAAAAAAGCATTAGGCTAATTCGTCTATGGCTTAGCGTGCGTTCGACACGACGACCCGCCGAGCGGGGAACACCCTCGACCATATAATGTAATCTTTCCGAACGAGACAGCGGGTCGATCCATCGTGTATCACGATTCGGAAGGGATAGAAGTGAAAGATGAGCCCCGAACGTTCTACGATCGCGCTTCGACGTTGTGTCTATAGACCCGCCGGAAGAGTGCTTTATTGAAGCATACGATACGAAAATGATAGAAAAATGATCGAGAACGCCCGAAGAAGAAGCAGCTCAGAAACAATAACCAACGACTTTGATACGGCGACGACCGGTGTAATAGATAATCTCTCGAGAACCGGAAAGTACAAAATCGCGAGAGCGTAAACGTGACATTGCAAATTGATCTTCCTTCCTTCATTTTTTTTATCCACGAAGGATATTCAGTCTCGCGTCGGAAGTTTTTACAAAGTCACCGTGCCGCTGCCGGTGAAACGGAGGTAGAAGTAATTAACGTCAGGGGCTTTATTATCACCCGGCAAATATATACCGATCCTTCGCACACGCTGATGGATGATACACAGCGTCGAGGCAACATCGTGCGCGAAGTTTGCACGAAATTCTCGAAGCTAACGGAGAGGAAGAGAATTGTTCGAGGTGATAAACGCTTTCGGCTCTTGCGACTTCGCCCTCTTCTTGTTGAGTAAACGTTAAGGGGGTCTCGCGTTGCACGAGCGTCGATGCTCACCAACGTTTCCGCATTGTGTCACCTGCGAAGACAAAGCAGTCTTCTCCTTCTCTCCCTGTACGCGCCTCTACCTTCGATAATTACGAGTTACTCTCTCGGTTCTGGGTGTCGTCTCGTCGACGTCGAGGACTACCCAATAAGCGAACGACCCAAGTTATTCGAGGATATCCGGCGGAGCATATTCCGCAAGCGCGAACCTTGCCAAACTTCTGGAACTGCGATCGTAACGCTTGTATACACGAGTGGTTTACACACGTGTGAGCCTTCGATCGTTTTGGAAAAGCGATTCGTCGTTTACTCGGCCTCAGGGACCGTAGCAAAACCGCCTCACTACCGAGAATCTATATCGAACGGCGTAATGCGCAGGAGCCTAAACTGAACTATAATTGTTTCGAGAGATCTGTGTCGAATGCACGCATTGTATCACAAACAATGAGTGCTCTGAAAGCGTCTTCGAATTTTCTAAATTTCTTTTCGAAAATTAGAGATAATTCCAAAAAATGTACATGTATTGAGAAATCATAATGAATCGATTTCTTCTAAAGGAAATTAGTGTACTGCATTTCTTAAAAAATTTCTTATATTTGTTAACAACTTTTTGGATTCATTACCATCTTTCTTAGATTTTCATTCCGTTGGAAACTTTTCTATGATCTGGTAGACACCCTTTATTTTTATGGTGGCCTCCTGCTTAGAGAAGCTTTCGATGCTTTCGACGAAGACAATTTCCCCGCGTCGGTGCGACGACTATTTTTACACGACGGTGCAAACGTTGTGGCGACGAGATATACGAATGCGCGGTTGACCAGTCTCGTCTTACCGGCTCGCCCGCCCACGCGGTGCCTTAAAAGTCAGTCTACGAACTGACGTGCAATATACGATACTTCGGTCACTCGATAATACGCCTCCGACTCGAGAAACTCGTCGGACGAAGCGAACTCTCACGGTGTTAATCATCGAAGTAGCGACGAACATGGAAAAAGCTTTAGCGGTCGCATTTGCAGAAGAACCAGACGGCGAGACTGTGTAAAAGGTTTGGGGGAGGATGCGAGAAGGGGAGCCCGAGGGAAGCCGGGATTTCCGCGAGCTCGCTCGGGGAAACGAGGAGATTTAATCCACTTAGGAAAGAGTCTGGCCCCGAGGGCGATCGCTCGCTCACTACAAAGCTACGGAAAACAAAATAAAGAAAATAAATAACACGAAACCGGAAGTCTTCTCGGAGGAAAAAGAAGAACGGAGTAGTCTGCTTCTCTCGGCGATTCGTACCAATCGATTTCATAGCTGTAAACTTTCAATCGCGAGATAAGAGACGTTACGTAATGGACGAATTCGTACGCGGATAAGCGGCGAATAAAAAAGAGGAATTGTGCGGCGGGGATAGCGACGTGGAGAAAACAACGTTCAGAGCATATTAAAAAAAAAAGTGAAACGTTCCCGTACCGTGATATCTTTGTCATCGGAGATTTCAGTGTCATCGGAGTATTCCGGTGGTGCAATGCCTAGAAGCGGCAACGCGGACAAAATTCTTCGAGCACCGCGGGCCACGGCGCCCGCTGCCCTGTAAACGCCACCGCCCAACGAGCGGCCTACCTTCATCACCGATTCCATTTTCTTTATTTTTTTTTACCAATAAAAAAAAATCGAATTGCGAATATTCAATCTATTTTCACGCGAAAAATCGTGACTTCGCGACAATTGAAAAACACAATAAAAACGAAAAAAAGTAAGAAAATAAAGTATAAATCCGGATCCACTCGCGCGAAGTTCACTCGCGCTTGCAACAGAATACTTCGCGAGTTCGGTGCTCTATCGATACAGACTCTAGGCAAATTACGCACGCACGAGAGACGATTACGTTACGAACGGACTGACCGTCGCCGACTCGGAGTCGGTCGACACTTGGCGCTGGTTTATATAGAGAACGGGAGAGGATCATCCCACGTCATAGGAAAAGAAGAAGAAGGCGAAGAACGAGACGAAGGAGGAACAGTGAGAGGAAGGAAGAGACGAAGAGTCAGAGGCGAAGCGACCACCGATAGTGTCGGGTGACTGCAGTAAAGCCCTCGAGTATTACCACCTCTAAAAAAGAACTATGAAGAAACGCGCAAGACAAATTCGAGATTATTGTAATTGACAAATTAATTACGAAAGACAGACGAGAGCTTCTCCGTTACTCGTAGCGGGAGGCGAGTGGAGTTTGCTTTAAGGAGAACATTGCGAACCCCACTGCGCAACGCTCGTGCAAGTCTCTCGGGCTCTCTCGGCAGGAGAAGAAAAAAAAAAGGAAGAGAAAAAAAAAAATTTACGCCGCAAACCGCCGAGCTCTATAGCTCCTGTACGACGGCTCACGAGGCTTCTATTCTTGGCCAGCGGACGGACCAAGAATACGACACTACTACGCAGCCGAGGAAGCTGTTCAAGCCAAGAAGAGTCGACGAAATAGTCGTACCGACGTCCAAACGTCCCAGCAACCCTCCGAGCGTGCGACAGTGTTCGTGAGGCACTGTCGGTGATTCACAATGGAAATTCTCCTCGCGCAAGTGCAGGGCCAACGTAAAACGAGAAAATAATCTAGTTTTCGCTTATTCCATGCTTCCTCGAGGCTACGAACGAGCGGAGCTCCGCATGAACATCGCTACATGTGCACGGAAAAATCTGAGATGCATTCGAGCATTCGATCCGGTGAGAACCTCGTACGCAGATAAGCATACGGCTCTCCCCGGGCTCCATGAGAGTTTCGTAGATGCAAAGAGGAGCCTCGTTACAGTACCAGCTAAAAGTATTATCCATAGCATATTTCGAACACTTCTCAATGAGATGAAAATTGAAAAAAATCAACTATATGGAAGGTTCTGAGAAAATGATTTATGCATTATCAATATGCAGACGAATTATTAAAAAATTAGTGAAAATATAATGTTTTAATCAATCATTCGCTAATCCAACTTTTATCTTTGCAGAAATCGGTCCGCCAAATTTTTTGAATAAATACAAATTTCTGAAGCTTTTCATGTAATTTCCGAAACTTCGAAAAGCCTTCGAGTTTCCCTTCGAATTTCACTTCTGGCTGGGAATGTAACGATGCGAAGCTTCATCACGACTCGGTCGTTATAACGCTTCGGCGTAATTACAAACGTGCCCACATTGTGAGCTTCAAACTGCTTGTGAGGGTTTGTTTTACCCGAGTAGCCCCGAAATTCCGTGGGGAGGACGAAATTGCATGGTAAAACAAGGAAGTGAAGTGGAATCAGCGTGTCTAACGTGGCGCGCGAGTGTCGGCGACTAGCACATACGACGTTATTCATAGGATGTAGAGAACGAAGCATGCGCTTGCGGGAAGTGACTGGCGACCCCGGAGATGCGGGGTTTGAGCAACTTCGCACTCCGCGTGCTTCTGCATTCATCTTCTTCTCGTTTACTCTCTGCGCTTCGTTAACGCGACTCCGGGAAACGGCGATAAAGAACCGTGCCTTCGCCTTCGGAGTCTGCTGCGATTCGCAGTGGAGAATAAGTTGCTGCGGCGAACGGAACGCAATGATAGTCGAGAGGATGGTAGAAAGTTACAGCAAAATTGTAATAAATAGACGAATTTCCGCGAAGTTGAGGAACTGCGTGAATGTCTAGTCGGGTATGAGCGATGCAGATAGTTTGTTGCATTCCCGAGAATGAAGTCCGATAAGAGCGCGTGGCGAAGCGGAGGAACGTCGTCGACGATGCCGGTCCAATCTCGGGTTCCAAACGTCGCCGCGGCGATGGCAGCATTCAACGGTGCCGGAGAAGACAGAAGCGCGAAGCAGAGAATTGAATTATTATTCGACGAGAAGGTAGAGCCGTGAGCTTACCATCGGCGAAGCTCGCACGTGGCTTCGTCGAATGAAACGCGAGAAACGCGATATGTGTAACGCGAGATATACGAGCGAAGTTCCGGAATTTCTAATACCATCGACTCGGAAGCAACTAGCCGAAGGAAATCCCCGATGTCGGTTTGGCGCGTTCGGCTCGCCGCTTAATTAAAGCGCTCGTTATAATTGAAGTTAACACACAAATGCGCGCGTTCTAAACAGCCAGAGCATTTCTTGCGTTCTCCCGTGCGGATTTGCAAACAAGCTTAATCCTTTTTCTCGACGATAATAATTGACGCTTGTTTATTCAACATTTTTTTTCATCTCGTTCGCTCGACGATTTGTTCGCGATCGTATTAAACCCTCGTGGCCCGTTAATTAATGACGCGTGGAATAAAGAGCGTATTTCCGTTGTATCCGCGCGATAGTCGTTTATATTTCGTAATTTGTTCACGGACCGGCTATTACGACGAGTATCAAATATTAATTGCAATTAAAATTGCAATTAACGTACGAGCTTTGACGGATGTGGACTAAATCCGAAGCAACAGTGAGTCGGGTATGCGGGCCAATTTTTGGCATGCTGACGGAATAATGAGTGAAAATAAACTAAAAGTCACTCCGAAACGATTGAAAATTATTTGTACTTCGAGTACGAACGTTGGGTTTTCAATTTTATTGTATGCAATCAGATTGACCTCGTCGTTTAGCGAAACGGCTCTTAGGGCGATGTAAATTTCATCCTAAAAGCATCAAAATCTGACGATATCGTAAATGTGTTTATATCTTATTGTACATTTACGTAGACTCGGTAAAATGGGCTCTAGTCTGTTTCGAAACTTACTCGAAGACGAATAAATTGGAGCAGTTTGCCCTGTATCGACGAGGAGGACGAGCGAACAAATTAACTCGACAAAATGTCCTTGGATCTCGTACTTCGAGTGGAAACATCGAAAGCCTTTGTTTCTTCTCATTCTTCTCTGGGTGACTTTACTAGTGTGTCAGACGACGTTGTAAAGCAGAAACGTGGACCGAGGGAGGACTCGAGGTGCGGAGGTTCGACTCGTAGGCTTTACCGAGACCGATGAAAGGCTCGTTAGCTCCGAAACAGCGATAACGATTCTACGCTCGGTCGCGCAGAATAACCGTTAACTCAGTTCGTCCACGTTCGTTAGAACGACACAGTAGCGCACCCTTTAATTATGCGCAAAAGCCCGAGTGCCCGAGAGCGAGAAAGATCGGAGAAGCAGGAGAGAATCCGTAACAACGCAAAGTTCGCAGTCTCTGCCTCGACGGATCGTCGTTAACGAACGTGTGAAATCCAATGGTCCTTCTACATCGAATAGATACGACGCGCATTTTTCCGTTTTTTTTTCTTTCTCTCATTTTCCCGGTTCTCTTTAAATGCTTCTCTCCTTCCCAATTCTTTCGTCAACATTCGTCGAGCTTGGCGCGCGTGGCGATCGTAAATTTAACGCGAATTCGACCCGGCGAAACAGAGAAACAGAAATCAAGCGGATGACGTATGGAACGAACGTACGCACGGAGTAACGAAGGGGCCAAGCCGTTATCGATAGGTAAATCATTCGCGTAACATGTACCCGGCTGCCGTTAACTCTCTATTCGAAGCTCTATAGGCAGCGGAAATTCACGCGTGATTCAACGTTCAAATGCTGTCGGACGCAGCGAACTAACGGCTGGAAAAACGAGACAGGATAGAGATTGCACGCGTGTCGCTTTGCCTCGAGGCTTAAAAAAAACAAAAAGTTTCGCGACAATTCCTGCACGGATTTGAGCGAACTTTTACCGACAACGACGAGTCGTTTGAGCGGGTCACACTGGTGCCGCGGGGAGTAATTGTCCCTTCAAGACTCGCGCAACGAGGAGCGGACGAGAAACTAGCGTCGGTCGCACGCGCTTCGTCATCTCGTTTTTCGCGCTGTCTTTCGAACAGTGTCTCCCCTCAGGGCGAGTTACCGAAGGCGCACTCTTCTGCGTACTCTCTAACGCGCTCTTGCGTTTATTCTACTCTCTTGCCTTCTTCCTGCGATTCTTTTTTTAAGAGGGTCGCACTGATCGCGACTAAGGGTGACTGTATAGTCATCCGTAAGAGTTGCAATAGTAGTAGAACGTGTAGGACACACCATGAGAGCATATCGATTTTATCATCTCGCGTGTTAGGAGTCTACGGTACGAACGAGCGCGCAAACATCCCTTCGCGAAGGGCTCGGCTCTATTGAGGTACACGTTGTGTAAGTGTCCCTCATTTCTCGTGCCCCGCGCGTACTCGCCCTCCGTGTCAAGAAGAGGAAAACTACCGCGTCAAGTCCAATCCCCGTTTTCTGCGGAGATCTCATTTGCATGTCTCGAAAAAATACGAGAAAATTATGCTCCGGGAGGAGGAAGCGATCCATATTTACATCGGCGACGATATTATCTCGGCCCTTGCGAGTCTACGCAATAAACAAGGCGGGATCAGGTACGGAACGAGAGAAGAAACCTTGGAACGACTCACTGGCTTTTCTTTCCGTTCCCGAAGTCGAAAAGTTTCCGCCAACTCTACCCTCGGGGAAAGTGGCTTTCGCCCGGTTCTCTACCGTTTTATCATCTCCCAATGAATAATTCGATGAACTTCTGCCAACAGCTCGGCGAACGGTAAAACCGTCGACGAAGTTGAAATTTTGTACTCGTCGCGTTATAACATTTCCCGGATTAAAAGTTCACCGAGATATTAATGTAGCTTGTCTTTTCAGCGCTTTTTTGAATTCCCTTTAGCTGTGTTTTTCTTTTTTTAAGAATGTTTTCAACGTTGCGACTGCACATTGTTCAATATAACATTCAAACAACGGTAAAATTTAAACGCGCTTTACCGTCCTGAAGCCGAAGTGTTTGTATTTTGGCATGATTGACACGTAACCTATGAACAAAGCTTGCATCAGTTGTAAATCGCGCCGCCAGAAGTCAAAAGAGAATCTTTTACCGTCTAATTTTGAAGATGTAGGCTCACGAAGTACGTGTTATAAATATTTAGACACACGCGAATGCTTGGCGCGTAGTACAGATCGTTTCAGCAAAAAGTTTGCTCTCCCCGGCATGACGAAAATAATTATTACCAAAAGATTAGCGGCGATAAATAATATTTATCGTATTTTTTATAAGTAACCATCATGATGATCTTCCGACCTTGATGGGAATTAGATTTCGAGCAAAAAAATGTATTAAGAAAAATCGAACAGAATCGATTCAACGAATCAATCAAGTGGTTCTTTTTTTGTGTATCTTGTCGTAAGATTGTATTGCATAGAACGCGTAGCGATCGAGTGACTAACCCTCCGGGAAGAGGATACGCGGCGCTGTATCCTCCGCGAGAAAGTCAATCTTTTCTCGATTCCGGATATAGATGTCTATTCGGAGTAGTGTAGCAGCTTACGGTGGATACTATCCGAAACTGTGTACAGGACGAAAACACTCTCCAGTCCCTTCGACAAATATTGGAACTCGAACCGCGAAGAAAAAAACCTCGAGTATCGGAGCGAATTGAACGAGAATGTGTGCACATTATCCAGCCTCGAGTTTCTCAGGGTGCAGTAGAAGAAAAAAAGTTACTCATTTCGGTTTTTTACCCTCTCAGTTTCGTAATTGGCGGAGGAAAAATGTCCTCGGAGCAGACCGCTCACGATAGCGGGCCCGGTTTCTCTTTGATTCACCTCTTTTTTCGCTCTCGAAACGATCGCAGAGATTGGTCTTTTACTTTGTAACTCGTCTCTGTCTATGCGTGGTGTCCGGTAACAGATTAGCAACGTTGCATTCTTTTGCTCATAAGAATGATACGATATTGCGGAAAAACATTGACTTTTAACCATCAAAGAAACGGTCGTTCGACCTTTGTTCCAACCTTTTTAAACTATTTTTTATAGTTAAGCTCACTATTTGGGAGAAATGACTGATAAAAGGAAATTCCGAATTTACGTCTTCGGTATGTGATAAATTGAAAAGTATTGATTGAATCGTAATTTAATGGAATGAACCAAATTCGCGGTCTAGCGAAGAAGTTTAAGAACGTTCCAGAACTCTTCCAGGACTTTAAGGTGATGGATCCATAGATATTTTCTTTTTCACCGAGTGCGTTCCTCGAGCAAGTTATGCTTCAACAGTTGCGTTTATCGACGATAAAGCGCCGTTGTTTACCGACGACGGTAACTAATGAAACTCATGAAAACGAGATATCTCCGAGGATTTTTCTGCATTTCGCAAGCTTTAGCCGAGTAGGGAACAAGTATGCCGCGTCTGTATACTTGTGCTACTACCACTACTCTCTCGCGGCTCTCTGTCGCTCTCGCCGCGTTGGAAGAGAGCGGGAGAGAGAGAGAGAGAGAGCACCGTGCGAGCCGGAGAGTCCGTCGGTTGGCATGGCAACAGCTCCGCGCGCGTCCCGGCGTCTCGACGCTCGATACTAGACGACGCCCAAAACCGCCGGGGCACACAACCAGCCTCTCTCGGTGCTCTCTCCTCACGCTGCGAAGCTCCGAAGTTTCGCGAGTCGGCAAACCGAAACCGAGCCGAAACTTCTCACGGATAGTTTTGTAATAAAAAGAAGAAGAGAAGGAACTTACAACTATTCCTTGTAATTGAAACGAGTAATTGCAATCATCGTTACCGCGAAACTCCAACTTGTAACACGGCTCGAATTTATCGTCACTACCAGCCGGCGAGAATTAAATTATAGCTCAAAAAAATTCAACGCGGAAATTATGAATAAAAATCGTAACATTATAGAATCTTCTTTGCTCCGCAACGATCGTCGATTCTCGGCGATACATCATGCGCTAATGCGCACGCATTCGATCGTTTCGTTTTGCCAGAAATATATACGAGAAGCTCCGAGGGACGAGTCGGCGAGGTGGCAAAAAAGAGAGGAGCAGCAATCGCGAGTAAATCGAGCGTCGTTGCTCGTTGTTGCTCGTTGCCACACGATAGCGATGAAATGAGGCGAGGTAATACGAGCCAAAGGAAGGGAATCCGAGACCTCGACTCGACGAGGCGAACACGCTCGACCGAGTGCCATAATTCTCTAGTCGATTCGTGCGATTGAATTTGCGAGGATGGCAAGAAAAGGAAAAGAAGGCAAGATACGAGATCCAATCGAATTCGTTATGAACGCGAATGCGAGCGTTAAAGAGCCACGAGAAATTGCGTAGATCAATTTTTACGATACCGCGTAAGTTCGCGGTATTAACGCTTTTTTTTTATCGGTACGAATCTCGGATCTTGTTGCTCGGATCTCGTGCGAATAGACCGAGAATCGCGGACGAGATTGCGGGTAGCTCGGAGGAAGCGGTAATCCTTCTATCGTCTCGAATAGCCCGAGAGCTCGGTTGCGATGTCGGCCCCATCAGCAGGAAATAAAGATCGTAGCGGTAGATATAATAGCGAGTAATCGATTTTGCGCTGCCGTTGGGCGTCGAGAGAAGAAATCCGGAGCAGGAGGGTAATCGACCCGAGCCAACGTTTGGGCTCGTGGCGTCTGCGATCCGTTTAATCCAAAACAGCGTTCCGATAGTCCTCGTAATGCAGCTTCGTACACGAGATAACAGGGAGAGAGCCGACGACCTCGACCCAAAGGTCGGACGTTGTCAATTCCTTTCGTTAACCGCGAGGGACGATCCCGCCGCTGATTCCGCTCGTGCTCGTCAAGCCGGAGGCGAGTGTCGGACACGACTGGCGAACAGGTGAATAAAGCAAAGTGGGACGGGGCGAGACTCTGCGGATTCGGAGAAACCCGTGGATAGAGAGACGGAGATCGGAAGTGACTGGTAGACCGCACGAATTTCCACGAGGCGATTCGCAAAACCCGGGATAATCCGTTTAATGCCATCCCCGCGCTACCTCGATGCCTTCGCCGAGGGATAGACGCGTCAATGGCAGAGATTGCACGTCCCGTACCGGGATCACGACCGGGCTGCGAAGTGTATTGCGGCTGTATCGTTAAGCTTCTTTTTCTCTGCATTCTCGTTCCACGGAATAAAAAACTAAATAAAAATGGCCCTTTTGGCAAATTGATTTGCAGTTCCGATGGAAAGTTCGACAAACATCTCTGACGTTCGTAAAATTATTCAACATTTTTTGCAGATTAACAAGTCTTCAGAGAATTTCTTTTGTATTTCAATCTTGTTTTATATTTCTATTTTCTTCCGCGCCTTTCTTCGACACAAACCGCTTCACTTCTCGCCCCGTGCAGATGATTTAATTAACAAATGAAAATAATGAATTTCAACAGGCGTCGGAAGTAAAAAAAGCTAAGTAAAACAAAACTGTCTTATGCAAATTGAGATCGAATAACGGGAATAATGTTTATTCGATTGATACCTCAAGTGAGATAATAAAATCGAAGCGAAATATTCAGCTACGTTAAGTCGAAGTGCAGAGACGCCTCCTGCACAGACACACAGTTTGGATAAGCGTAATATCCGAGAGGCGGCGTTCGACGAGAGCGTTCAACAGTTCTGGCCGCGGGCCAAGACCTCTCTACTCGAGACTGATGAGCCCGTAATTGCGTATTGTTTTACCCTCGACGACCCATTCGCCTCCGCGAGCCGAGTAAGACGTCGTTAGAGAATCGCGTCTCTCGCTCGCCCGTGTACAGAAAAATACTGGGGGAGATAGCCGACGAACCGCCTTCGCCGACGCTGCGAGACTCAAACGCGGTGCGCAAGAACGGCGGAGAAGCCGGGTCACGGAGTCTAACCGACGGTTTTCACGAGCGCGAAGCGTAATTTATGAATAACGAAAAGAAAAATAAAATGCATAAAGGGAAATAAACATCAAGAGCGCGAAACAAATGAAAAGTCTCGATCGAGCGATGAGCAAAGTCCGAGGTTGATTGGAAACAGGGTCAATGCATTAACGTGACTCTCGCTCCCCTTCACCGGTTCTCCGAGCAATTAATACATTCGATAGAAATTAATGCGCGCCGCTATTCCCTTACCGTTCTCATTATCGAAAGAGTCGAGTCACCTTCGAAGAGGTTGAAAAAAAAAACAAATAAGAATGTGTGTCGCACTTATCGCATAGGCGAGTACGTTGTTAACGGAGGTCCAGGGGAAAGTGCTGCATGGTAGCCCGACGGAGCGTTGCCCAGAATGAAGTTATTCGACACGTGACCGACGAGACCGACGAAAGATCGAGAGGGCTTCGGGTCGGCCTTTGAGCTCGAAAGGAAATTTCTTTTGTACTCGACGACGTTGGCCCGCGGGCTTGATACCGTCTATCGTATCTCTTCCTTTCGTGTTTTTATTCTATACAACACACAAACTTCTGGAGCCACTCTTCTGGAACAACGTAACTGGGTTCGTAGCACAAGAGCGTACCTCTGCTTGCATCACGTTCGTTGCCGGTTCAAAAAAGTCATCGTTAGGGAGGGTATACGTCGTGAAGTGTATCGGTGTTTCCGTCTCGTTAGCAATCGGCTGTTAGATTCGTTACGTATCGCTTGAAAATCCCCCTCTGGATATCGCCGACTCTCAAGAAAGCCCCGAAGATAAATCATAACGCCCTCGCCCTTCTCTCCGGTTCGGAGCTCGAACCGCTCTTGCGTTCTCACAATTACGAATCAAATTGGAGATTCGATGCTTCAACGTTATCACTTTTTCCCCCCGAGTTATCTCGGACCTTTCCGAATTAATACCCTGTGAAATTTCCCTCAATCATACCGGACGAAATTTGTAATAAGGCTAAGTTGCTTGAGCAAACGACGATGGGACGGAAAGAAAAAGACGATGATCGACAGCGATAAATTATCATTTCACTTGGTCTTGCGCGCATAGAAACTCATTTTCTGTTGAGCATTCGTGTCGCAATCTATTCGCGAACGTAATTCAATTATTGATAGAGAGAGGGAGAGAATTGTGTCTACGCCAGAAAAATTTCCCTCTTCCGGGACAGTGAAAAAACTTATTCAGTCAGTAAATCTAGTATTTTTTTCTCGCGTTTACAATCCTTTCGTCCATACTTCATAAAAGTGAAGAAAATCGGTAAAACACGGCTAGAGAGGGCATAAGCGGAAATTCAGCCGGAGCCTTTTTCTCAACTTTTTCTTCCCGTGATTAATGATCCCGCGGTTAGAGCTCGGCGCTCATCCATCCACGATTATAACAAATCGACAGCACGTAAATTGCGGCTGACGAAGGAGACACGGAGAATAGAGCGATGAGTAGGCACAGGATGGTATTTTCCACAGAATGTTTCCCGTCGCGTTTCTGTATGCAACAAATGAAAATGCCTGCTGCAACGGCATTTCAATGGCGATGGCAAGCATCGAAGTTTCGCCGAATGCGCGGAGCGAGAGACCCGCGTATGCGGTAGATAGACGAGCGTGAAATCCGGCATTGGAGTTCGAAATACGGAAATCCAATAAGAGCTTTTGTGTCGAATGCGGTATCGGGTTGGATTGACGAACTCGGGGACAGGCCGCGGTGGGGTTGGTCGGAGCGCGGAAGTGAAACGTTGCTTCGGCGGGACTGTCGCGGATCGGGCTAGACAGGCGAGGCGTGCGGCAAAGCGTGACGAGAGAAATAACATGTGCGCGTACAACCGGCGTGTATATCCGGAAACGAGTAAGGTACGCGAAAGCTGCGGCGAAGGAATCGGGGAAGGAGTAGCAAGAGAGCTTTTCATCGTCGAACACGGTGAAATGCGCGTGCACGTGCAGCATAACGGAGCGCGCTCCCTCCGGGGAGTTGCTGGGCTCAACTTCGAGCGAATTCTACAGCGGTAACGCGCGAAGAATCAAGGAGAGTGTGGGATTCCATTTCCAGAGGGAATGACGGAACACGGTAGTGTTTCCGAGCGCAAGGCATGCCGATTTCGCACGCGTTGCCGCGATTGGAATGGAGAAGTGCAGTGAGAAAAGAGATCGGTTGAACCGACCAAATCGGCGCTTGCAGATGGCGAATCAAATAATCGGTTGCTTGAAAGAAATAATTGTCATAGGTAGGAAAGAAACAGTCGATGTGACTCGCAATTCGTATGATCGTGTATTTCTTTCATCGACTGAGATATCTGTTTCGCGACACGCAAGCAACGATTTCGAGCGAGGTGATATCGCGACGAATAAAGACGTGACGACGGGAAAAAAAGGGACATAACCATTCGGAAGAGGAACGACTTCATCGATATGATCTGCCGTCGCTTCATAACAATGTTAATTTGTAACAACACCGATCGAGCATGGAGAGAACTACACGGAATCTTAATCTCTCCGCGGAGTCATTGGGAATGAAATCGACACTCGCGCGCGGCGAGTGGAAACTGCCAGTGCACGAAGAAGCACAGAAGCAATGCGCCACGAATGAAACCGGTTTTTGCAACACCGGCGAGCTCACACGCCGGCGCATAAAATCGGTTGATCGTCGTTGCTTTGAGAATCACCCGTGGTTTATATACGCGCGAGATAGCGCTGGATGTGCACGCGGAATACACACGGGACGTGGAAGTTGCTGCGACGAATACACTCGAGAAAGCGAGCGACAGAGAGAAAGAGTGGATATCGACACTTGGTCGCTCGATCGACCGGATCCGAAGTCTTTGAGGCTAACCGATCGAATGCGAGCGGCACCTCTCGCTTCATCCAGTTCAACTTTCCGATCGTGAAGATCTATCGAGCGGAAATTCTCGCATGCAGTTACGTTATCGCGCTTCTTCAATGTCCAGTCGATTTCTCTCCGTTTATCTTCTTTTTCTTCGTGGATAATTTCCAAGGAGGTCGTTCAGCGCACGAGAAACGAGAAGGCTAGTTCGTGTGGATTAATAGCATTTGGGCGTGGCGGCAACATTGTCATATCGATCGAGGCTGCCGAGAGATGACGAGACGCATGATCTCGCACGCGAGAGCAAGCACTCGGGGGAATAGTTGAGCTTCGAGGGTGCGACGCGTTGAAGAGAAAAAAAATGCTATGAGAACGACGCGACAGACGCATCGCTCGTAGAGACTTTTTTCTTTCTCGTTTTCTCCAACTGTGAAAGTGTCGAGGCCTTTTGTAACGGCGATCGGGATGAAATGGACGCTCGCGGGTGAGACGAGAAAATTGATGATCGTTTTTTTTTAATTCGGAACCTATTCGAGAAAAAAAAAAATCAACATTCCCTTTTTCTTAATTTTGCATCCATTTCATCTCAATTTTTGAAAATTCGATTCCTTTTTATTAAAAATAATAATTCAGTTATTCTCAATTATTTTTTTGTCTAATGTGACTATTTCCCGTCCATCTTCGCGCGGCGATCGTAAATGGAAATGCTGTATATAATCGCTTCGCGCGAAGAACCGACCTCGATTCAGGACGAACGAATAAATCGATCTTTCATAGATTTATCGCAACGTTTATCGATCGAACGAAGTACCGGCGAAGTATCCGCGGCGAACGAAACGAGGCAATACGTATGGTATTTCGAGCGATTCGTTTCGCGCCGTCGATGAACTTGGCCTCTTTTGCGGGGAGCGCGGAAATCGGGGAGTCAAGGGAGAACACCAAAGTCGCGCATTGACCCACTGAGGTCTCGGGAAGGAGTCCCAAATGGGATCAACATGAAACACATAATACATAACAGATATACCCGACGTACTTGGCACCGGCACACATATATATATATACATATATCTTTGACCGCAGCATCTCAGTTCTCTCGGTACGTTTGCCGCGCGTATACAACCGTTAGCCTCCTTTATTTACGATCGCATAAAACGTCCGGCTCGTCCGGCAGTAACGTCGCTCGTTCGCGGTTGGCTCTTCTATCAGGAAGAAGCGAGTGAGCCCGAGAAAAAAGGCATTGCCGGCAAAAGGTCTCCGGGCGAAATGCGCGAATCGAGCACCCAGGCGAGCCGAGAGACGAGCGCCGTGGAGCTTCGAGGATTAATGAAAATGCTTCCACGCGTGCCATAAGTACCGTGTAACAGACGCGATAGTACACGATTAAATGAATTTATAGTACATATATCCGCGGAGCTGTGATTTACGTATCGAATAGCGCGAATAAATCGCCGACTCTCGGAGTTTATATTTAGAGGCGAGTTTATAGTAACCGAACCGAATAGAAATAAAGAGGATGGGATAGGAGTTATACACATATATATGTGTGCACATAGACTGTAGATACGAAGAGCTGTACGCAACCGCACCCTTATCGCTCGACGATTACTACGAGGAGACACGATAGCGAGTCTCGCGTATCGTGCGCCTCTCGGTCGTCGTTCTCGTATAACCCCGGTGCATCCAACGCCAACGTTTAAGCTCCGTTCGCGAACCCGATGCCTCCGCGATGTTGCACACGAGGAGAGCGCACGCAAATATGCTACTCGCCTTTGTGCGGTCACTCGATAGGTTTACCACGAGCGCGATTATCCCTTTCGTCGGATTACACACGGGCTCGAAAGCGCGCGGGTCGTGCAACGAGGGCTCGGAGCTCCGGCGCGTCGCGAATGGGAGTACAAACAAAAATATTGATACCGAGAAGACCGCGCGATAAAGTCGATTGTTCGGATAGCACGGGAATATTTCCGTAACGAGAGAGGAGCGCGTTGCGCTCAAGGAATCGTTGTGTCTTCGCGCCGTTGATAAACATGTGTATATTTGTTCGATTGAAAATCGCGCAAACTCAAAGCACACCGGACTTCGAAAAGGTTTGCGAAGCGTGAAAGTGCCTCAACGGTTGACAGACGTTGAGTCTGTCACGACTAAGGAGCGAGGGAGGGCAAAACGTTGGGCAGTGGACGAGAGCGAGAGTGCTCAAGGTACGAAGAAGGAAATCGCGGCTGAGATTACTATGCACCTGCTTCGCGAGCGTGCAAAGACCTCGAGGTTTTCCTCTTCTCTCGCAACGCTTTATCGCATCAAGGACGCTGCGTCGTTACATTCCCAGCCAGAGGTCGGAAGCATTGAAAATTCTCTTCGAATCTCGCTTTTGACCGACACTGCAACGATACAATCTGCTTAAGCGTTTTTTTTTTCAACTGTACTCCCGCGGTTATTACATATTACGCACGAGTGATACTCAACGTGACACAGTGATTTGTATGATCAGCGACGAGAGCACGAAGAGCAGTCAAGCAGTCGAGGGGTCTGAGAATGTAGGCGAGCAGCGCTCCGGGCTTTGTCACGCGTAGAAGGTTGAAAAAATGTGTGGAAATAGGCTGAATCATCGCAGGCACCGTGAATACGTGTACGCGTCTATCGCGCGACACATTTGTCGCGTTGACTGAGCGAAGACAGTGACTCGACGAGCTTTTATGGCTCGTCGAGAAGTGTGAAAAGGTAAAAAAATGTGTTCTAGTTTAGAGTATAGAAAGTGTAACTCTCGTCGTTGAATGATTTCGTTCTTTTGTCGCGAGAGGGAACGCGAGCGAGTGTATTTGATACATGTATATTATCTCTTTGTTATTACTGTATTAACGTGTAGGGAACGGGATGTGTAAAGGAGAGGTGCTGCCTCGGCGAGCAGCAAAAAAGGACACGGGCAATAGGGGAGGCGAAGGTCCCACACCGACGCATCGTTCTGTGCGAACGAGCCACCGCTCAAAGGCCGAGTTCCTTCCTTTTTTTTCCGGCAACACAGAATGAGCCCGACAGGTAAGTATATCCGGGAAGTTTGGGCCGTTGAACCGTGTCCCTCGGACCGACGAGAAGGGTTACAATAATACCGAACTGCTGGGGCAACCGCGGTAAAAGCATCGCCGGTTAATCAACGAGAATCGGTAGGGCGTGAATGAAAACTCGAATTTACGTGAATGCTAAAAAATTTCAACCGAAAAGATAACATTCCAATGTGCATGAGTCATGTTTATGCTATTTCGATCAGTCATTCAGGTTCGATTGATAAAAAACGAATTAAAAACAATCCTCACATTCACAAATCATTCCATCTCTTCCATCGAAGCAGAAGGATTGAGAGGTTATCATCTTAGTCAATGAATGAATCATTGAATCGAATAACAGCCATTCGAAGAAGCGTACGGTAGTAACGACTTTTAAACGGGCACGCGTAAGGCCAATAACGCGTTATTGAATCACCATCGAGGCATCGTCGAAGCGACATGAACTTGTGTCTCCGTGACGTCGCGGACAAGAAAACATCGTCGCGCAACGATGGATCAACGGTAGATCCGAAACGAGAGAATGATACACGGGATAGGATTGCACCGATTGCCCACGCGAGAGGCGAACATAGCAGGGAATGTGCGCCAATGGATCGTCGTGTGTCTGACTAACCGGTCGTTGCCGAGAGACACCGACGCGACGCTCGTCGTATAAATCCTTGGAAAGCTCGAAGAAGCCTAAGAGTCGCCTCGGGGTTTACTTCGGATCGGAAGCTCGAAGCAGATAACAATCGAGACGAGCGACGGAGAATCGCTGGGCAAGGATGAACGAGTTGGTAAAATAATTACGGAAGAGAACGAATCGGGGGGTAACCATCGATTATACACATCGATAGGTAATTGAGCCAGATCTTTCGTCCATGAAATCTGCCAAGTGCAACGCACGAAGTCGCTGCCGCAGACAGCGGTGGAGAGAGACTCGGGGCAGACGTCGAACCACTCCCAGTTTTATTCCACGTGTTGGCGTGTACAGAGGCAAAGGAACTCTGTCCGTCCACGAGAAAGATCCGATAAACCAAGACGAGGGCGCAGAGACTCTCAGTCGACAATGCTTGAAGTGGAAAAAAAAAAGCAAGAGATAAAAAAAATATCCGCACACGCAATTGCAGCAACAGAGTAACGATGCCTCGGTCGTCGCCTCCACAATTTTGCTCTCCCGCGCGGCCTTCTCTCCCCGGTGTTTGTCGCAGCCACGTACGCGCCGCCGCGAAGGAAAATGCAAATGAAATTTGCGATTAGCGTTCTCCCAACGGTGGAGCCGAGCCGGAGAACTAAGTGGGAGAGGGCTCTTCTCTACAAGATGAACAAAGTTTCGATATGGTTGCTCGCGCGCTCGCTTACACCACTCTGGCTTTTCTGCGAAACGATTTCGTCCGGGTCCACCGGGGTAGACCAGAGAAATTAATTGCACACCGAGAGAAACTCGAAACTCCCAAGAGCAAAGCCACGACGGGATACCGTAAGCAATCACCGAGCGAACGAAGTGAACACAGTTGGGAGGGGGGCATGAGGCAAACGTAGAGAATTCGTAGTCTCGTCGCTCATCTCCACGACCATCCGAGAGAATCTCCGCTGACTGTCGGGGATTTTGGAGCAGAAAACTCGATAGAGGGAAGAGATATCGTTGTATTAATCAAGAGTCTGTCACCATGGTCTATTTTCTCCCCCGAGGGAGAATTATCGAGACGATTCGATTGTCTCCCTTCGGCTCGCTCGTTGGTCGTCGATATGATCTTTGGCCTTTCTGTTGCGAATCGACCGAACGATAATAATTGAGCAGAGGAATAAAAAAAGTGGCTTGCAGCGATAGCGGGAGGGTGGAGGGCGCCTTTGAAAATCGTTTCTACTCGATATCCCGATATCCGTATAAGCAGAGATCCAAGAACGTTCCCGGTATGAAGATCGATGTTACGAGGATAATTCAACCGCTTGGCGAAGCCGGTTTTCCTACTCGGTCTTGTCTTTCTCCTCGTCCTCGCTGCCGTACCTCGAAAGGCTCTCACTCTATACCGCTGCGGTTACTGCTGCTCGTCGCATGGCACGACGAGACCGGTGCGAAACCAGAAGAAGAAGGATAAGGATGAGTCATGACGACGATGAAATCCTTCTCACTCTTGCCTTTCACGCGACATCGTTTCACCTCTCTCGATTCTCTCCGAGAACTTCAATCTCTCTCACTGGGCTGTCCCTCTTTGTATATAGCTTCTCGTTTGCGCGAGAAGGAACAGAGGCAAACCTGGGCCGTCTCTTTTCTCGAGAGTTTCAGTCCTAAGAGAGGGCGAGAGGCGCGATCGCGCCTACGCGAATCCGACAAGCCGCGCAATGAGATAAAAAAAACATGCACACACACCCTCGAAGGCTTATTAAATTATAGCCGCCGTTCCGTAAATTTATCGCCCTTCGCTTGATTCGACGAGCTCTCGCAATCGTTCCCAATTCGATTCCATTATTGATCCATTCTCTGAGATTAGCGGGGAACAGGATCAGAGTACGGTTAGAACCGCAATTATACGGAGTAACCGGAAATGCGGTGCCCTGGACAGCGACAAATCAGGGATAATCCGGAATATATCGCAACGTGATTCTATTTTGCACAATTCAAGACGAAATATCTTCGGTCAATTAAGTTTTCAACGTTATAACAATTGTAGAAAAGAATATCTTTGTTTCAATAACAAGAACCATCCCAAGTTGCCAAGAACGTATGTTGTTATTTTAACTTCATTCTAATTTTTCACAATTTCAGATACCGCTACCTGATTGGAGCAACCCCAGTTAATCGCGGTTCTACTGTTCTTTCGTTAACGGGATTAGAAGCATTACTCTCGCTGCGATTCTTCGAAGAAGAATAAGACAGAAATAAAAACGAGCCTAGGCCGACAACGACGGAAGAGTCGCTGCAGCGTATCGAAAATTAACCTCGCCGTGCCTGACTCTGACAAACAATGAGCCTCTTACCCGCCACTGGAAAGTCTTCCCCCGTCCCAGTCGTCTCGTAAAAGAGAAATTGTCGGAGGAGTGAAACACCGTACGGGGAACTCGTTTACTCGTCTTTCGTCGGAAATCGCACGCGGTGTTTAGCCGGGCGATCGTAAAAACGTCTATTGTCTAAGACAAACGATTGAGAACGGAGTCAACTCGCGGGCGTGACTCTGGGCTCGTTTCGAGCCTCCGTCACAGTGGACACCCCCCGGCTCGGCGCGAGGGTGAGAGAAAGAATTTTTATCGTTCAACATAAATCTGCGGAACATGAGAGAGCAAGAAGAGTAATCGCTCAACGGTTCTCGACGTGGAATGCGCACAGATGCGCCGACTAGACGAATTCATTCTTGCGACGCACCTTCGCGATTGAACTATTTGAGCCTGGGCCAAATTGTTCGCTTCTTGGAAAAATTCGTACGAAAAAAGAATATAAAAAGAAACTTACCTCCGTCAGAGGCTCCTCCTTGGTGACATCACCGTTCTTGGGCGCGTCCTCGCGAGCCGGCTTGCTCTTATCCTTCTTGCCGAAACTGATTGACCTGAAGGACCACTTCTTCTTCAGCTGTAACGAACGGGAGATATACAAAAAAAGTAACTGCGACTCGATAATGGCATCTCGACACACGATATTTTAAACTAGACAGGAAATAACCGTAATTTTTTTTATTGATTCACGATGTGTAATCGAAAGGTCCGCCAAAAATTGAAAATCTTTTCCAAGACATCGGTATAGTTAGGATCATTTCCAAAAAGAAGAAATTCGTGAAATTGTGAATTTATTATATAGATTTTTCTATTAGGGCATCGACGTATGCGTACCAAGACCAGCTAGGAGACCGAAAAAGAGTCGGAAGGTTAAAAAAAATAGAAAAAAAACATTTAAGCAAGTAAGAAAAAATCAAAATCCGTGGTAACAATATATTCAAAGAAATGAACGGAATTTGAGGCCGTTTCGGGACTTTCTCAGGACATGCAAAATTTCCAGAGTCATTGGACACCACGAGAGCACCCGTGGATTTGTCTCCAGTCATGCCATTTTTGAGCGTAAATGTATCAGATTCGAGGTAAATGGAATATAAATTTCCCAGACTTTTGAATAAAACATCGAACGTTGTACGCGCCAAGTTTGAGGACATTTCTTAGCAAGGAATTCGCGATAAAATGACGAAATTCGTATGTAGATGTGGTACCTTGTCCTTCTTTTTAGTCTCTTTGCTCTCGGGCGAAGTGGCAGTCGTCGGGCTGGCTGGTGTTCCCTCGGTGGGCGTTGTGACCTCGGCGGCACCTTCCGCTGGAGTTTCGACTGTCGGCGATTCTACCTTGGCCTCTTCCGATTTTGTCTCATCGTCCTGCGACAAAGTAAAGAAAAAAATGATCACATCACTGTGGAGTCCAATGAGGCGTCTTCGGATCACTCAGTCGGTTCTCGAGTTATGAACTCTCGTTTTAATCGAGTAACCAGCATTCCGCGCTAATTGGACACCGCAACGAGCGGATAAACGCGACAGATGCCTCGTATGAGCCGTCCAACGAGGAGGAACGTCGGCAATGGGCGAATGAGAGAAATTGAAAAAAATTGTCCAAGCGCGTGAAACAAATTGGCGTCGTAACGGCGGAGCGAAGGGACGTAGAGGAGCAGAGCGAACAGCGGTGCCGGAGAACAATTGGATGAAGCCGAAGGAAGCAACGCCCGGAGAATAGAAAAAACATCGTGCTTGCAACTCCTAATGAACGGGAGTGTTTGTCTCTCGCGACGCTCCTCGCGACTTCACTCGGCAAATGAATTGTCAATGGTGAGGAGAGAAAGGTGGTCCTTGCAAAATAATCCTGAATTAAGGCGACACCGCAAATTGAATTATGGAAGGCGGAGAAGCGAAGCGTTCCTCCATCTGCCAGGTGCAACGACCGAGCTGTAGCCCGAGCGCGCGTTACAATTTCCCCGAGTTCCGGAAGGAGGGGAAGAGCGAGAAGACGAAACCGGATTTTGTCCTCCCACACCCTTCGGCGGGGATGCATTGCCACAAGCAGACGAGCGGCGTTCGATTCACTTTCGAATTTGTTCATTCTCATTTTATACTTGTTCGTTGGAGCAATTCCCGACCGCGCCGATTTCACGTAAGGCGCATTATCGATTTTATCGATACTATTGTTCGAATGATTGGACGGCGATACGAGCCACAGACGAACCAGGGAAATTCGATTCTATAGAGGATTCACCCGAAATGAAAAGCGAGATGAAGGAAGATGAAATGAAAAACGACGAAGAGCCGAGGAGCTCAAAAAAAAATTGAAAACAATGTTGAATGGTAGGGCAATGCTCGCAGACAAATCGCACACCGTCCACGTCGAGCTCTGATTTTCACGTAGAGCAGTCTGCTCGCCCGCGCGCGAGAGAACAAAAGATAAAAGAAAATAAAAATAATAAAGTGCTAAAACAATGGAGCCTCGAGAGCTGTCAATACTTCAAGATTCCATTGTGCCACCCAGACAATATTTTTTCTTTATTTTTTTTTTTCAAGTTATTCCATTTCGACGAAGTACGATTTCAATCGATGCTCGAATGCAGCGAAAAGAACTCGACTCTCTCCTGGCGTTCGCGCCTCGTTTTATTGCTCAAACTTCGTGACATAAAAGACGACAACTTGAGAGGGTAAGGAGGACAGGAGACAGTGACAATTTAACGGAAAAATACGACGATGACTCGTTTTAGAATCTATCAACGTTCGCAACGAGACGGCGAGATGTAAGAAAGAAAGAGGCGATTTTCTGGTTTTCCGCCTGAAAGGAACAAGATGTAGCAAATGGAGCGGAGAGAAGCGGGAGGTGCTTTCGTCGAGAGTTCGTCTCTTTTTGTGCGTAACGAAAAAAAAAATCTTGAATAGCTCGAAAAAAGGAGGAACCATCGTCACGAATCCTTCAACGGACATGATCAATTCGCCTCGCGTCCCTTTGAGACGCGGCTCTCTCGCTCATTGCGAAACTTTGGCTTTTATCCAAAGAATCCTTCTACCCATCCCGCGCTCGTATTATCCATCCCGCAGTCCTTCTTTAATCCCCTGATTCGAGATACAAGCAGACTCCAAACCACTCGCGTTTCTCTTCTTTGTGTCTCTTCGCTGCACTCCCGAGTTGTAACGATGAAAACGAAAGATACCAAAGCGGTGAAAGTGAGCGCAATGATTATCTTCGCTCGTTCAGTTCATTCGATGATTGGCAATGTTAAACGAGACTGACGATTGCAAAGAAACAATGCATCGAAAAATAATTTGATAAAGTGGATCTTTCGATTTAATAACAGTGACGATTCGTTGACAATACTTTATTTTTGTAGTTCAAGTGTTTTAAATATTTGTCCGAGGTCGGCAATATTTTTTGAGGTATTTCTCGAGAAAACGTGGTAATATTGTGAAAAAAAAAACATTACCAAGAAAATCAACGCTGTAAGACCTTGCATAAATATACCTTTCGGTACAAATGTTCATTTTATTACATCATATAGTCGGTTAATGAAAAATGCTCAATTGTACTCGGATTTCGAACAGTTAGTTTGATATATTCGTGGAACCGAGAGAAGTGAGATATCAAGAAACGCCGAAAAGCGGCGCGATAGTTTTGGAAATGAGCAACAAAGTCGAATATTCCGAGAAGCGTTGACTGCTCTCGACATCGCGCGTGGTTGAGAGCGCTGGTTTCGAGCGCGCACGCGAAGCTTCGGTCCGCGTTCGCGGTGAAAATGAAATTCTTTCGGTCCCGTTCGAGGAACAAAGAGGAACTTTCGTTTCGTGCGGATAATCGCGGCACTTCCGTAAGTTATTCCACCGAATACCAAAAATCAGTCGAACAAAAGTATATCCCGACTATGCTAATGCGAGTCGCAGCGGCGAGAAACAAAAATTATGTTGTCCGAGGTGTTTCGTCGGGGTCGTCGATGTATTTCGGTGGTTAAAGAGATATCTCACTGTCGGCGAGCCCTGGGAAACCACTTTAGTTCAATCCCCGCTAAGGGCAGGGGAGAGATCGCGAAGGCTCCGCTAAGGGGTATTTAACGACAGAAACACATCGAGAGTGATATTACACAGCGCAGGAAAACGAGAGAGGAATCGAGCGAAGGAATTCGTCTCGTGGGATTCGCGTAGCTTTAATTGCCCGGATGTAAGTGACCGGTCGGGGTCGTTCGAGCCTCTCGACGATTAATTGACGGAATGTCTAGAATTCCTCGAGGAGCCTCGAGAAACTCTTGTTTTGCACATATTGTTCAGCAGCGAAGCGATGCGCCCACTGAGAAACTGACGAGATCATTTGACCGACTCCCTCGCGTGCTTTGATAATCGCGAGGAAATTTGCACCGTGTAACAGAAATCCCTGGAGAGCATAACTCTCGAATGCATAACTCTGGCTGGCCGTTTGAATCATTATCAGCAAACGTCGTGACGCATCGTTGAGACATACGCTTGTGCAAACTCGACCGAAGAAGTGACTCGCCCTTCCGTTTTCAGTTGCCGGATAATGTAAATGTATTGCGTGTCACACGCTGAATTAAGCTCTCTAAAACATTCGGTAAATGAAATGAATGAAATGAATAAAATAAATTAATTAATACAATTAATAAAATTACTAAAATGAATCAAATTAATAAAATTAATAAACTTATTAAGCTTATTAAACTTATTAAACTTAATAAAATTAATCAAATTAATAAGCATTCGGTTCAGAAAGATATAGAATACATTTTATCTACTCTACGCGACTGTAAATCTTCAGCAAAGTCGACCCCGAGGGCGATAAATACGGGTCGATTCTCGGCACGGCGGAGAGTAAAATTTTACTACGCGTTCACGGCCACGAGTCGTAACCGCAAAAATCTTCGACGCCCGCTACCGGCCTCTGGGCCACGTGTCGACACATTAGTTTCGCGATAATTCTTTGTCTCTCAATGGCAGGCCCGTGCGCGCATGTGTGCTAAATAATGCATTCGCCTTTTGCGTCTCAGGAATTTTATTGTCTGCCCGTTTCAGCGCCGAGCGGAATTTCACGTTGAACGAACGTAGAGAGACGTTTCGCGAATGGAATAGAAATGGCCTATCCGCGAAAAGTCTCGGGGGAAAGAGAAGAAAAAAACGAATAATCGCCGCATGCACGCGTGTAATTCGACGAGCCTCGGGAGAGAGAAAAGAGCGGCTCGTGACCTTGCGCCATCGGAAAAACGTCTCTGCGCCAGGTGTTCGAAGCTCGAGAGCCCGCGTCCGCCGTCGGTCGACGCACCTGTTACAGAGATTTTACGAGATTGCGAGAAAGGAGCCCACGAAATTCGAGGCCGGCGGAAGCATAGCCGACGCAAGAAATGTAACCACGTCACGGACAGAAATTCAGGAAGCGTCCGAGGAAGCCAATAGAAAAGTCGAGAAACGTGGCGCAACAAAGAAAAAACGAAGTTCGAGGAAAAAAATAAAGGAATGGGAAAAAAAAGTGACGACGCGCAACCGGAAGGTCCGAACGAAACGGATATGAAAGTGCGATAAAAAGAGAACGTATAGTTGGAGATAGAAATGCGGTAGAGCGATAATAGAAGTTGGAAGTACAGAGCAAGTTTCATCTGTACTTTTCCATCTGTCCCTTCGGTCTACTCTCTTTTCTTCCCTCTCTCTCTCTCTCTCTCTCTCTAGATGTCCAGTCTTTTTTTTTTCATTTCATCTACTCACATTCCTGCCTCCTTCTCGCTCATGTCTCGTTTCGCCCTTCTTTCCGCGTGTCACACTATCCCGCTGCACGACAGCTGCGGAGGTTGCTCAATCGAGGAAATATCGAGTTTCAACAGTACCGCGAAGTAGCAGTGCGGCCAACAAGAGAGTTCTCTCACTACTTTTTTTTTTGTTTTCTTCTTTTTTTCATTCTCTCCTTTTTCTCGTGCGCCACGCGCGTTTCTCTGCTCGCCGTATCCTAACGCTTATTCCCGTGTGTCGTCACACAATCGTGATACGAGCATTCCCCGGAGAGATGTCCGTGTCGTGCCGCAACAAAGTGTCCCGCGATAGTTACGTCAGACGAGAACGCCCGGGCGTCGACGCGCGCGATAAGCCGGGAAACGGAGAGGAAAAATAAAAGGAAATTTTTGAAAATCCGGGACGTATGAAATATGAAGAGAAACGATTACTTCTCCTTCGTTGCGCGCCCTGTGGCGACGACGATATTGCTTCGAAGAGACGCGACAGGACTCGAATGGAGGAACGTTGTCGATCGAGTCTTTTCAGGAATTTTATCGGATGTAAGTCGAAGGATATTACGCTGTCTGGACGAAAGGACGACAAGTCTGATACTCGCGAAACGATCGCCGCGGGTGGTCTTGGTTTTTTTTCGACGGTAAATACCGGCAATTTCGCGAGAGAGACCGGGGAAATAAAATTGTCTCTGCTTCGTCCGCTACGCTGCGATGTAAAAGTATTCGTGAGAATTTCGATAATGACAATGCTCGAAGAAAATAACACAGAGGAACGATAGAACTTGCGATACTTTGTAATAAACGCGGAGATGTTGGATGAAAAATGTAGTACACGAAGGGAATGTGGACAGTGAAGCTCGGAATCGGAAGCAATGGAATTCAATACAGTAAAACCTCGATTGACCGTGCCTAAATTTCGTCCAAGGCTTACGGCAAGTTGTCTGATAAAAATTTCACGTCCATCAAACCGATAAGACAAAAAAAATGAAGCATAGATTTGAATGCGACTGAATTATTTTGAGTGATTTGGCTCGAGCCGAGGAAAGGTTTTCTACCGGCAACTTAGCCAGGAACATAAAACAGTCTTTTCAAAACGAAGTAAAAAGAATAATAACCAAACATAACGAAGTCTTTTGGCAACCAACTTCAATACCATTGAAAGCGGCACAAAAAAAACCTTCTGATTCATTCTTTTAGGCTTTCGTTAAAAAGTGCCTTTTTAATCGTTTTATTATAGTAAAGCACTCAATGAAACAGATTTCGAAATCGCAAAATAGTAATTTTCCTCTATTTTTGCTGAATCTTCTTGCATTTACTTTAACTGAGTTGCATAAAGTAAGAATATCTACGACTCTGACTGGCGCCATCGTAATCTTGACACTCTGTCAAGATCGTTTTCCTCGTTCAGCTCGAGTTTATAAATAATTCAATAAACATGTTTTATGAATAGAACAATTTATCGGTTGCATCGTCGCCCTGAGTGACGCAGATCGTAACACGAGAAAATATTATTGTTCAGCGATTCGGTTTGGAAAAAAAAAATAGTCTATACCATTTCATTCATTTTGCATAATAATTCTGAATAGTTGTTAACAAATTGGCAAGAAATATTTGTTGAACGAATCATCCGGCAATTTAACTTTTTCCCAGCGAAAGTTCATTCGTTACTTTTTCGGAATACATATGCATTTTTTGTGCAAGTAAAAAAAAAAATTTCATTCCGAAAATCCTGTTTCCGGAAGAAATTTTCGATATTTCAGAAATAAGAACTCTTCAAATGATTGATTTTGAATCATCGTTAGTTTTCAGGTATCCCGAGGCACTGCGGTCGTGGATTATGGAGGTACGGTTGTGAGCGGAAAGTCGGCAGAATCTCGAAATTAGCCGAAGCGAACCAAGAGAGAATGAAAATAAAATCTATGCTATACGTACATACATTATATAAGCGGCGTTTTACAAAGCGGAAAAGTACGATACAGCGTCGCACACTCGGATCGATTGAAACACGTGAATTTGCATTCGACAAATGAGGAAAAGGAGAACCATCGTTATATAACAAATGCATTAACGTAGGAATGCCATGTTTGCCTACGGAAATATCTTCGAGATGCATTAAAAAAGATTGCGAGTGGCGAGCCAATGGGGGTATCGCGCTTTTGCCACCGGGGCGAAATAACTTCACGTAACCGGCGCGAGAGCCAGTGACTCGGTGGCACTTACCGAGTGGAAAATTGAATTGGCGATGGCACGCAGGCCGACAGTCAAAGTTAACGAGAGTTCGCGTTTTCAAAGCGTAAGAACCGTCCGGGGAGGGAGTAATGATCGTTTGTAGCAGAATCGTGGCTATGAAGAAAGAATGTCGGAGTTCTAACGATCCTTCTCGCCAACCGCTTTGATCGGGGTGTGTACGCGTGTATATCACTCTTCGCGTCACGCCGGCGCGCTAATTCTTACCGAGGAACTTGACATTGGTCGGACGCTCGAGAACACGCGAGGAATTCCTTTCAACAGTTCGACGACTCTTACCATCACCGGCGATGAATAAACAACTTTGAGTAGAGAGTGTTCGACCATTTCCAAGATTAAATAGAGCGTGTATAATTTTTTTATGGATGAAAAAAAAATGATATCCCTAATCCCGTGTATTAATTAATTGATAATGGTACCCTGAACGTGTAAAAAAATGCCCCAATTCCGAATATTAAAGTTGTCAAAGAAGAGTCTTTTTATTTCTATTTAATAGGGAAATTTGTAGATTGATATTGTCAGATGTTATTCGTTATGATTGAAATAAAAAGAAGGACTAACCTTTTCTTTTTCCTTTTCGGTGGCCTCGTCCTTGTCTTTGTCCTTATCCTCGGGTGTCGCGTCTGTGTGCACAGCTGTGCCGTTGGTGGTTGGCTTAGCGTCGGCTTCCTCGATCTTCTCGAGTTTTCCGTCGCCCGGCGCTGCGTTGTCACCGACGACGCCCTCGGCCGGAAGTCCGTCCTTCTTCGGCGTCGTCGTTATATCCACGGATCTTTTGCTCTGTCGCGCTCCCATCTTTTCTCCCGCTTATTATTTAACTCTTCTTATTTGTTAATCCACGTTAATCCACGTTATTTGCCACGTATCGAACGCTTCTTCTGATGCGCCTATCGATACGACGAACTGTGAACACATCAAAGAAAAAAAAAATGAGTACAGTTCATGAACGACAGCAAAATTTACTACGATCGTTCTATTCCGAATGTGTCTTATTTTTCTTAATTCTACAAAATCACCCATATTTTTGCACCTTTTTATTTTTATTCCTAGCCCAAAGTGGAATTTGGCGAGAATTTCAAGAAATTTACAATAGAGAGACAGACAAAAAAAAACTTAGATAAAAATCTCGAAAATAATCAACTGTATTAAGGATTCTAAGAACATTCATTTCGTGTAATAATAATGCAAAAAAATTATTAACAAATTGTTCAAATATAAAATTGTTCAATAAGTTTCTAAAAATGCAATATTTTCTCGAAGCATTTTGGATCCAAGCATGTGCGGTGTTTTAAACCACTCTCACCGGCGGTCCTACTGTTCGAAATGGATCGAAAAATGAATCGATAAAACTCCAGGAGTACGCATGATACGCCATAGTCGACACGCGCGTTAAATTGCAAAAGCGGGTCGGAAGCGCAGCGTGACTTCGAGGCAAGTGTGTGAGTCGATTCCCGCGAGGTAACTAATCGTTCGCACGGCTCCTCTTGTTGAACGGCCTTGTGTTATATGCTCGAGCGTTGCGGCGTTCGTCTGTCTAATAACGGTAGTAAATGAGCTCCGTAACACAGTAGGAGCTGCGAGTGAGGATTCACAACGGAGCATTGTGTTTTTCGCGGTGCGATACGGCCAAGATACAGTCTCGAGTGCCCGAGTGTGCGAGAAACCGAGAAGCCACCGGGGCCGCGCGCGTGTGCCTCAGCTCGCCGAGTGTTTACGTGTACGGTACGCATTTAAACCTGAGAAACACAAGTGGAACTGTACCGAGAGAAGCTTCTCGACCACGTGTACGGGTTCTCTCTCGGTGCGTACGCGCGCACCGTTACTCCGAGCTAGACGCGCCGAGTTCTCGGGCGCGCACGCGGGACAGCTGACGAACGACCGAAGCTTCAGCATCTGCGCTCTCGGTCAGTCGAAGAAAAAAGTCACCGAGAGGCCCCGACACGATGATTATCGTCGTGTCGCGGTCGAGGATCTTGTTCGCGTTGCGAAATTTATTCTACATCGAGTTGCGGAGAGGGTCGGCCGTATGAGAAGCTGAAAATTCAAGCCGGCAACCTCGTTTCTTTCAGCAGCTCCCTCGGTCGTCCCCGGGGAGTGTTGCTGCATTTTCTGGCCATACGACGACGGCGAAAAAAGCGCGGAAAAAGACGGAGACACGGGGCAAACGAGGCGTCGAGCTTGACCAAGCTCGTACCATTTCTTACGAGCAAACTGAGCCGTCCCGACTGAGTCAATAGTCGAATACCAGTTAATCCACGAGTGGTATATCATCTCAGGGACTTAGACTCCGGAGAGACGATTAACGCGGCCGAGTTTCACGAGTTTGTATAGCGAGGGTATAAAAAAAAATGTGTGTGGTTTATTAATCGCCGGCTCGTACATTCCCCGGCTTTTAGCGAAGAGATATTCGGGTTTTGTCCGCGGAAGGCGAGGTCCCCAACTTAATGGCTCGCACGTGTTGCTCTTTCGGTTGCTCCGATGAACCTTCCCCGAGAGGATCAATGAACTCGCTCGCTTCGATTCGTTACGGATCTCGTTTCTTCTTTTATCTTGTTGAAAAAAAAGATATATATAGTTAGACTATGATGAAGAGAGCGAAGGGGACGACGTGTTTCGAGGTTTGTCTATTAATCCCGCGTAACGACTGTATTCCATCAAACTAAACGAATTTGTTGCTGTAACCTTCGACGAACCCGCGAAGCAACTCAATAGAAGAAACACACCGAAACGTTCTATTTAATGGCTCCAACCGCAATTTATAACGGATATGTGTAACGATGATTGCCGGCAATCGGGCGAGAACCAAGGAATCCAAATTGTCGCCTAAGCGCTAAGGCGTTGCACGTGTTCAAACATTAGTGAGAAAACGTTCGGCGCACAAAGCACGCGGGGACTATCCTTTATTTGCTTCCTCGGGGTATAAAGAACAGGTCAGTGAGCGTCACCTTCGTGCTCTCTTCGATTATGCTCCGTCTAGCGCGAGGTTTATCGAAGGTACACCGAAACTAAGCGCGCCCGGTTTACTCAAGAATTCACGAAAGCCCAACGTCTGCGGGAAACTCGAAATCGTCGAACAGGGCGAGTCAATGCGCTTTGAGGAATCTTTTTCGTGTTTTGTGTGAACAAACGCGACTATCGGATAAATCAATAAATTGCGGATTCCTTATCCTCCCGAGTTTCCCGAGACCGCCGGTGGTTTTCCGTCGCCCACCTCGACGTCCCCATCGTTTCGGGCTCGCCACTTCGGCCCTCGTCGCGCGTAACTTACCGGGGGTGTAAAACCGGGTCTCGAACGTGATACCCACACGAATACGTCGGGACAAGAACGCTGAGGGGAAGTGGGAAGAAACAATCGGACACGGGGATATGGGAAGAGGCGAGCGGCGGGGAGGCGGGAGAGGGCGAGGTTGAATGGAAAATTTACGAGGTACGTGACGCCTCGTTTCGCGTGTTTGTCGCGGACGCGCGAGTTGCATGGGTTCCGCTTGCACCTACTGCCGGGTCTCCCCGATACTTCCCTGCCTTATACATCTATCTGGTCAGGTACCGCACACCAGTTTTATATACTTGTACTCTCGTTGCCGGTGCGCGAGATTGTGTGCCGTGTGTGCAACCGTGCAGCAACCGGAGGAGTAGACACGCGATTCGGGCCCAGTCGAAGGTATCGCGTACATAGAAGAGAGCCGACTCGTCTGTGTACAAAGTATAAGCCGCAGCTTCGCATATATCTATAGGTCGCATACTGCAGTCGATGAATAGTCACATTTGTCTCTAAGCGGCCTATTCACGGTGCATTGCACCGGCGACGTATTACTCGTGGGGTGGAGATAGCGGTTAGTTTATAGCCACGGTACCTGCACTCTTTAACTTTATTCTCGACCGGTCGAAACGATTGCCTAAGCAACGAGGGCGAAGACTTCAATGTGCGAGAAAAAAAAATGTATTCTTATTAAAATAAAAGAATATTTTATATTTTTCTAGTTATTGCATTTTATTTATTGCAGCTATCTTTCGATTTATCTTCGATATTTAATAGAATGAAGGATTTTTTTTCTTTTAATTAATGCTGTCGATTATCGTCGATAAGATTAATCGCAATACCTTCGCGTCACTCGCGGTCCCGTGAATAGTTTCGCCTCGTTAGCTCGCCCGACTGTAAATCGAAGATTCACCGAGACTGATTAATCCGTCGAGCCGTGGGAAAGTTCGGAACTCTCTCGTATGAAATTTTTCATCTTTCTCGTACTCGCGAATCTAATGCTTGTGTCATGCTGTGTATGGGATCTCGCTGTTTTGCCGGAGGCACCAGCAGCACACAGCAGCGTTACAAAGTGCGCGCGAGACGCTATAATTGGCGCTCGGATTTCCGGTACAGTCGGCGAGAAGGTCACCGAGTGTATCACACTCTCGCAGCGCTCGGCGACTATATTTAGAATTGCATCGCGATGCGCTTGACACTGCCCACGGACAGCGAGAGACAATGAGCAATGTAGTCGAGAAAAAAAAAAAAAAAAACATACATTTCTTCAGAGCCTATCGTTTATTTTTATAGCCGTGAGAGACATTAACCCCACGTCGGCGCACCGAGAATTTGAAGGCGATGTAGAAAAAAAGTCTGATCATTTGTCTTCTAGTTTAAACTTTTATTGTATTCTCAATATTTGATTCCGCCACGGCTATTGGATAATGGACTGGATGTAAATGGCGTTGCGGAAACAATGTTCGTTGAACATATAACATTTTTTAGTATTTATTTTTCTTTAACCATAGGAATGTAACTACGACTTTTAATCTTTAGTGTGCCAGTAAAAGATTACGGAAACGACCACGTGTATCCCCGTCACGTTTTTTTAAGGCTGAAACGTTGCAGTTTTAGTTGAAAGAGGAATTCTGAGCGAATTTCAAATATTTCCCAAAGCAATAAAATTTTTGCGTCATAATAATCATAATCGACAAAATCGACGAGAGTCAAGAAAAAAAGGGACAACTACATCGATTACCGGGTCATCGGAGATAGCGAGTGAGCGGTTCGAGTGCTCCATCGTCGCCCGCATCCGATGAATTATGTATTCGCACTCGTAGCCGGCGTGCACTTATAAATTAATCGAGCGTCGACTCTGTGGAGTTTTTAGCGCGCGCGATCAACGACACCGGTCGGTGGGTGGATGCGTGATTTCGCTTTATCAATCCGACTCAACGGATTAGCCGAGCATTCAGGGGTCACTGCCGCTGTCGTCTCTGTCAATTTATCGAGCCGAGTCCGACAATAATACCGCGCTATATATTCCCGACGCTAGACCGATCGCCCTCCCCGGCCGTGTGTAGATACGACGGCGTTCTAACCCGGTACAATAAACTATTCACACGTAGCCCGCTTTGCTCTGTTGCGTTACGACAATACTTCTCTATGTGTAGATCGAACGATATTAAACTGTTACTTCTGTGAGAATAAACTACGCCGTGTATCTATGACGCAGCAAACAATCCCGACCGGTTCGCCGCCGGTTGAACATTGTAGAAAGATCAATCGAAAATAACGCTGAATCACTTCCCTGCCCCAGTTTTCTCCTTTTTTTTTTACTTAATTTTTTTTTTTTTTGTAAAGAGGGCCGAGTCGATTTCTCTTAACCCTTTTGGGCTCGCGAGTCGAGGAAATTCTTGCCCTACAATAGGAAGGATCAAAATTTTCCCTCAAGAATGATTCGCGACGAGGCTCGTCGCATCGAGTGGCCCGACGAAGTTATCCCGTATCCGCGTAACGCGCACCCAGCGAGAAGTTCATTAGTTTGCGGCCCGTTCGGTGTTAGAGGGCGAGAGCGCGCGCGCTCACATCTGCTCGCTCCTCGAGCGTGAAGCTACGTCCTCGAAAATGAAAATTTATTATAATGCTGCCCGCCCGAGCGTAATGTAGAGCGAAGCCGACATCGGGGTTTTGTGCACGGTTACCGTACCCGCATACACACGTCGTAGCGAAATACGCTGTATAACTCGAGTTGCGAAGAGAATAGTGTATACGAGAGAAAAGAGAACTCGGGCGTTCGCGCGCACGTGTTCACGACCCACGGGTTACGATGAAAAATACCACAGGACGAGAGAGAAACGAGGATAAGGCCTATATTATTATACACACATGAGCCATGGTCGTGTATGGGTTGGGTACGGTAAAATATACTTCGCGTATGCCGACCCTTCCTGTCTACGCTTATTCCGGGGATTCACCCTTTTTTTTCCAACAACTCGACGGCCTCTACCCCTTCGGGTCCTACTCGTTGGTAAGCATCAATATTTCAAACGCTTGGCGTAACCCTCTCAACACGTCGAATACGCGGGCGACGAATGGAAGATAAAAATAAGATGAAGAAAAAAGAAGGTTCCGATGATTGAGGAAATTTGAATTATCGCATAGACGAGGACTTGCCAATAGCGAAGCTTGACAAGACCTCGATGGATTTTTGTCAATATTTAACCACGATTCTTTCATTCATTTTGTTATATTTTTTATATCATTCAACAGAGTTTCAGAATAAATAGCGAGCCTGTATCGATTTAATTTCATCAACTTGCATCTAAAAAAAAGACAATTCCTCTATAAAAACTGAGATTGATTCCGTTTTTAATATAATAATGAAACAATTATTTTATTAAATACAAATCACATCGAGTAAATATTAATTCTGATGAATTCTCGTTTCTTTAAATGCAAATAGAGTTGATATTTATTGCAAATCACGCTGTACACAATGTTGTGTGAACAAATACCAGTATTATTATTATATCACCGCGAAGCTTCGAAACTCGATTTATTTCGCGTGTGTCGTCTATCGTTCTATAAATAACCGTTGGCGCATAAATTTTTGCCCCGAACAAACTCGAGTGGAATTGATTGCGGAGAGATTGGCGACGGGGGGATGAGAGGATAGGAGTGAGTTTACGCACACGAATTTACCGGTTTGCGAGAGATAACCGGCCGTGGCGCGTCGCTGGGTATCTCGCGAGACCCAACGGAGAGGCGGAGTGGGGGGAAACGTGTCAAAATATTTTCGTACCCAGTAACGCCGTCGTGTGATATTAAATTGCCGTTCGCGGCTCGCAGTTTCGCACTCGCTACAAAGAGTACGGAGATGGCGAAGGCGCTGGTGGTGGGGGTTAAGGGAAAGATTAAATTATACGCCGCGGAGAACCGTCACCTCTCCTTTTCCTTCGTCAAGCCGACTATCTGTACGTGTCTCTCGCTCCGCGGGGTAACTCGCGTGTTGCCTGAAACTTCGCGAATGAACCGAGAGAAAGGCACGAAACGACTGCACAGCGGCGGCAGAGAAGATGTGGGCAAGTTAACGACCCGCTATCGTGTGTGTATGCGCGCCGCGCGTTGCCGCTGTCAATTGCGTAAAAATAATAATAATAATAATAATAATAGTAATAATAATAAAATAAACGCGAAGTGAGAATCTCGCGAGACAAGTTGCGCGGCCGCGAGACGCTAAGACCGAACGGGAAAAGGGAGCGGAGCCAACAGTGCGAGACCCTGACGACCTGTCGATACTTCTTATTCTCTGTTCGACGAAGAGAATAAAGAAACAATATCGTTATTGACGCACTTGTTAAATACACTTTGCCACTGAAAGAACGGGAGGGTTTCGTAACGTTGGGCGACACACTGACGGATGGAGAAATGGAGAGAATAATAGATAGCACGGTAACGAGAGACCGAGGAGATAAGAAAACGAATGATCGATCGGTCCCTTATGTAACGAAGAAAGAGAAATAATCGAACAGCGAGAGGACCAGTCCCGAGATCCAATCTCAATCAATCTGCTGCTACAATAGATGTTCCGTTTCTCTAATAGCTAACGTAACGAGTTTCAACGGTTGAAAGAAATGATAGGGAACTTTTCGTAGGCACGCCCTACGAAACAACAGCGGCGTTTCGGTACCACGAAATATGAATCTTTTCATCGGAGGATCGACCGAGTTATTATTATTTGTCATCGTCTCCCAAGATCGAACTACGGAAAAGAGCTGCTCACTGTCGTTAAAAAATGCGATACAGTTTCTAAACGATGTGTCATCGAGAAAACGATGGAAATTTTCATGTACCCGAAAAATAAAAGTCGTGAACCAATCTCCATTAATCGGAAACAAAAGTACCCGAGTTTGCAGTTTTACGATAGATCTTCAAACTAAAAAAAAGAAATTACACAAAAATAACGGAATTTTTTTTTATATCGCGAAGAGCCGTAAAAATGTCAGCGCACGTTTTTTTCCAATTTATTACGCGGTTCGCGCGTAAAATCCTCGTACAACGATGTTGCAAGCAATTTTATCAGCGCGTGGTTATTCCGAAAGAAAGCGTAACACAGAATTCGCGGCCGTGCGCGCGGATGGCCCGACAAGATTTTTCAATGATCGCATCCAGCAGGTAGAAAGAAACCCGCGTGCCTGGGAACGGCTATGCAAAAATATCGTGGCTCTCCGCGCACAAAGAGAATCTTGCCAGGCAGCGGCAGCGAGGCCTCGTGAGCGCGCATCGCGCCCGTCAGAGGGAAGAGGCAGGCCGAACGAGCACCAAGGCTTCTTGCTTTTGCCTGCGCTGAAGGCAAGGTTGCGAGAGATGTTGCTGGCTTGCTCCTTGCCTCGCTGCTCGTACCACTGGCCGCGTAGAGAGTCTCTTTCTTATTCTTCATCATCTTCGTCTATCTTTTCGCTTAGCTTGTATGGAACGAGAGAGCGCGCGGGGCCACTGGCGAGCCGGCAAGCTGTAAGGTAACTGTAAAGAGCAAATCCCGCGGTGAACCGGGGGAGGGGGGACAGTTCTTCTATGCTTGCGAAGCCGTCGTATACCTACAGGCTTTTATACAGCGCACCGAGGTACCCGGAGTATTACGGATAGTATTATACACACAAAGAGCGGCTACATTTTCCTGCCCGGGGACTGGAGATATAACCCAGTAACTACGATCGCGGGGTCTATTCTCGTTTCCACGGCGTGGAAAGCCCGTGCGAGAAACTCCTACCGCGCTCGCTTCGCAAGAGCGCAAGAAAATCCTCGGTTATCCCTTCCCCTCCCCCCCCCGAGGGATACCGAAGGTACCGTTTTGTTTGCAGTTGTCGGACTGCTGCTGCTACGCTCTCTCTCTCTCTACCCACAGCGGTCGCAAAAGAAAGGATCGCTCCTCGAGCGAGTCCCAGGTACGTGAAGCGATGGAACATACAAAACGCTTTCTTCCTCAAAATCCCGGGAACCGGCAACATTCGCACGCGAAAAAAGAAACGAATATTAATTTTTTCCGCCACTCCAAGCTCAAAAATTACTACTTCGGAGTGGTGGGAATAAAAAATGATTTATCAATTGAGCGAAATTACTGTGGGATACAACATACGGTTTTCTCAACGCTCAATTAAAAAAGGAACCAAGAACGAGAATCGATGAGGGGCTACAAGAAAGGGCAAAGAATTTTTGGAGACTCGCTTGTGCGAAACGGGGATCGGAATCGGGCGAGCGGAGACACGAAGAGAACGGGACAGGGAGGGGGTACAATCAAGATGGCGTAACCGGCTGCCGGGCCCGGATAATCCGCGCACGAGGGATCGATCGTACCGAGAAATTTTTGCTGGCTACTATGAAACTCTAATCCCCGTTGAGTATTTCCACCGAAGGGAGAGGAATCGATATTCTCATGTGCGAAAAAATAAATATATATAGACGCATGTGTATATCGAAAATTGAAGCGTTCAGACGCACAAAAGAGAAACTTCCGGTTGGCGTGGAAGAGTGAAAATATAACCGAGAGAGAGGAAAAAAAATTGAAAAGCACAAAATGTAATGAGCGAGATGAAAGGGCCCCGAGGCTTACGTGTACGGGAGAGATGCGGGTTCGGCTTGAATTCTTTTTTTTTCTTCTTTTTTTCCTTTTTTTTTTTTATTCGTGCCCCGAGAGTCCCTCGCGTGCGCGCCGCCGCTATCGATTACTGTCCATTTCCAAAATGGCGATTCGGGCACACACGCACCGGGCGACGAGAGATCCCCGCGTGCGCAGCCCCGAACATCGTGAAAGCCGGTAGAGACACGATCTCCTCCGGCTAATGCGTTACACGAGAAACCGGCTTCGGTCAATCCGTATCGCGAATTAAAAAAAGAAAAAAGTTACGACGCTTCTTCGCCCGGTGCACGATCTAGTTGAGTCATTCGATTCGGTCTTCGACGAATAAAAGCATGTCTCATTATGTACGAACTCCCCGTTGGATTTGCAAGCCCCAAACGAGGCAACGAGCTCACAACGAAAAAAAAAAAAAAAAAAAAAAAAACTTTTCAGTCCCCGTAGCGTCTTTACGGACCACGCGTTAATCCATCGAACTACACCGGATTTCCGCACTGACGAAAATGGAAAAAAAAATCCTCATCGTCGAAACAACGCCGAAAGGAAGTTTGGCCCGAAATAAAAACGAGGCTTCGCATTACTCACCGTTGGGAGGTCCGTAAGGTGTCTCAACGAGAAATCAGCTATCCTGAGATATCTCTGGGTATGCGACGAGCGGGGATTTTATTCCCCGGTGAAAAAAAGTCGTGCACGATTTTCACCACTGGCCGATCGATCGGTTAGATCGGTTTGTTTTACGATAAAAATATATTTATATGTATATATCTATATATACGGCGAAACGATATAACGAAGCACGGAAGGATATATATTATATTCCTCGATAAAAAAAATATGTTTCGTTTGCACAGTAATATCCGCGGCGAACGTTATATACCGATGACGAATCCGTTTAAAATTGGATTTTCCGTGTTTCCTTTAAATCTTCAATTAATATTCGGTGATAAGTAAAAGAAGAAAAAAGCGGCGTTGGACGTAGCGCGACGCGATGTACTTTTTAGCGGGAGCACATTCACGAACTCATCCACTTGGCTTGGTAACGCGCGACCGACTGGCGAAGCACGAAACTCCTGTAGAGGGGAAGCCAGAGCGGCTCCAGAGCGGCGCACAACGCGCGCTGCGGTGGTGGCGTCGTCGTCGTCCTCCTCCTCCACCACCGTCGTCTTGGTTCGTCAGTCCTTTCGACTCTCCCGCTGTCTGTCTCTCGACTCGCCCCGGTACCCTCGGCCACCGTCTGTCTGCTCGCTTGTCGTCTTTCTGTCACTGGCGCGTTCCTCGCAGACTTGACGATATAAATTCCTTTCTTTTACTTTTTTCCCTTCGGTTCACTACCCTTCCGTTGGTTCGGACGAGACACACGAAAAAACAACGAATTATTCCCAATATGCGCGTTACAAGCCTCGTGGATTGTATTTTTTATTTTTTACTTTTACTTTTAGTGTTACTTTTACGTTTCAATACCCTCGATAGAGTCTTCGAGAACTCGGCAAATATCAGAGATAACTGAGCGAATTGCTTTCGCGCTATGCGATTGAATAAAATATTTCAATAAATTATAATCGAAGTTCTACTGCATCGTATCGTCGAACGACGTGGACATGCGCAATTTTCAGAGAAGCTTTACGCGAAGATTATTTTTTTCTATTGTGATTTTCTTTGCCGAGCGACAAGAGAAACGGTCGAGCCGGTTTTCTCTTTCGCTCTTTCTATTCCCTGTTGAAATATTCGTCCGCGAGGGAACACCGAGAGACGCACGATGCGCGCACCTCGACGATCGGGGGAAGAATGAGAGAGGACCGCGGCTGTAACGTGCAGCAGCGGCAGTGCGAAAACTACCGAGCAATATTTGGTGTGCCAGCATCTGCGCCGATCGCCGTCTCGTTTCTTTCTCTTTCGCCGATTCTCTTTCGTGCGGCAGAGTCCTTGCCCGATTCGCTGTGTTTCAACAGTCCGGGAGAGAGACTTTTTGGCTCACTCGATCGTGGCAACCCTGCGGCTGGTCGAGCTATTCGTTCGCTTCGACGATTGGGGGTTGTTGCGTGTACAGTCAGCGCGTCAGGGCAGTCTCGGGCGCTGCGAGCGCCTCAGGGCGCGGCCTTCCCTCGAGTTTCGTGAACCCACGGGCCTGAAACAGCAGCCCTGAGAATAACGCACGGAAGCGCGATGCTCGGCGAGAAGGGCCGTGCCCCAACGACGACTCTTTCGCTTCGGACACGTACCGAGGGGGATTTTCCCCAACGTGCCACACCATGAAAACCTTCGAAGGGCGCACGGGCGGGGGTCACAATCGGAATCCTCGCATTTCCGGGCCACGTGTCCAACACCATACGAAAGAAAAAAAAAAGCGTATTACCGTTGAGTGAAATATCCTCTGTAATCCTCGGGCTCGAGAGGACAATGATAATCGACGTTGTTTCTTTGTTATTCAGAGTCGTAAAACTCGATGGAGTATATTTTTCGATGAAAGTAGCAACACGAAAAAAAAACGCTGTACCTTTCGGGGCGCGGTCCCTCGTTTACCAATGATTATTTTACGATCGCCCGGGATGCGTGCAAAATTGATCGAGTATGCCACCCTCGAGAACAAAAAAATGCACTATCAGAATTCCTGCCGGGCTGTCCGAACATGCCCGAGTATCTACCGCAGAAAATATAGCAACTATTGATGTACACTGTCATCGAATACTGTCCAATTCTGGTTTTTTTTCTTTTTTTTTTAACTACCGGAGAGCGACACAGAGTTGTTAAACGTCGACAGATTCGCGGCTGCGAAGTTCGTGAGTGAAAACGAGTGGAACGTAACTGGGCAGATGAAACCATAAAGTGAGATCGATGGACAGAGAGTTTTGCACGAACGAGATGGGCGGGCCCTGTGCAGACACAATAAGCGATATCGCGCGGATTTTTTTTTTCGAAGTATGCTCGACGTTCCGAAACCAATTCCGCTGTCGGCACGTAAAACAATCAATACGAGGTGCGATTCTGTTGTCTTTTATTTTCTCTACCTGCTCGCTGGTAATTGACGATTATTTTTATTTCTTCAAAGTATGCAAATATGGGAAAATCTCGATCAACTCGAAACGGTTCTATCAGAAAACTTCAGAAAACTTAAAAAACTTATATGACCTTGAAAAATTAATCCACCGATGCATGTTTTTTTTACGTAATGTAGGCCTTTTTTTCATTTTCATTTCGGACTGCCCACGATTTTTAATAATTCGCGGTCATCGTGATTCCACTTATCCCGAACAATCGAGGTCTACTGTCTCAAATGTGGCAAAAGGTGACAACAAAGTGGTTGTCGAAACGCTTGTCCCACGCTCGGGGTATTCTACCGACTGTCTCGGCGCTTCTTCTCTCCGTTTCGAGCTTCCACTTACCGTTGTCATTATCATCGTTATTATAATGCGTTCGTGTAGTGGAAAACGTACTTCCGTTCGTTTCGCTGCTCGTGCATGAATGAGAATGAGCGTCGTCGACGCGGCGGCTCCTTCGACAACCTCCCGGTGTATTCCTGGCGTTAAAACGATAAAAGAGTCGCGAGAGAGTCTCTCGGAGCCGAAGCGCTCATCGAAGAAGTCCCTCGTCGAGTTGAATGCGCAGCTCCGCCACTTGTCCGCATCCCCCGTTGCGAAAACTGGTTTATCACTTCGACCGGATAATTTTTTACGCGCGACATTAAAAAATGTATATACATATATATTCACGAATATAACGATCGTTGACGATCCTCGATATCCATTAACGCACTTCTCGAACGGTGGGAAATTTTTTTCGGCACGTTAATTCAACGTCCTCTCGCTCGTGGATGTTCGAACGGTGTCCCCGAGTCAAAGGTATCGATATTGCAAATTATCGTCGGTGGAAAGCACGGGCGCGCGCGCGCGCGCGGGCATTCGTTGATTTAATCGAATCGCAACGCCATACACAGAGTGGGTGATTGTTGGATCGTTCCTCGCTCTCTCTCTCTCTCCTGGTAATCAATTCTCTTCGACGAATCGAATAACGGGAGCACGAAACGCCCGCGAACACACACGCGATGGCCGATTGCGTCACGCGAATTGATAATGGACGAGCGATAAAACGTGCGCGCAGCTCGCGGGCGGCCGTTTGCGTGGACCAGGGCGCGGAATGATAGCCAATGCCCGGACGAGCGAAGAACTGCAACTCCGATGACCGAAGGATTCTATTTTTCTTTTTTTTTCATTGTTTCACTATCTTCCGTAATACGATATTAGGCTCGGCGGAAGAATTAATTACGTTTTGGGACACGGTCGGAGGGGGGGAGCGACGGGTGTACGAGATTAGTCGCGGTCGGTTTTATCTCTCCCATATTTTTTTTTCTCTCTCCGGACGTTCCGAGAGCCATGCATTCCGTCGCAGCTTGATTCTGCGCAAGCGAACCGATACAGAGAGGCCTCGACACAAATTGCGTCGAGTTTGAGACGCTCGCATGGCTTGGATTATCATTGTTGTTTGAGGAACTACATCCTGGTTAATTAACTCAGCTCTAATGAAAAAAAAAAATAAACAAAAAGAGTATGATTCACAAACCGTTGAACTGAGAACGAAGTTTGCGAGACTAGTAGAGCATATAATAGAGGGCATTTACAGATGCCCGGGGAACGGCTGCCGCGCGAGTCGGTATCTTGTTTCGCAAACGGAGAAGAATTTTAAACAGGGTCGATAGAGAGGCCCATCGAAGCGAAACTAGACTCATGAGCGCTCGCCTTTCCCCGAAGCAGGAGAAGTCTATGACTAATCCTCGTCTATAAGCTGCCGCCAAGCCGTGCGCGAGGAAGTCGATAGGCCGAGAGGGGAACCGTCTAATCGTCGGGCTCGATAAACTCGTGAAGTGCGATGTAGGAAAAGAATAAAATAGGTGATTTGATAGTAGACTCGCTATCCCTCTGTTAAGAATTTTTTTTCGAATTCTTTTTTATTGCTTCAGTACTACAATATCGTGTAAAATTGAAATAAAACGCGGCTGAGTCTATCCGGGATTAGATAAAGGTCTCTCGCTGCAAGCCTCGGTCTACCTTTGAATATCAGAAATGCGAGTGGTCCGTATCGGCACCTTCTTCGGCATGTAAACTCCGCTCGTTCGCCACGGCGAGAGTTCGGTCGATAGCCAAGAGAAGAGAATAAAAATGCTCCTTTCGCCCCCCTCCGGGTACTTCGCCCGTTCACAGGTGCTTTCGTTCTCGAGAATTTTTTACTGTTCATCCCCGCTCGCGCATTGGCTCTTTCCTCGATACGCGAGAAGCGAAGGACGAGAGAGTCTCGCGTAGGATATTTATGCAGCACACTGCGAATCCCCACCGTCGAGCTTTCCAGGCACTATTCCCGTCGGAGCGAACGCGAGCGTGCTTCGTACGGGATCGACTCGATTACCGGAGGCACCTTGCTACGCTTCCGGTGCGAGAGTGTCCTCCTCCCTCCCACCCGGCGCGGGATATAGCGGAAGGCACGGAGAGCCGCGAGAAGGATAATTTTATCATCTCGAAGCCGATAGGCCTAGAGGGCCAGATAGATTTTTCCACAGTTATAAACTCCAACGCGGCTCGTGGCAAAAGAAAACATCGTGTCGGGAATTTATTCGACTGTGAATAAAAAAATACGAAAAATTTTTCCATACGTGAGCGAAATTCACGAGGTTCGCCAAGAGTTTTAGCGCTAGTCGAGTATCTATGGTGTGTTGTCGTTGGGTTGTATACCTGCCGAGGAACGAATAATAGTATGTACCTGCGCAGCCCATAGGATCGTGCATCGCTCGCCGTTCAAGGACACGAGAGCTTAGGCCGCACCTACGCATAACTTTCCCTCTCTTTTGTCCACCCCTCAGTCCCCCTCGCCCTCCCCCGGGCCTACTTCTTTCTCGTCTTCGTCGGGGACTGTGAGACTTGTCTTGTCGAAGGATCGGTGAATCTCTCGCGTTCCCCGAGAGCCAACTACATCGTCTTCTTTTTTGTATCGGATAAAGTTTTGAAAAAAATTATTTTTCAGTTTCCTTTTTCCTTCTGTCATAGTAAGAATTTAATTGAGTTATGAACATTTTTTCCAAATTACATCTGTACAAGGCATCCTCTATTAAAAATTCGTAAGAGCTTTAATTAATTCTCTCACAGAAGAACATTTCGAGGGATGTTAAAAACAAAATGAGGAAGTGATGTGCAAATCGAGATTCCATCTGTTTCGTTCTAATGGTTTATAGCGTTATTTAAACAATACAAAAATAGAAGAAATCGCAATTTTGCACCTCCATTGATGCAAACAATGAGTTTTTGCATAAAAATATTCGCCACGATAACTCAACGCTGTTTATTCCCGATAAACAGATGAATATCAATGATACCGAACATTGAATTTCAAAGATGCAATTTTCTGTGCTATATTGACAAACAAAAAATCTAATAACAAGAGCTGAGTTCCGGCTCACATCGAGCGACAGAAATCGTCGCTTACATTGTGTGCAGGTAACAAGAAATCTCCGTGTTACCGTCGAACGGCGTTGTGCGCCAACGCGAACGTGAAAATTATGCGCCGTTACGCCAACTTAATTCGTTGCCTCTCGTTTGCACAGCCGAGAAACGTGCGGGCTCGCGCACTGGGCGACTTCAGCGTCGTTTGACTGTTGCGGCAGCCGCGCCGTTGCAATCGTAGCCAAGTATACGCTCTGTCTAGGCACACCGGTGTAGGAGTTTATAAAGCGAGCGGGCTAGGCAGGCGCTGCGAGCGAATGAGAAAACTGTGTGCAGTATCGAAAACTGTTCACGGTGGGGTAACAACTACTAGCATTACGTGTGTACGAGAGTGAGCAAACACCGCGAGGCTATTGGGGCGCGCTCTTCGTGCTGCACGAGTAAATCAGCCGAACCTGCTCCGCTCGCCGAGTTCGCGCGCGCCGGCAAACAGAAACTCCAACGTTCCCCCGGCGAGCCGTCGTAGTGGTAACCCACACACGAGAATAATGAAATTGACTACGCTTACTATACTTTTCGCCACAACGTTTCTTGCATAAATTACATGCAAACCAGTTAAGCTTCACCCGTGCTCGAGCGATATTCATCGACAAATGCTTCTTATACGCTCGGCCGGAGTCGCCTGAATCAATGATAAGCGCGAAGCCGATGTTTCGTACACACGAGAGTTTCTGCGCTCGTGTGCGCGAGAGAGGAGAAAAATGAGCCTACCGAGACAAAGGAAAGAGAATTTTCGCGTCACGTTTCTAAACACATCATGAAAGATTCAGCGATCCTTTGCGCGACTTTGTGCAGCATTTGCCGAGTATGCATCTGCGCTCTGTGATCATATCCCGAACGCTCCGAAGACCGCGAGAGCCGTAAAACACAGCCGTCGCGACTGTGTTTGCCTTGCGAGGAAAATCGTTGCCCCAAAGGCCTTTCCTTCGGTGCGAAACTGAGCGCGGCTGTATCGCGATTCCACTATTTCGTCGAATTTGTTTCTCGACTTTCTCCGACTTTTAGAGTCGCATTTAACACGCTGCGCAATTTCAGCCCCGTCGGGTCATCGGTCTCGGAGATTTCGATAATAATCATTATCGCGATAGACGCCGATGCGAAGTTGTAACAGCGGCTCGCTCGATGGATATTGATATACCTCGAACTGCCGCTGCGCTCGCGATATTTCGCCACTAATATGTTACAACTGTGTGTCGATATTTAACGGGGATATACGCAAAACCGCTTACGCGCCGATATCCGAGAGAGCCATCGCTGGATAATAATAATCCCGTGCTTTGCAAGTATACATATAGCCATGTGTGCGTCTGTACGAGCGTTCGTATAATGCTGAGCTGTGTGGAATGCGTCGCATATCCCTTCGGGCTGGAGCTAATCGATCCTTCCATTGCCTCGCTCTGTATCTCTATTTTCCGTGCATCATCGACGCGGCTAGGAAATTTCGTCTGTAATCTGCAATCGCAATGCGATATCATGTCGAGACGAGCTCGCTAACTGCACGGGCCGCAGAGAGAATCACACCTCGTCTCACGCGATCGACGTAGGTGTCCCGGATACCAATCGCGATTCCGAGTATTTTAGGTATCGATGATCAATTGAGAATGCTCGAGCAACGATCAGATTGGAACATCAAAGCGCAACATTCTACAGTACCACCTCAATTATTCCGAGCAAACGTGCAGTCTGGTAACTGAAAGCCACTCTGAATCGAGGATAACACGATTTTGTTTTGCGCATTAGACAAAAAAAATCACTATACAGAAAAGTCACAGCGGTAAGCCATTAATTCATGCATTTTTCAAACCTACACACTAATGAAACGAACGCTAAATTTTCTTAATGATTCGATAAATTAATTAATTACAGCTTGTTTTTTTTCCAGCCTACAACCATGGTAAAAACGACGGATTTGAAAAAATTCACTAACCAATGCACATTACCACTGAGGAACATTTACTTTGTATTTTTTCGAATAATTTTTCATGTACTTTGGCGCATTTTTGCCCTGGAACGTTGTTCTACGAAGACACCGCCTAGATTTTTTATAATGTTGACCGTTTAAGAATTCAAGTCCATTAACCCACCGACGAAGAAATTCAAGCATGGCACGTTGAAAGCGTTCAAAAATCTAAAACCCTTCTACGAGGATTTACTCGATGCTTCAAAATCCTGGAGAATTTTTTTTTTTCAAACACCATACGAGGCAATAGAATAACTTTTTTTGATCGAAAGATACATCGTATTGGGCATTCTACAAAAAAAAAAAATTGAAACAAACTCGTAACGGCTGCCAGAAAATATCTCTACACGTCGGAAGCCACATCGGCGCTCAGATTCCATTAATCAGCGCTCGGTTAGTCGAGGTTTCACTGTACCTTCATCCTTGTCACTGTTGCTTAAGGATCTCTGAGAATTTTCATGAGCTCACTATTTATTTCCTGGTATGTGAATCGATAGCATACGAACTTTTATCGATTGCGAAATAATCGAAACTTCGATAAAGAACAAGAACAAAAAAAAAAAGATCTATAAACTTTCTCGATAACTCGCTCCATTTACGTTGTCGAAGACCATTTTTACGTCGCACGTCGCGACGTTCTCTCTCACAATGTTGCACTTCGCCGAGTGCACACAAGGTGTTCCCGCCTCACCTGACTCTCGAACTAGGAAGTCTCTTTAGTTACGGATGAGCGCTGCTCCTCGCCCTCGTTGGCCGTGTGCGAGCGAATATAGCGAGAGAAATTTTGACCGCGGAGCAAGGCTACGAGTCGCATCGTTCGCTTCGCTAGCTCGACACTGCGAAGTCGTCGTATGAATGCGAGACATTGTCATGTTTGTCCGGGCAAATAGTGCGCGAAATTCCATTCTTGAGAATTGCGCGCAAGCTCGCGTCTTCGGTAGTTACGTAAAACCTCGCGAGAGCAAACGTCGACGAATGTTTGGACCCGCGAAACGCGGTGCTATGGCAAACAAAATTCTTTCGTGGTTTTTTCGCTATTTTCAATCTCTACTACAATGGGTTTCACCGTCGTCGGCAATGAAAAAATCGTATTAGCAGCTACAGAGATAGTCGCGGTACATAAGCATAAAGGCATAAAAAAAAATAACCTAGCGTCTTTTCCGGTCGTAAAAAATCGTGACGCTTCGCGCGTTGCTCGTCGAGAGGGGAAGCGCGGCTCGGGCGATTCCGCGAACGACCGCGCAAGGAAGGAGTGATTACTCACTCGGGATGCTCGAGTTTTAGTGCGCTGTGTTTTCTTTCGCGGATGACGCGCAATAGCCGACGAGAATTACTCATCGAGAACGGCGACAGTCTCCGCTACTGTCCTCCGTTGATTCCGATTATCATTGTTATTTTTATTATCATTATTATACACGATTCCGTTGCGAAGTGTCGAGAGAGTTTTCTTATCGCCAGTGGAAAGCGCGAGTTCAATCGGGTCGCGGAATCGGCCGAGCACAATAGAAATACGAGTAACGACAATGACTTCACTGTTTTATTTATGAGCTCTCTTTATCAACTGCAAAAAAATATAATCGATACGGAGAATAAAGCATAACCGAATAAACAGCAGGAATAATATAGGGAAAAAAAAAAAATGAAGAGATGAATATTAAAAATCATAAAGCGAATGAAGCAATTAATGTTTTTTCATGCTGCATCCAAAACGCGTGTCTTTCGACGAGAAAGGTGAATCGGCGTTACCGAGTCGAGTGCGCGATACTCAACCGGCGTAACAGGTACACTCGGGGAGGTGGGGGTATCGGTAAACGGTACACGAGCCCAGCGGTATTAAGGTGAGAGAGCATATGGCGAGCGCGCGTTGCGATTTCTGCGATAAGACCAGAGACTTTTAGACCCCTGGAGGCCTTCCTTTTTTTCTCCGTTCCACTGGCTCTCTCGTTCGTCTTACTAACTCGACGACGCTGAGTGCGTCGCGGTGGACGCACGCTCGAAGCCGTGAGCCCGGTTGATAAACGAGCGATTAGTCGGAAGTCGAGAGTTACGCCGGACTCCGAAAGAAGCTCGGGCCTATATTTCATAGAATATAATGTATACTTTTTACGAAGCGTTTGGCTCAAATGGCAAAACGCACGCGTGCATGGAATACGCGGATCTGAGACTCCTCGCGTTTCTCGTTTTTCACGTCGTATCGGAGAGGCGGTAAGTCTCCGCGTATGAATCAGCGTACGCGAGAGAAAATACAAATGACCGGCAGATTTTTCTTTGTCGTCGAGCCTCGAGCGAATAACGAATGCCTGTAGGATTAGTTACGCGGGGTATCAACGCGCGCGGAGATTCATTCATGATCGAGAGCACAAAAAGAGCAAGATCTGTGACCGTGGCCGGCGATAATTCTTTTATCGGGGGGCCTTGAGGGTTCAATCTCGTTTGGCTGCTCTGATTGTTTCTTTTATATCGAACTTGGGGAATATCAATGCAAGGCGGGTTCGACCATCGGGAAGGAAACGAACACATTGAACTCCAACGGAGTGAATGCGAGCTTGGCCTCTTTGGGTTCCTGTCGTAGCCCATTATCCCTCGGTAAATTAATAAATTGCTTGTCAACGAGGGATAAAGGTTCTTCTTAATTCCTCGGACGTTGCAGGACGACAAAGTCTCACGGGTCTAGACCTGGGCCGTGAACGTACCAGTAGTACGCGCGGCATTAGGGCTCAAATCTTGCATTCCTTTCTGTTCTCGTTTCCTCACGGCTCCGAAGCTTTAGTATGAGGTGTCTTGTTTCTCTGGTATTTATCCGTGAGCGACGTTGAGCCGGAGCGTTGACGAGATAACATTACACATTTTTAGGAGATAACGAAGGAAAATGGGCACAGAAACAGGGAGTTTAAAAAAATTGAAAAAAAACTGGTTTCCATTCGAAAATAATAGAGTTACAATTGAACAAAACTGAGTTTGTGAATGATAAAAATGTTTTTATTGAATATGAAATGTGCACATTTTTCATTTTGTTTTTCAAAATAATTTCTAGTTTTTTGTTTATTTCTACATTGAATTCTTCAAATACTTTTGCCAGTTATTTTTCTATTTTTGGTCCCCATTTTATTCCGCTCTCCTGCTATGCGATGCACGATTTATCCAACCGAGGGGTCGAATGTAGTAGAATTCCATTTCCTCCCTGACGTGAGATTAAATTAGTCGGTAGTCCTGATTTTCTTTTTCATTTCCACGTTAATGCACGCTCAGAGAGAGAACCAGAAAACGAATAGGCCACGGAAGCGTAGTCGAATGTGGTTACGGGATAGAACGGTACTGGCGAGTCTAACCCGAGGCTCTGGGAGCTTACAACGGTAGAGCGGTGCACGTTCGTAACCGGAAACGGAAGCTCCACCCTGAGCGCCGAGCAGCGCGGCCAGCGAGCCACGAGCCACTTAGACTATTACGCCAGCGCACAAGGCGTTCGTTTCATCGCGTAGTACTCGAAGAATCTGGTGTTAGTTTACGCAAGCGCCAATCGAGCCGAAGAGAGGGAACTCGACGGACCGACAGAATCTAATACCTGAATTCTCGGAATATCAAATTTACACTGGCAACCATCGAAGTAATAACTTCGATCGAGTGTCCGTTTACCAGCCCCGATACATCAGAGACATTCCGCGTCTCGGAGTTGATTGATCAAGAAGAAGAAGAAAAAGCGAGAGCACCGGGTCGCGAGACGACGAAGGAAGTATACGACGCTGTCGTTTTCGAATGCCAAGCGCGACGTTGAACGTCGAACGAAGAGAGCGAAAGGAAAAAAGAAGAATGAAAGAAGATTCAGGAGAACGGAAAGGATCGTGTGGAATGCGCGTTAACGAATGCCACCCACTCGAGCGTTCGATGCTCGTTTGGCTCATTGTTATGAAATACAAATCTCGCCGCGGCGCTGACGATGATTAGAGCTGTTTAGGAGTCGGCAGTGACGGTAATTCGACGCCACGAGAGTCAAGCGTACGCACACAATACGTGTATTAAGGCATGTGAACACGAGGAGCGAAGGCGAAGCGGGTCGAGTAGCTTGTTGCCGATGCCGGCAGCTATAAACTCGTCTCACGTATGTTTGTCACCGACGATGGGAAGATCAACAGACAATGAAACGACGGAATGAATGGATAGTGTAAATGTTCCTCGCAAGTACGGGCCTTCCTTGCCCCCCTCGACACCCCACCGTTCGACTAGACGTTAGACTCGTATTTAACACTGTATTGAGCTCGTATAAATCGTGTTGACTCGACCCTGTACACATTCTTGTGGGACAATCAAATTTAATGGGATTAAGGACGCTTCAAACGATGATGTACGACATCGAAGTCTTTTATTTTGCCGCTTCGTCGTGTACGTCTATATCAGGGTGGCTCACTTAATCGCCAATTGGAAATTGCCTGACTTTTACGACTCCTCCAAATCCAAATTTTCTTTATCTCATACGTTTCGCCTACGGTCGAAGATCTCCTCAGTTTTTTTTTTTTTTTTTTTTTAATTTTGTTTATCCATTCGGAAAGTCATTGGTATACATTCCTGTCGAGGCTTGATTTTTTTAGTTCTCTTTCGACAACTATTTGCGTGAATCCCATTTCGCATAATTATCGTCTGTTTACTGTTATTGCTTTGATTTTCCCGGTTTTACCGTTCCTTCCATTCATCTTTATTACTTTATTATGGTATTTGAAATCATTTAGCGCATTCATGCGTGCATCTTATTGAGAGGGTTTTTTTTGAAGAGCCATTCAGGCAATCTGTATTTAATGTAAATTAATACTAGCGGTGTATTTCATTATATGAATCCGTAAGATTAGAATTACGGTAGTTTCAGACTATAGTGAAATTATCCGCATTCATCGTCTCAAGTATCATCAAGAACAATAGAATATTTATCACACATATTATAAAAGTAATAAAAAAAGAAGTCAATATGTCTTAATACCGTGCATAAATTTATTATATAAATACTATAAAAAAACGACACGTTCTATCACGATTAAGAACAAATGTTACGAGCAATAAAAAAATGGTCTCGTCATTTATGATTTTGCCAAATTAAAAACAAAACGAAGTCTCGAGATATTTCTAGAATTCGAATGATTTTTACCATCGGTAATATCGAAAGTGAATCGAGATTGAAGTTCGATCGCGGCGAGGGCGTAATCCACTCGAGTTCGTCGAGAGTCGAGACACTCGAGATTCTCTGCCGTACAGTTAACGCGGAGAGCTCGTGAATGAAATAACCCACGCGTCCTCGGTCAGTGTAGTGTAACGCACCGTGTATATGGCGCAATAATTGCTTCTGGACTTCTTCGGAACTTTCGGCCAACCCGGACAGCGACGGAAGGAACGCAGCGCAAGGTCATCAACACGAGGTCTCGAAGTTGCAAGTGTTGCGCCCGATTTTATTCTTCATTCATTTTTATCCGCGGAGGACTTTCGTACTTCCAAGGATTTTTTTAATTTTTTTAGAATATATATTCTTTTGCATCCTCGGAATTTAAATAAGTATTTACCGGTTTAGTATCCAATTTTAGAATGAATTCGGCGGGTCATTAGAAATGTCCGGCACGGCACGAGGAAGGCAAACCAGAAGAAAAGGGGGTTGAGGGAAGGACGCGTCGCGAATTTCAGCACCGCGAAAAATCGAGCGCAAGGCCATAGGACGCTCCGTTCCGTTCGCGTTGCCAGATGGCTACGTCCGGTCTTGTTCTGCTTTCGCTATCGCGGCGCATGCGAGTGCCAAGCGCAGCGGGAATCGCCGGCGCGGCGTTGGCAAGATTTGCTTTTTCTTCGACCCTTTTCTTCAGCTTCCTCCCGCGAGCGCGCGTTTGTATGTTCTAACGGTGTCAATGATCTCGAATCTCCCTTTCTCTCGTCGCTGGCGGACGTTGCGGTTCGCTCTGATATGTATTAATAGAAAGAAATAATAAAACACGGTTGGCAATATCGTGGGTGCGGGAATCGAGGTTGATATTGAGCAGGTCAGTAACGACAAGCCGTGCTAAAAACCGCGGCATTCGTTGTTCCGTCCGAGCAATCCAATATGGAATCTATATTCGATGCGCATTAACGTTGATGACCGACGAATTTCCGGTGTGAAATTTAAATGACTCGTTATTACACAAGGATAACAACGGGGACCCTTTTGATCGTTCCGGTTTGATCCGTCGGTCTGCGTATCCGCGGCATTATAATATATCGTGTAATACGTGCGCTACATAAGCAGGCTAAACCTTCCACTTCCGAATTAAAGAACCGAGAGCGAAATCGACCGACGCATATCCGTCGGAACTGTGGCCGGCTGGCGCCCGAAATAATATTTCGTTGCGAGAGTTGTGGGGCCTGTGTGTGTTTTGTGCGTAACGGGAGAGGACAGTGTCGAGGAGAGACAGATAGAGGGGGGCCCCAGTCAGGACGACGATGATATGGGGTGCCCCTTGATCGCCGAGCGACAATCGTCGACAGTTCACGCGGAGGAACCTTCTTCCTCCGCGTCACGATCCTCTCTACTCCTCGTTGCTGTAACGCCGTGCTTGTTCGCACCCCATTTGTGCGACCGATCACGCACTTTGCAACATTTATAATCGCTTGCGTGAGTCCATCGCCGTGAATTCGCGCATCCGCATCGAAAATCCGGTCTCGGCGATTCGCACTTCCCGTCCGGTCGCACTTTTGTCAACCGAGCCCTCCCGCGCGTCTGCAACGTGCGACTCCCTTTTGTTCGGATCTTCTTTGTTTCTCATCGTTCTCCCGGCCGCGATTCTTGGAAGCAACAAATTCCGCGTGGACGAGATCTCGCAAATTATGCTGCTCGTAGACCGAACGAGTCTTTCACTTCGTACGAATGCATGAATTCTCTTGAGCGATGCGCGGTATGCGGCATTCGTAACTCGCGATGGAACGGAGACTCGCGCGATAGGCATCTGAAAATTCTCTGCGTGTATCGCGCGAGAAATCGTGCGTTACGCGCGCATCCGTGGCGGGTTCAGTGGCGATGCTCGCGGAACGACGGAATGAGACGTGTCGCGCAATTAATCAAAGCGCCGAGAGCACTCGAGAGACGCGCACAATCGCGGAAGAGTGTGAAGAACGTATCGTGACTGACGCTCTTTATTAAACCGACAATTAATGCGCGGCTTACTTCATTGCTCACTTCAATATATGCCAACGGCATCGGTAAGATTTTTTGTTTTTGTTTTTTCGAAGATTGTAATCACGACGAAAAAATACAATACCCGCACGAAATTGCCGCATTGCTTTTCAATCAGCCCAGCGAAACTTTGCAAGTCTTTTCCTAACAAAAATCGAAGAATTGCAAAACCCTTTCCGTATCATACACTGCAATTCGTTATTCAACGATGAACCCGCATCCGACAATAATGTTGACCCGCAGATAATTGGAAAATTGATAATCATCCTTAAATAAAGCGTCTAAATTCGCTCTCGTACAGAAGTAATTATTATATCTCTCCGTGAGTGACCTCTGTAAAAACAATGCGGAGCATCGGTTTTTCTGTTACGTATTTTTATTATACCGTATTATCCGGTTCGTCGATAGCTTCGAGTATATTTCGGGACATGCCCCAGACAGCGTAATGTGTATATTGTTTCGCGGTACACAATATATGAAATCCCGGTTTTTTCGTTCCAGCCGCCTCTAGACGAGGAAACATACGATATATGCCTCGCGTTATGTAAAATCTCATTCGCCGATAAACGTCGAGGGCCAACAAGGCGGATCGCGTCGAGTCCTTCCGATAATCTTCCTACGTATACAGTGTACGATTCGATTTTAGCCGGAGAGTTACGGGCGGTAAAGACTGAATTATCGTCAATGCTAATGACGCCATTGTTACTCGCGCGCGGTTCCGTTCTCGTCGTATACCGTTGTGTGTTATTCCCGGCTTCGCGGCAAATCATCGCGACGATTGCTCACTCGTCTAGTCGAGCAGTCCGCGGCTCAGCCTCTGTGACCGCAATCAATTAACTTCCAATTAAGGACGGCGTATCGTCACAGTCCCAGCTAAAAGTGAGGTTCCCAACGAATTTTGAATAGTTCCGAATGTTTAAAAAATTTGGAAAAAATCGACCTTGAAATCGACCACGTTTTTCTAGAATTTCTTCGCAGCGATCCACCGTCCTCAAGCTCGCTAGTCGTTTCAACACCGAAATCATTCGTATAGAACGACCTGCGAGCTGTCGTCGAGCTGCACCGGTGTTCTCCTGTTCCATCGTTATTTCTGATTCGACCCGGCCTGGTCCGAGAGAACAAGTACTTCCGGTCACGAGGTCTCATTGCGCCTTCTATCGATTGCATACGGACCGCAATTAATGCCGTTTCGCCCGTGCCCAATCTGCGTCTCCTTAGCGATCGATTCGCGAGCGAGACTATTCGACAAAGCATCGAGCAGCAGAATCAATCAAGTTGTACTCCGGTAAACGAACTACTATATATATTATTTTTTACGCAAAAGAAGGAGAAAAGAGAAGGAATGAACGTGTTCGAGTTGTCCTCATCATTCAGGGTTCCGTTACTCGCGCGACTAACGGTACTCGCGAGACTCGAGATCCACGATCTCCTTCGGTGTCCGAGGAGTTTCGTTACAACTGTATCTCGCCCTAACTATATCGAATTGTGTCTACTCAGTCATCCTATTCGACGAGACTTGTTTTAATACGTCGCGCCACTTTTTCGAGGCACGTTTAACATTTTATCGGATCATTTTTTTCAATAGCTCAGGAGCGTCTTTCGACTACCCTCCGTGGAAAAAAGGGTAGTAGAAAATATGCTGCATTACGAAACAGAGATTATATAATTTTGGATAAACTTTCTCGAGTTCTTTGAAAGTATTCGCGCTGTTTTTCAGGTTCTGTTTCAGTACCGGCTTGAAAGCCTCGACCGATCTGAAAGAATCCAAAATCCCACGTTGCCCGTGAAGCGTTAATTTTCCGATTGTTTTTTTTCCTCGAGCGTCATTCGTGGCATCGACTGCTCGAGAAAACTGTTGACCTTTCGAAATCACGGCTCCGTAACGCGATGAAAAACGGGTAAACAATGTGGAAAAAAGAGTCGAGGTCGAAGCGAGCTTTTGCCTCGGGAGTTCGCTCGACAGACGAGAGACAGATATGGGCACTATATCGCACGGGGACCAACTGCATTTGTAACGATCGGCGTGTGATACGCCACGAAGTACGAGCGTACCGCGCGTAGGGCACACAGATCACGGTAGTACGAATCGGACAAAAAAAAAACTCTCGACGAGCCTCGCTACCAAGTCAATTTGACGGCGCGCCCGACGCTCCGCGCCCCGTCCAACGAGATGCGAGTGGCAGATGTAAATGCAGTCGTTTAAACAAAACGGCAGAAAGCGAGAGCGACTGACTGCCTCTCGCTCTTGCACGCCAACCATCACGGAGTAGACGACGAAAAGAGGGGAAAAAAATGCATAAATGAAACGTAAAGAAAAAAACTCAACGAAGCTTCGTCGTCATGCCATTGTGATCGCGAGAGCATACAATGTAATTGCAATTTGAAAGAGAATTGGAACGAAAATCATTATCGTAATATCGAAAAGATGTGAAATTTCGTTAAATTCCTTCTTTCGTTACGAATACATTGAGAATATAATTCAATTGCAACTGAAAAATTCGTAATATTGCATGTTTCACTCGCGTCACGATTTCCCGAAGCCTCGAAGGTCGGCGAAATCGATAATCGTTCGCGGAATACAATAGACGATATACGGAAGATCGACAGCGAGCGACGTGTTCGACACGTGGGATACGTGAGACTTTTGTCAAATCGATCAAGCGCGATTTCAGCAGCTCATGAAAACGTGTTACGCGCGCGTGAACGGAGTGCGCGAGGCGTAGTGGGCACTTCGTTTGCGAGTTTCAGGCTTTAATACACGTTTCCTCGATATCCGCTCGTGCCTCGGGGGCATCGCGTTTCTCGCAGGAAACGGAAGTGGCGATTAACCCTTCACCCGTGGACCGGGCGTTCTCGCGGGGGGAACAGGTTTCTTTTTTTTTTTTTTTTTTTGCGACTGACCGAACTACACGAAGCTTAAGGGGGCACCTGGAACTTCTGCTCGGCTCGTTTGCTTTCGAACACTCTCGTCGTTCGGCGGCGCGTGGGCGAGCGTGACCGAGGAACTCTTCTTATTCTTCGCTTAACCCACCTTCGCAGGGTTTAACGCTCGGCAACTTTGGCGTGTAGAGCATTCATCGATGCGGCGAGGTAACAGGACGAGAGGGGGTTTCGACCGGGATAAAGAGGGAACGACGGGATCGGACGTCGAAGGGCGCGGCACCCACGGGTCATCCACTTTTACGATGAGACACGATTCGTCCCGGTGACTCCACATAGTATTCTGTAGAGTAGAGTCGAGTAATGCTCATCGGGATCATCGGCCCCCGCGTATGCTTGTGGGGACGGTACACGCATGTACATGTGTACGTATACGCAAGCATCGCTCCGTATCTATATATAGTACAGAGCACGAGGGATACGTCGAATAGAGCGAGTGTGAGTGAATGATTGGTCACTCGAGAATACTCGAGCCTTCGTCATATCTCTATTCAACATGCTTTACTACCGTTGAGCCTCCGCTATTTTTCTCGCCCATACAATGTTATAATAACGTGTGTAAACGTCGTAAAAAGGTTATTCACGCGATCAATTTATCGTGTGATCTCGTCGGCGGGAAACCGCGGCTATACGAGCTTCAAACATACTTGAACTCGCGCTTCGAAACAAAGTTACAGTTCGTCGAGAACGGGCGGAGGAAAAAAAAGGAATATACAGAGGAAAGAAGTCACGCAGGCACCTACCTCTTCGAGAGTCGATTATCCAAGCGTCAAACACGGCAGTCGAGAAAGACACACGAGCTCGTGGGTTAGCGATGTCTCGCTCGGATACGTTTGGCGCAACGAGTAGACGATCCTCTCGGGGATTTCTAGAAACGAGCAAATTCGAAAGAACACATTTTAATGAAACTTTGCCGCGCACTAATTCGCATCAACGTTTTACTCTCTGCGCTCATACCGTTGGGGACTGAGAGCATTTTATTGTCCCGAGGGCGATTCAAAATAATTCGAAGGTTTTTTTAACCTTCGAACCCTTTGAAATAAAAACAAAAAAACTATACAACATGATAAGATGATTTTTTGTATAGTAAAAGATACACGTATTCAGTCTCAAAGAAAAAATGCATTGCATAAAAAAATGTGTTGAATTGCCACAGAAATTTTTTGAGAAAACCAATCAAACATTGGACTCGATTTTTAAACCGAACGGTAGTTATATTCCTCTCCATGATGAGAAATGGATGTGAAAAAAAACGCAAGAAACATCGAGAAAGCGGTGACAAAACAGTTGGAGTTTGTCAATTATTCCAAAAAGAACCGAAACTTTTCGTCAGCTGTCATGTGAATTTGTCTGATGAATTAATAATCGTTACGCGTTTCGTTCGAGACGTCAGCACGAACGAAGTTCTTTCCGCGCACATTCGTCGACCTTTGAAATTCGTTGTCGTGTCCTGCCATCTCGCAGAGTCAATTAAGTTATCCTTTCCGGTACTATCCCGCCGTTCTCCTCCTTGTCCCGGCTCCGCAGTCTTTCCCGCAACTTCATGAAGAACGATCGCAGACAGACGATAAAGAACTTTTCGCAAACTGCTTACTTATCGATCGCGATGCTCCCACGGGACACGGGGAGGGGAAACGTCCCGACCTAACTATCGATTCTTCTTTTTATGTTGACTCTATAGTTAACTCTGTCGTCGAGCAAGTTATAAAAGTAATAAACGGACAATCGCGAGAGCGGATAACGATGAATGAGACATCTAACGAGGCGGACTTTCGTATTCCGGAAAGTCATTCTCATGGGTGTAATCGAAGCAGAGATTAAAAATGCCGGAATCACGATCGCCGAAACCGAAGAATTCAGTGTCGATTGCGCGTGTTTAACAAAAATAAACGGCACAGACCTACCCCGTGAGCGCTTCGACGAATGGTCATTTCGACAACGTCTCGCCAACGAATTATTCGCTGTTCCTCGCTCACGGCCGGGGCCCTCGTGCGTAATGGTATTTTTGATGAATAATAAATACCCCGCAATGATCGTTACTTCACTGTACATGCCCGGGCGCAATCTTTGCGCAGGTTCAGCGAGCGAATTGCACGGATAAGAGACATGTAGTCGCGACAGAATGGCGCGTTGTCGTGGTTCGTAGTAATGCTATAGGCACAGTCATGACGTGCCGTACAGTTGAATTCGCAAAGAGCGAGTCTATATAGAGAGAGGGTGAGAGAGAGAGAGCGGGGTAGAGAAAGAGAGAGAGTGAAGAGAGCCGCCCCATGCGCGTGCGACAGCTCATGGTGGTCGGAAACCGAGTCGAGGAGTCGCTGGGTGGACGAACGAGGGTCGGAGTCCCCGTGTATTGATTGCACCCCGTCGGATGATTCATGGGACCTCGAGCCCACGCTGCCTACAGCCCCCATCACCACCGCGCGTACCGCCACCTCCGCCTCTGCAATATTCTAAGCGAGTGCACCCCTTCGAGCACGCGGGGGCTTATATCCTGCTGGCAGGCTCCGAGTCTCCTAGCCCTGACTGCCTAGCCGTATAGTCGACAACCCCAGGAACGGGAACCAGGACGGGGGTGAGATATCGGGAACCGTCAGCCGGCTGGTCGTCTGCAACGACGAGCCGCATAGAGACAGACCCAGAGGCCGCGGAAACCCGCAACTTCGTCTAGCTAACCCTAGGCCCGGACAATCGTGATAATTTCGATCGCATCGACTATACAGACATTTATAGCTCTATCTACGTCTCGATGTGTCTATCTAATCTCCTAAAATAATTTAATATCGATTTCATTTATCAGTCGTGCTATCAATAGCATCTGTTTCGTCGAATAGTTAGAGAGCAGTTCTTGCGGTGATATGTTATATCGACGCTTTTTTAGTCCACGACCGAGTGACCGCCTAGAATTCGACGATGGAAATATCTTTCTTTTTGGAGCTATTCAAAAAAGTAAGCATTTCAGCATATTCAATGGATTTTTTGGCGGACTGACTTCCTGGAGATTGATTTTCGGAGGAGATTCCAAATATCTGTTTTACGGAATCGGTAAAAAATGTACCGTTATTTCGACGATATTGTATATCAACTATCGAGTAAATGTAGAGGCATGCACGATGCCTGTGCAATATAAACGGTATACACAACAATGTGTACGATTTCGAAGCATCAAGGATCATGTATCCCGTTAATAAGGGAACCCGCACGGTCGTAATCAAGCGCCGTACACCGAAGACTCGATGTAGCGAGACTCCCTCGCTTTCTCTGACTCATTAAACACTCGTCCCGTACAATCTAGAATTAATCTGGTCACACGCTCCCAGGCCGCTAAGTGTGAGATACTCCGTATTCGTTCGGGATGAATATAGCACGGTGTATAATGCTACGGGACGTATAATGATTAAGTTCACGTGGGTATCGAGAGGAATCATCATCGGACACTCGTGGGAGAGCCGGAAATCAATGGGAGAGAAAATTTCCGATCATTCACTCCCTCTTTGCCTGTCCTCTCGGTCGGCTTCGCAAACGATTCTACGGTGTTTGGGTCAGGCTGTGTGTTTGCGCGTGTGTGTGCGTCCCTGACGCTCGAAGCGCAAGCATAGTGGGGTATGAGTCATTGAGCACGTGCGAACTGACGAGTCGCCGTAGCCAAGGTCTGGGTCTTCGGTGCGGCGGCACATGGAGTTTCGATAAATTTAGAACACTCGCAAGAGCACTAGGTTTCACCAGATGCAGATACGGAGATAGATAGATTTTCCTTTTGTGCAGCGCTGGAGTTAGGTACACGCGAAAATATTTGTCGGAAATATGTCTGGAGGCATCGGAGATACGCTTTGCGAAGTGCAGTGCACGAGAAGCTCGATGCCCCGACGAGCCTTCGCCGAGCGTCGAACGTTTCGTAAGCACGATCGTGCGCTATCTCATTTTCGCTGGTTTACATACCTCGTAAATACGCGGCTTATCGCTCTGCCTCCACGTTACGGGAAAGCATTTCCTTGCTATCCGAGACAAGCTCACTGACTCGCGAGAGATCTTGCCGCAACCGAGAACGGCCTGGTTAAAGTGTCGCGGTACGATGTGTATAAACTAGAAATAAGGATGGATGGCGAATGGTGACGCTTTCGGTACCGTAGCTCCTCAAAGAAGCCCTTACGTAGAGCCTAACGCCACCTAAGATTGCTAAAAGATGCGAGAAAATGACAAACACGTCCCGATGAGATCAAACCCTTTAAAAAATCGAGCATATGAAACGTGCTGAAAAGATTAATTTTCAATTGAGCTAGAAATTACACGGCAACCTTAATGTTTAAATGAAAAAACGAATCTCGTTGCCCGTTAAAAATTGAATCGCTACTGAGGACGCGCTGTTTGAGTCTCGTTTTTTCGAAGTAGGATGGACGAAAAGATTCGCCCGATGGTTTGCTCGCGTGCGCGTTGCTTATCGGGTCCAGATTTCTCTCTCCTCGTTTCCGGATCTCTCACCCTCGCGATGTTGCGGCCTGTGGCCCCCACGGGCATGCTCAATCGGCGAATCCAATTTGCCGTAACTAATATTACAAATGCAGCGATTGCGGGGCGTAGGGACATACACGGAGAGCCGATCGACTCCCGATCGGCACCATTGGCAAAACGATCGACTCGAGAAAAGCGAACTGTGCTTCCCTTTTCACTTCTGGAAGGAAAGCTTCACGGACTCCCCGATAATCGCGTTAAGAGGTGAGTCACGTGCGATTCCGTATCGCAGGAGGGCGAGAGAAAGCGAAGGATAAAGGGAGACGGTGTGAGGTTCGACGGAAAAAGCGTGTCTACGTCGCTACGTGTGCCGTTCCACACACACACATGCGCGCGATTTAGTTCTACTGCCAGCTGGACGATGAGGTTCGTGACCATGTTTTATAGTTTTCTCCACAGTTTCGATGAATTTAAAGTTGCAGCTTCGTGTCCCTTTCATGAATAATTTACAGATGGAATACGTTTGCTACGTTTTTTTTTCAATCCATCGGACTTGTTATTTTGTCTCGAATTTGAGCGACGCGAGATATACCATGCGAGGTGAGTACACGATATAAATATACACCGCGGGTACAAGGCTTCGGGAGTCGATCGATCGGCTATCGACCGCAACCGGCTCTCGCGTTACCTCGGCTGAAGAACCGAAGAGTCGCTCTTGGCCGTGACGCCGATAGCGCGTCGTTCGCCACATCTAAAGGATCCGGCGAGGTATATCTGCGCCGGGCTGCACCTGCCACCGAGGCAGGTTCCTGGTCACTCAATATTTTTAGAACATTTCGCACAGCTGCCCCGCGAACGACCGTCGAGTAGACGGTCTGCGGCTATGTTGTAGCTTAAGCGAAGCCTGTTGTATCTTCCAGCCGAAAAGCACACAAGTGTATAGGCACGGTAAAGTAACGACAACATAAAAAATAAAAAGGTGACAACGTCTCTGCCGAGAATCTCTTGAGCCCCGACCGTCCTCAAGACGGAATATAATACCTTAATTAATATCCTCGATCACCTTCGGTACTCCAAGAGCGAATACCCGCCGCGTATTAAGAAACGATTTCGCAGTGAGCAACAATACCTTCGAAATTTCGTTCGAAATCGCGTCCGAGGATATGAAGATTGAATACTAATAATTTCGCATTATCTAATATAATATCAATATTATAAGATAATAATATTAATACTATTATTATTCATAATAATATAGTCATTAATGTAATATATGAATATGAATATTATTTTCCTTTTTATATATTTTTCCATGATTAATGATCCGATAATGTTCTTCGATTATGAGCATCTTTACACTTTCCGCGCCTTGAGTTGCTGGTGATTAAACGTCCGAGTGCACGATTAATCGGTCGCTTCTCTCCGCGATAGTTTCGCCCCTTGTCGATGCCCCCTCTCTCAATGGAGCACGAGATTCCACGTCGGCCCTTCACTCACGAATGTCTTCGCGGCTGTGTTTCTCGCTGGATATAACAACGTAGATAATATTGAGGCGCTTTGACGCGGTCGATAAAGCGCGTACAGAACCGCGCT